>LJIJ01000186.1:0-188097 GCA_001718145.1 Orchesella cincta | reverse complement strand
TTAGTCGAGGTGTGTAAGTTAAATTTTTTTGAAGCAATGATGGTTTTGATTAAAACATGGCCTGTACTTATAATTTTTGTACTGAATTTGTTTTTAACTTGCAACAACCAAGTTCAACGAGATAAAAATGCCGTAAATAGTTTTAGCCCGCGTCAAGTACAATACTTAGCTAGTATTGCCTTGAATAAATTCAAAACTGTTCCATCATTTTTATTACAAACGGATGTATTTCTACAAAAATTTAATTCTGAAGCAATTCGTAGAAAATGGATTTTCAGCTTACATAATTTGTTCTTCAAGTTCGCGTTCCAATGCTACGACTGTGTTTAAGGGTCGAGTGGATGTATATCGTTTCATACCAGTTTGTAAGCTGGTTATAATTATGCTCTCCGAGCAAAAATCCAATGTGTCCTTAATAGCTCAAGAAATCATAAAAATATTGTTGCCCATTGATGGAAAGATATCATTTAGAGACAAAGATCATTTCATATTCATTGTTCCAACGTATGAGTTGGGTTGAATATTTTGCAGTCGAACCTACGAACTTTTTACGTTACAAACTGATTTTACTGCCAAGTGAAAAACTTGAGAGTGGATTTGAAATTTTTAGTGTTTGTTTCTACTGTGTTCGAGAAGCGGACCCAAATATACGCGGAAAGATTATACACATCAACCTGAATGATACTGTTGGTGCTAATACTGACCTCTTTCCAGATTTTACTAAAAACTTTCACCAAACCAAAATTCCCATTTCCGGTCCCACGATATACTACCCAACTTACGAAATCGAATCAATCAATGGAACCTACCGTAATAAACGTGGTGTGAATGCATACATGTTCAACGCAGTTGCCACTAAACTCAACATGAGCTACATTTTGCATCCATGCACTGGAACCGGATTTTATCTACCAAATGGAACTTGGACGGGATGCATGGGCGACGTTGTTTATGGAAAATCGCTGATAGCCATTTCAGTTGGAGCAGATTATCAGCGTATGAAATTTGTTCAACATACAACTCCCATGTACTATTCTTTTGTTACTTTTACAACACGAAAACCATTCGAATTTCATTCTCCAACCAGCATAATTACTGCCTTCAAACCAACGTGTGGGTTTTAGTGGCTGCAGCAATAGTACAAATAAGTTTCCTATTACACCTTAATCATAAATGGGATTTAAGAAAAATTCAGATGAAATTTGGTAAGCAGTTTTTGGGAAACATACGGATAACCCCATTAAAATCTCCATTCCTTTATTTACTCGGCTACATGCTGGCTCAGAGTATTCCACATAAGCACGTTGAAAGTCATAAAGTTACGTATGGAATGTGGCTTCTTTATGGCCTCGTGATTGCTTCAGCGTATTCCGGAAGCTTGCAGTCTCAAATCGTCTCACCATTTCCAACCTCCGTCCCATCCACATTTAAACAATTGATAAACCATGCAGACAAGTATGATTGGGGAGCACCACAATCCTTTCGTGCCGGCTTGGGCGAAACAATTTTCAAACAATCTACGAATCCCATCTTAAGAAAAATTTACAAGAAAATGAAAGCAGATAAAGATCATGTGGGCTGCAGCATTCGAGCAGGAACAGGAAATTATGCTTGCCTAAATTGGGAAACACTTCATCAATTCTATTTCAAGACACTTTTTGCAGATCGGACTGGGCAGCATCCATTCAAGGTTTCAAAAGAAAGGGCTTTCGTCACCTCCGTCAACTTTATCACTCAAAAAGGAGAAATTTTCAGGGAATATTTTAACCGCTTTTTCCAGAACGCATTTGACAGTGGTCTTGTGCACCAAATCGTTGCTCGAGACTGGAGGAACGTTAGACTAGAAAGAATTTTGAAGCTACAAGCAAATGGAACGAAAAACGGTGGACTTGTTCAGAAAGTTTTGACAGGGCCTAAACCATTTACACTTGAAAATATAAAAGGAAGTTGTTTTCTACTTTGTTGTGGCTTGCCCATTTCCATTGGATGTTTTACGGGAGAGCAAATATATTTGAGATGGGCAATGAATAATTTAAGACGAAATGGAAATGTATTAATGCAGACTAGTTATGGTTGGTCAGTGCAGTGGTAAAGTATATAAGTATAGACACATCAATAAATAATGTGCCGGACTCTGACATTTCATATGTCTGTATGTATGTGGATTCCATTAGATACGTATTAATGTGTATTCTATTTCTCGCAAACAGATACAGCGTTACTAGCAAGGGTTCCTTTAGAGCGGGCCACAACTCACCGTTATAAAGTAGTAATGTATTGAATTTTTTTTGGAATCATGTATTTTTCTTAAGCGATAGTAGTCTTTTTTAGTACTTTCTTCAGTATTTCTCATAAAAGAGTTAATTGATTATCATTTTTAATGAAGCTTTTTGGCTACGTTTCAGTTTATTATCTATGACAGGTTATACAATTTGAATTCAATTATTTCGACTGATTAAAATCAAGCCTAGCGAAACGCTGTTGGTGTTATTAGTTGTGCATGATATAGTACAGTACATTATGTCTGACTCAACGGTGAATGGATGACTAAATAAAAGAGCAACGTGACATCAAAAACGTTCTGTATCACTGAATGAAATCAAGTAGTCGCAGTCACGCATAATATGACAACGCCCTACATAATTGGTATAGATGAGGAGATTACTCTACCAAGCGCCATGGAGTGTAGTAGCTTTTGGAACCACGGTTCCTCCCATAAGTATACTCATTCACCTATAGAAGGTTATGCAAAAGCAATCCCCTGCAGACGTTTATCAATTGATTCCAATTATTCACTTTGTATTATGATGCAAATTATTTACGCTATCAGTATTTACCTAACCTAACTGGCATATGTTTTACCCATGACAAAGTCACTTCATGATCGTCAGTTGAGGTTGCGAACACATGGAAGCGATATTTTGCAGACAAAACCTTAAATGAAATGAAATTTCTCTATTCTTAACAGTAAAATTTGTCAAAAATACCAACAAGAATTTGTTTGAATGAAAAATAGATACAGTTGCATCAATATGATGTTCATTATATTGTTGTTGTTACTCTGCGCAGGTTTTGAATCAAGGCAAGACGTGTTTGCGCAATCAACTATTGAAGAGTCCAAGGAAGAAGTTCGCAAGTTTGTAATTGGTGTGGTTTCAAATTATTTTCCAACGTGTTCTTTAATATTCTTTAACGCAGATCTTCAAACTTTTCCCTCGTCATCTCTAATTGGGGAGATAAGCAATAGTGTTATAAATGCAAGGTTCTACACATCATTTAATTCAACAAAGTCTTTGAGCGCTACCAATGATTTCCACAGGTTGAGCTCCTATTGTAAATTAGTGATTACCACAGTTTTGCATGTGCAAACCAACTTTTCAGATTCCTTTACCCAGTTTGTGACTTCAATGGAAAGTCCCATCGCAAAACGAGATGAAGACTTCTTTATTTTCATAACAAAAACTGAAGGGCAATCTAGTGCACTACTAAGCTCCCACATTTCCTATCAACTCAGATTCAAATTAGTAACTTATTCGCAGCAAAATAAGGATACCGGAAAGAAAAGTTTATCTGTCAGATCCCTCTGTATTTACTGCTCAAGCTCGATGACACGATTTGTGACAGTTTCTTCAAATAGTTTGGATTCCCTGGAAAGCATATTTCCAGACTTTACGCGTAACTTTCACCAACATAAAATACGAATCTCTGGACCCATCAAGTACATGGTAGGAGCTTTAATACTAACATGGTTGCACTCTTTTAATATAATACCTTTTCTTAGAGAACTAATAATTTTAATTTTAGGCGACATATGAAATGGAGAAAGCTAATGGAACCTACAGACACAAGCGAGGGATTCATACGTTGGTGTACAACACTGTGGCACAAAAACTCAATATGAGCTACACTTTACATCCTTGTTCAAAGTTTGGCAGCATTCCAGCAGGGTCATCTGGAGTTTTTCTTGGAAATGGGACGTGGGCAGGTATTAATATTAAATAAATTTTATTTTATACGAGTTGTCAGTTGTCACTTGTACTTTTATGGTGAATCTATAATAATAAATTCTATAAATCACAGGATGTATGGGGGATGTAATCAACAACATTACAGACATGAGTCTTTCTGTCAGTCCTGATGATAAGCGAATTAATTATGTTGACTTCACATCTGCAATTGAATATACCCCAGTCACATACACAACTTTGAAACCTGGGGATTACTATTCATGGAAAACAGTTTTCTATGCATTTGGGCCTATTGTTTGGGTGTTGGTTAGCATCAGTGTACTACTTACCTGTGCTCTCATTCACACGATAGATGTTCATTGTGCATTTAAACACGGGTCGACCAAAATGGAGTTAACGAAGCTCATACAATTGGGAATGTACCTCTTTGGATACCTCGTTGGACAGGATATTCCAACACCTCCAAAGCATGTGTCTTCGAAATTCGCATATGTTATTTGGCTTTATTATGGAATGGTGATAGGAGCGGTATATGCATGCAGTTTGCAAGCCTTGATTGTGTCTCCGGATGTGGAATCCGTTCCACGGACATTTTCAGACCTAACTAATTCTCAAAATTATGAGTGGGGAGCAGCCACTGGGTTCCGTAATGGGCTTGGTGAGCAAGTGTTCAAAAACTCGGATAATCCAATAATGCAACAAATTTATCACAAAATGGAAGGTGACTCCGATGACGTAACTTGTATTGCCAAAGTTGCGATGAAAAAGTATGCCTGCTTCAACTGGGCATTAATGCAGCAGTTCCGGTTTCAGACAACATTTGCTGATAAAACTGGAAATCATCCCTTTTGGGAGTCAACGGATTCTGCATTTTTCGTGTCTCTGAATTTTATTACGAGGAAAAGGGAAATTTTTCGGGGTCATTTTAATAGTTTCATTAAATTCTCATTGGCTTCGGGACTGACAAAACAAACAATTGCGAGGGATTGGAGGGGATATAGGATGCGGGATGAGAATATTCAAGAAAGGAAAATAGCTGGTGTCATTCAAGTTGATACAATTCAAGGCACGAGACCTTTCGGATTGGATAATGTGAAGGGTAGCTTCATCGTTTTGTTGAGTGGTTTAGCGATTGGTGTTATCAGTTTAGTGATGGAAGCTTTGACTGGGTTAAACATTTGCAAATATATTGTGTTTTGTAGAAATCATCGTGGATTTTCATTGAAGAATCCAAATTCACAGTCAAAATCCATTACTTCAATCTTACATAATTTTGCATGATTATAATATAAAAAGGAAGATTTATGAGTTCTTAGATTCAAGATGTTGATCTTATGTAGCCTATTTTGGATTGAAACGTAATAAATTTTCACAACTAAAAATTACTAACCTTCTTGAATTAAAACTTAGTTTAGCATTTATTTGCTTAAAACTTTTTTGAATACATATAGTAATCATTATTAACCCGGTAAAATGTTTTTTTAAAACCAAGTTCATGGAAGGTGGGTGCCATTCCAATTCAATCTGAAGCTGAGATCGGCCGAGATCGAAAAGCACCTGTCCAACATCGTCTCGAACCATAGCACCTGCACAGTTTCAAGTCCTCGCCAACACACTCTCCTCCATAGCAAGTTGGCCTGTTTTTGCAAATTGTATCACATCTTCCACACTGAGCATCTAGAAATCACACAAAAAACTCCAATTATCTTTTAGTATTCCTTGTTTTACCAGTCTCCAAACTATCTTGAAGCTTACCAGTGCTGGAAATTGCTGATACAATCAACAATGTTGCAAGCAATAGAAGACTAAACTTCATTTTGAAATTGCTTAGAAATTCGTGTTAAATTGCGTGCATTACAATCGAAGAACGGACAAACAATGTACTCTTACACTGTACATCTCCTTTGCCTATATCTCCACATTAGAAACCTGTTCGTTTATATATGTGACCGAAATGCATTTATTAAAATGAAAATCTCACGCATAAAGGGTGTCCATCTACATGTAAAATCTCCTAATGTTAAATGTTCAAAGCAACAAAATGTTAGCGAGGGTCTTTTACAAGGATAAAAGATCTGCAAAGAAAGGATATATACTATAATTATGTACCTAAAAAGTTTTGTAAAAAGCATGAGTAGGTAATGGAAGTTTGTTGCATTGCAAACTATAGCATTTTCAAAATAAGATTTTTTTCATCAGTCATCCATCATCATATCTTTCAAAAGTGTATGGAGTAGAATAAAATAAATAGTTACTAGCCATTTCATAAATACAGGACCGCATATATATTTTATCCTCCATTGTTTGTTGAGATTTGCCTGCTGAAAACCTATGATGAATAGTGCGTGTTGAATGCAGTGCGTGAGAGATGAATGCTGCATAAGTTTAAGAGAATCCTTTGTGTATGCAGTCTCATTCAGTTAAGTACCACAACTCATTAACTTTTATTATCAAATGTTGAATGTTTAATGCTAATAATTTTGTCGTACGTGTCATTTTCTATGTATAATCGACTCACATAAAGAAAGATATACACAGGATGCCTGGCACTAAAAGTCGCTTGTATTCGAATCGAATAATAGTGCTTGCTGGTGTAATTTTATATAATTGAGGAAAAGGGACTAAACAATTTTTACAGCCTACTTTTTGATGGTCCTACTAATTGCGTGTATGCGTACTAGTAGTATTTACATGCAGTTAACTCATATGTACTGTAGATCGGGTGAGCCTAAATAAATCATTAAATCACTAAAATAATGCGTAATCCTTGAAGATGAAAATGATATGATTATCACCCACTATTTATGTTGACTTACTAACTGCCATTTATACTAAACTTTTACTTAATTTTATGAATTTGCATACAGCGGTTAGAATCATTCCAATATTTCAACATCATTCATGCCCAAATACAGTACCAAAGTACCTAAACTATAAATATCGATCTTACCGTAAACATGTCATAATTACAAAAACAAGCTTACCATTTTTAAGCCTGAAACGTTGAAATCGACTTTGAACTAATGTTGAATTTTATGTAAATTAAAGTTTCATGTATGCATATAAAATGTCTACTAGTCTGTTCGTATTTTTACCTATACTACTTTAATTACACGTATTCCCTGGTACAGTACAAACCAAGGTAATAGATTTATAGATAAAAGCTTAAGTGAACATTAAGGCCTGTAACTGGATAAGATTCGGTCACGAGGTTGTAGCTGTTCAAACCAGCTAATATCGGTTACACAAAGAATAACCATGAATTCAGTAACTGTACGATTCACTTATATTTTGGATTTAATAATTCAGTTATGTAAATCTATCTTTGACAATCACATAGTCGTCTCAGACACCATAATTATAATACAGCGCATACTGCAGTCATTGATACCGATACCATTGGTTTTAAATGAAAATTTCAAGTTTGAGTGGAATCCAGCATTCCAAAAATGCGGACACTCTCAACTGCTTTCACTTCCATGGAGTATTGGGAACATGGCAGTGCACTTCATGTTTCTTGTTTCGTTAACTCACTTGTTCCGGTTATTAATAACTCCAAGTTTAGGAGGGGCATTAGAAGCAGCAGTGTACGTACTCGCCGTTGTTATATGTTTGGAAGGTGTTATCGCTATTAAAACTCTTGAGCAGTCAGCCAACGAGCTAGCATTCGTTTTGAATGAGCTGCTAAAAATTACTACAAGTTTGGGAATGCCAGGTATGATCATACTGAGAAGATTTTCAACAGATACAATGATCCACTTATGTTTTCCCTTTTAGTACAACTTTGAAAAACTTTCAGAGTCACTCAGCGTCACCTTGTTTATGGGAAGGTTAGTGGATGTTGGAAAGTTGCCGCTGCGGCAGCAGCCGCTGTAATGACACTTATTCCACTAGGTGGGTTTTTCGGTCCAGCCTTAGTTCCACACGATCCTGGAAAGCTAGTTGTATCAAGTTTTATCTCATACCTGGATCTGCATCCTCCTAAACAAATAATTCCAATTTTGGGAGGACTTATACTAGGACCTGTTGCTGCATTTGGAAGCATAGCTGTTCTCCAAGCAGTTGTTATTAATATACTGATTGTCATTACCATACTCAACGTTATCCGAGCTAGTTATAAAGGATGTGTAAGAATGTTTCATAAAAAGTCTTATCAAACACACAAGAGCAGATCTAGCGCTTCTGTGAATCCACCAATAGCGAACATTAAAAACCTTTTAGTTTCCATTCCAAAAGGTAACTTTTAAGCATATTATTTACCCATTATGTTGCTTGTGAATGAAGTAATACTTTGATGATGTTTTCACTGTTTTCAAACAGCAAAGCAAAATCTGTATGGATCTCTAAAGCGATATAAGCAGCTACTTATTTTAATTCAGATGATGAATGATTGCGGTTCCGTATACGTTCCAGTTTTAATATTTGTTGGCATCATGCTGTGTATTACACCCCTATATATTGTCATCAAACTTTCACCTGAAACACATTTCGTGATTATATTAGGATGTTTTGGATTTTTCGCTTCTGTTGCAGTTGTAACATGGTTTCTTTTGAGTATAGTTGGGCGAGTTGATAGAGAAAGTGAAATCTTCTTGCAGATTTGGAGTAAACGCACAAATACTAAATATGACCGCAGTCAACTTGCTGCTATACCCCATGTACATGCTAAAATAGGCGATTTGGGCTATATTCATAGTGATACTAAACTAACAGTATTCAACATAATCCTCAATCACACTGTAACTGTTATTCTAATTTAACAAGCTCGCTATCCTGTAGTTCACAAGTAGTTGGGAGCTTAAATAGCAAACAAATACTATTTGAGGTTACCATTTACTACTAAATTTGTAAACTTTGTTCTTTGTTTGATGAAATAAAATTTCCCAAGCAAAACAAGTAAATTGCTTGTTAAAAAATGCACTTCTTTTTCATCATGAGCATTTTGTAGTAAATTGGAACCATGCGTAAAACGTTTAAGTTTAATCTCCTTTAATATGTAGTCATAAAGGCAATGATTGCAATTATAAATAATTGACATTTTCACCTGTTTCCTGCCGTAACTGAGCATATCACAGTCAACAAATGTGTCTAGTAAGTATTTCCGCCGTAAAGGAGCACGTAGTGTATGTTTCTTCGTTTTTGGGATTGACAGGCTCATTTAGAGAGCAAACCACCTGGGAACGATTCAACTCAAACTGAATAAACAACTTTAAAAAATCCTACTACATTGATTGACAACATTGATCATGCAAATTTCCTACCCAAATCGTACCCTAATAATTTATTCAACCCGCTTGCACGCTTGCAGTTTTCAGTGTATTACGCATATTATTGTACACAGCATTTTTTTGAAAAACTGCAAATTACAAGCCTGAACTTAGTTATTCCTAGACTGGTCGTCCATGATCTCGGTATCACTTTCCAAGTGGAAGTAGAAATATGCTTCATTTCCCAAACTTGACAGCCTTGGTGGAAAAGAATTCAGGTTATAGAGGATACTTTAAAGTATTCACTAAATGGCAAAATGGCCGCAATACCATTAGATCTAATTTTTCAGAAAACACTGATCAGCAGCATCAACAAGATCAGTATAACGCTGCAACGGGCTACAAAAAGGTTCCCATCGTCGGTGGTTTTGCTGCTGGAACCAAAAACTTGATTCATTGGAAGAAAAAAGTGAAAGCCAAGTTTGAGTATGAAACCAGTGTAACGGTACATGAGCCATCAAATGCAAAGGAGGAAGGATTATCATTTGCAGGATTCGTGTTTGGTAAGAAAAAACACGCAATAATATGCTGTATAAATTTTTAAACTGTATGAGCGAAAGATTGGAGTTGGAGTATTTGTTGTAAATAGATTTTTCAAGTGAATATATGGACTTTTGTTTGAATGTAGATGCTATGAGCAATGCTGATGGGTCTTCAAATGAGTGTAAAATATGTGACAAGGCGTTTGGAAGTCGTCGATTGCTCAATCATCATAAAACTTTCGCCCACTTTTCGCAATCTGCTTCCAACGAGTTTTGTTACCTGCCATACTTCATTGAACCAGGTCAATTTGATGCGAAAAAACATGGAAAAGGAACATTGGAGTGTGTTCTTTGTCAAAAGTGGTTTAATGGAGTCAAAGAAGGCGTTGACAGTTATCTGGATGGTATGTTCTATCGGCTTAATGTGTACAAAAATATAAAATTAACATTAATTATTGAAAATATCTTTTGTGGTAATTGTTTTATTTGGTATACTCGTTAAGAGAGTCTTATCAACTACTTTATCCGCTTATCACAACTTAAAACGTTGAAAATGAATGTAAACTGTTGTTTTACAGAAAGAAAAACAAAATTAAGAAGAAAGGAAGACAGCAAAAAGCGTGGTCGCAAGGGTAAAACCACAACTAGGAGAATTTGTGAGTTGTGCTCTAAGATTTTGAGCAATCGAAAAGGTTTGGAACGTCACATGCTTATACACACAGGTATTCATATTATGTACGCCTCGGTATATTCCTACATAAACTAAATAATAACATAAATTGCACTCATTCAATTTAAAAGGAAATGAGATTTTCTGAAGAAGAAATGGCAAAATTGAAATTATAGTGGAAAGGGGGAAAGACAGACGTATTTATAACTTTGGTTTTTAATAAGTCATTTGAACGAAATTGGCAATTTAAAAAGTAGCTTATCAAATGCAACCAATCAATCAATAAATTAATTTTAAATGTACTCAATTAAAAGTACATTAAACTTTATTTTTATCAATTTCCAATCACATTTCGTTTTTTTATTTGCAAACCATGTGGAATTCAGAATACCATGAATTTTAAAACAGTGTTTTTTCCATATACATGCATAATATTTATACAGGCGTTTATAAAATATAGGTGAGAAGCCATTTCCCTGTGATATTTGTGCAAAACTCTTCCGAAGGAAGGATAATTGTGTGCGTCATAAGAAAACTGCCCACCTATTCAAGAAGCCTCGAAAGCCACGCCGTCGTCGACTAAACAATCCTTCAGCCATCCTTAAAAATGAAAAGAGAGATGACGCTGTGAATACCAAGTGATTTTATTCTTTTGCAAAAGTACATACTCACAGTAACGTGCCGAAATAATTACATACATGCTGTGGACTTTCCCCATGAAGTTAATTTAATATCAAAATGCATTTGTTTCATTTATGAATACTGAAAAAGTGATTTAGGATTAATGCACATTTGATCTAATAAGAAAACCTTTGATTTTCTACCATTTATGTCACATTCAGCTCTTAAAATAAATAATGAATTTAAAAAATCAGAGTAATGTATGCCACGTCGAATTAGAATTGACGATTATGGTTGTGTCATTGTCATCAAGCTACAGTCATCATGGTACATTTTGTATTCACTAAAACCAACTTTTGTGTCAGTATTGAAATATGTATAAAGACTTCATTGAATGGCCAATACCATTACAACGTCATGCATAAGTTAGAAGAAAATGAAATTCATGTTTTAAAATCTCATACATAATACAGGACATTGGACGTCGCAATGTCCACGTGTGTTTACATGAAAGTGCATAAATATAATATCAAGTGTTCCTTTTGGATCTTAAACAGAAAAGTTGTTGCTTCGACCATATTACAGTGTTATATATGGACTCATGTGATTACTACTTAATGAGATGGAAAAGAAAAACGTTTTCCCAATCGCGTTTTTTATCCATGAGAATTATGGTTCGCAAACAAAAGTATCAAATTAATTTTTTATATTGTACCTTACACTCACAGCACCGGATGGGTACTGCATGAAAACTACATTAGCTATGTACATACATGCAAGACAAAGTAGCCTGAAAACTCAGCTATGAGCTTTTAAATTTTTTTAGCTTATCCTCAAAGGTTAATACATAGTATGGCCAATAGTCCGTTTCTTATTCAATCAGCTTGGATCACATTATGCACATAAAATTGCTTACCGACTACCTTACTTACATCTATATTCCAACCCTTACCTCGTTTACATATTCAGCAGAACTAATGCTGACGATTATAATATATGCATGGGATTAAAATACTTATTTTATGACTTGATAAATAAGTAATGTTTTAAACCGTTCCATATAAATGGGTACCGAAGTGTACACTTTCTTTCAGTTTTAACCTCCTTCTTAACGTTGCGAACATGTTCCATTTTCTTTCGGTTTCATCCAATGGTTGAAATGTTCAAATTATTTTATATTCTTTATCATAAAGTATTTAATTAAAATTTGGGTCAAGGTAAAAAAAGAATAAATTCACGGATATAGAAAAGTTTTTTGGACATTTCAAATACTCTCAAAAGCAAAGCTGATAACAGTCTCAGCCACACTGGGGCAACTTGAAACCATGATGAAATAATGTCACTTGCTACAAACCCAAAGAATGACATTTTAATAGTAAAAGCTTTGTAGCGTATGTGCACATTTCTACATTAACAGGATGTGTATTAATATTGCATGTTGGCAAACAAACTTAATTAAATCCATTTCGATGCTCTGTCGCCGCTACCGTCTGATGAGCTGAACGTTATTTGTCGACTAATTTTTTTTGGTTACATATGAACATTGACGAATTGGATATTATAAAGACGCAGTACAAAACAATATAAAAAAACAATGCAATCACACGTTGACTTAATCAAGTTTTGAATTAGATCGTAGAAAGTTCTTCGGGTAGACGCATACATAATAGTGTTTACATGTCTTCATAATTAATATTTGACACTTCAATTTTAGTTGTGGGCTAGTTGGGTATTGAAATTGTGCTCAACAAAATCAAAACTTTGTATGCTCCACATTAAAATTTACTATAAACTATTTGCGTACCAGACACAACACTCATAACAAACTTTCTCCTCGTGTGCCTTTTAGCCCACGTGAAAAGCGTAACCTATTAATTTGTCTTTCAAAGTTTTGCATTACGATAGAAAAAGTATTCTAGGAGAAAATAGCGTTGTGATATTCATCGATTGCTCCGATCCAAAAAAGTAAGAAATTTCATCTGTGTTAAGAAAAAAAGTTTTTGGAAAGTAGAACGGAAAACAAGAATCGTAGTCAAGCGTAGGCTTTTGTTTGTGAGGACAAGAAAAGCTGATTATGAAACGAGACACTTTGGCTTCTTTAGGAATGGAAGAAGGGGGAATAAGTATCAATATAAGGTAAAGTACGCATCATTTTGTTGTTTTTCATCAATCAAAATACGTTCTAGTGGGAAGGATGGTATACATTTTGAATGATCATGAGATCACAACATGAGCCCATCACATCATTACATTATAATTGGAACGGTGAGTTGATAACAGTCCTTGATTGAAGCCTTTCAATCCCTGCCATAAATAAAAAGGATTTGGGAATAGTACAAAATGTGAAATGAGCACAATTTTCTGCGTTGGAAATCCGCTCTATTTTTTCCATTTCTTCTCCTCGATTTCACCTCATTATAACCACTGTAATGTATATTTAAGAAGATATTTTCTTTTTTAGTGTAGGAGCAGAATTGAAAGAAAATTTAAGGGAAACTAATTCGGCTTATGATTTACGTAAACATTCTTAATACCATTTGCAAGTCTTGTAATTTTATATACACTCAACAATTTCTAGTAATTGGTTATCTCTCTTCCTGCCCTTTTAAGCCACCAGAAGAACTCACGACTTTTCTGCCTATTTTTGGTTTAAGTAAGGAAAAGCCCGTTCAACGTTTCCGTATGTACAACATTGTAAATCTAAAAAGGAAAAGTGTGTGGCTCTTTGATTATAATGTAGGTTACAGGTAAAATTCAATATAGAACATAATATTGTCGTTCCGCTATAATATTTCCACTTAAGGCATACAATCACACGTTTGGAAGTTTGGACAAACATATAATGTTTATCGGGATGATGTGGCAAGTGTCGTTTATCGAAAATTGGAAATTAATTTTAAATGACAAACTGACAAATTCAACTGAAACAAATATTCATAGCTGGGAATACCCAAAGTGGTAATTAAAATGTTGGCCAAACCCCCAAACCATTGTAGATTCCATATTATTATTATCGCATCATTCATAACGTTCCAGGGAGGGGAAAGTTGAAATTATGAATTCGTTTTAATATAAAATAAATATTATCATGGCTCAAACTAACAGAGAGAGGTGTATGCACTGTCGGCAACGCACAATAAACTTTTATCTAAAATCGAATTGGGTAATAATGCCGTTGATTCAAGATTATGATACACTCATCAATAATTCATCTCGTTCATTAAATGTCTCCTTACGTATTCATTGGTAAACAGGAAACCTTGTGTGGTTGTGAGTACCAAATGTCATAGTATATATATTATACGTGGCATAGGAATATTAATTGAAAATGCTATTTTTTGGAATATGAACGACATCAAATATTGAGGAAAGCCAATCAAATAACGAATTACCAATCCAGAATTTTTGTATGGATATGGAGAGTAACCAAAAAGTAATAGATAGAACCAAACGAACCTATTAGAAATCAAAACTAATAAGACAATAAAGAATTGTCATTCAATACTGTGATAACGTACATATTATGTGAATGAAACCTGCTTTTTATACGTACTTACTATGTAAGTAATGCCCACAATCTAATAACCCCGAAATTAAATCCAGTGCATCGGCAATTTTTATCAGACTTGTAGATAAAAAATAAAATTGAAAAATTATAAACAGGGTGACCTTTTTAGTGGCAGCAGTTGTTTAGACTAGTTTAGAGAATGGTTTAGCTGTCTTTAAATGTTTTATGGGCCAGTCAGCATATTAAACAACGAGTAAAACGCATTTTGTCAGCAAATTTTCATCGATTTTGATTTCAACGCGTGTTTCCTTTTCCAAAATAATTGCTGATGCGCTCCGTAATTAATAAAAAATACATCTATATAAAGAAACAAAAAGCTACACATTGTGTACTTGTCACCTGATAGAGTGAATGGCCTAAATAATATTAAATTAGCTCTTTTTACGGCTCCTGCCAACGACAAATATATTTTAATATTATGTATATATCGAGTGGAGAAAGGCGACCAGAGTGGAATGAAGACTGTAAAAATCCTAACATACGCATGGTCTTAAGACAAAGCCATGCATATCGACTATTATGTATTTTATACACGAAATAAAAACAAACTCGCCCTGTCAGCACACTGCACTCCACTCCACTTCATTTTATGGCAATATGATTACAGTGACGAAAGTGCAGAGAACATATTACTTACTCATCGTATCGTCGGTCGGTACTCCACTGCAAAAAAAAACCTGGAAGCAAGCGAGCGAGAGCACTCTCACCATAAATGTTTTTAGTAACGTACATGATGGCATGTTATCGTCGCTATTAAGTCCTTTTATGGATAATTCACTGCCTCTGTCCTGGATATAACAGACATTATGTGTAATTGTCGTTATGTATCATCCCACCTTTCTAAATTTTGTATTGATGAGCGTGACTTTTTCAGGCATATCATGGTAAGCACCTTCTGCAGCCTGTTATTTCTTTTATTGCCCATGCAGCAAGTAGTAATAATGTTGTTGCACAAATAAAAAGGAAGAGACAGAACACAAAGTAAGTCGCTAACAAAAGAGGTTGCCAGCTCAGTTGAGTTGATACCAGGGAAAGGACAGGTAGCGATGGATGACAGTGCTGAAAGTTTGTTTTGACAGCGTTTTTCTTTACGGACTACTGATTTTTCTTGATATCGTCTTGGTTCGCAGGTTGATCTTATATTACCTGAAACATCTGAATCATATTACATATCATTGAGTGTAGTAATACAAATAATACAACTACAACACAGCTTACTATATACCATTACCCCACGCAGTTTCTAGAAGTTTAAGTTTTAGCAAACTGTGTGTGAAACGATAAAAGGGAAAAAAGGTGTTTCGAAGTTGCTACCCTCGCGTTGCTCTGTATGCGAATGTATATCATTTTTGTGGAAACTTCCAAGGGAATTCTAGGCAGGGAGAAAGGAGTGAAGTGGTATTTGTGAAAGGAAATCGAAGTGAAAGAGCAACACAGTGTTGCTGAGAGATGAAGCCTCTGTTTCCCTCTTTCCCCCTTTCTTCTCTTCGCAACGGCTTAGTTGCTGAACTAGGAGAATAAGGGAAGACTAACTAGCGTGGTCTGTGCTTGCACCAAAACGGCTTCTTTATTGAATGAATGGAGTTTTGAGAATAATCTAATATCCAAATCGATCAAATGTTTTCAGACTCTGGTTCTGCCTCGTTGGAGTCCTGTGCTGTTGCTGGGAACTGAGAAGTTGTTAAATCTACCTGTTGGTTTATTCACATTGTCCACGTGTGTTTCCAACGAGAGAGAAGGGAAGAGTGAAACTGCGGAGTATATTTATTTCGTCCCTATTCAGGTGTGTAGTAGATCACATCACAGTTCGTTTTTGTGTTGTATTTGTAAGGTATTTTCTCTACGAATGGAAGAGAAAGATGGGAGCTTCGTCGTTAGATGTCAAAGAGATACAAAAAGGCTTGACGTTTCTTGCATCGGATCATGAGGTTATTTCCGTTTCGTTTCATTTAACTCAAGGCAGTGTTCACATGAGCTTCTTTGTGCCATTCAGCTCTTCATATTTCACGATCAAATGAAGCAGTACAGTTTAAGCTCGACATTCACGTATTTAGATAGTATTAGTAGTTTCGAGAAAGATGCTTATAAAAGAAAGGATTCCTTGAAATTCAGTACATTGAATTTGTACAACTTCTGTCTAAAATTAATATTATACGAAACCGTTAGGTCATAGATCACGTATCTCTAAAGGTATCTTGCTTTGCTATTAAGTAAATTTTTGCCTTGCTGGCAACAATGATTTCCTTTTATGGTGCATACTTTATAGCACAAAACACACTCAACTAAACGTTTATATCAACCGAGGGAAATCCGCTAATAAACGAGTAGCATATAACCCAGTCACAAACGACTTTGAAAAGGTGACTTTAGTAAATATCATAGTGCTAATGCCAAACTGATTTTGCTATATACACTCACAGTTAAAACTGTAAACCTTCACATAATTTAGTTGGTGTCAATTTAAGTGGTGCCAAAGTGCTACGTAATTCATTTCCAAGCTGAAATCCATAATAGAAACTACTACCTTTCTCTGCTAACACTGCCTAGGAAAAGGGAAAGCAACTTATTGCAAGCATGAATGCATGTATCCGCTGCGTGGAAAGCATTTCAGTGTTTATGATACGAGATATCACACGTGTATTTCACAGTCAGTTTCAGTTTGGACCAACAAGACAAGCCACGTAGCGTAGTGCAGTTCCTGAACCAGCAGACTGTCTGATAACTTGCTCATTTCATTCACTGTCCCAAGCCCGCAATACTCCTTTCACCTGAGTTGAGTGTAAGTACAAAGTCATTAAAATCTTCAATTTAATTTCCATTATAGCAATACTAATAAATGAGATTCCGGTAGAGCTTAGAGAAAATTTTCCTTTTTTTGCTGACGTATTACTACTAGATGGTAGTATGGTGCTAAGCACACCATATTATTTTATGTGCATATTTCTCGGATCTAGTTGTGACATTCCCTTTTTTATCAGGGTTTCATGCATTTTTATAATCTTATTTTCAGAATTACTACACAGCACACTTTTTTAAAAATTGAATAAAAAAACATTGCCCCTCATTAAAAAAATTATCTTTGTTTATTTGCTTTAAAAAAATTACATTGTTTGTTTGCACTACACAACAGGCTACAGATAGGTATGATGCGTGCATAGTGCATACATACATGCATACGTGTTTGTTAAACTTGTAAGTATGTTTGAGAACCTTTGTTTATATCGTATAAATGCTCTTTTATATTATTGCTGTGACCTGTGACTAGTATTTACACTAGATATTTTTTGTTTCTGCCCCAACCACCTGTTTAATTTCCGACTTTTATTGGTTTAGGTCCATGCAATTACTAATCAAAAATGTAATTTCCCAGGCGGAAATTAAGATTTATTGATTCACATCACAAGCTTTTTAATCATTCATGTTGGTTGACTGGTATTTAATAAAAAATCTATTTGTCACCATTTACTTACGCATGAGGAAAACTTTATTTTGGAAACATCACTTGCTTGTAGGTTATATTATTTTCCAAAAGGAAAAGTAGTAAAGTATCCTGAAAGTATGCAAGAAAATCCAATGAATTTTCTTACCTTTCACCTTGTGCTTACACATTTCAAAGAGTGCTTGATGAAGTATCTGGAGTAATTAGCTCACATTTTAGCAGAGATTTTTCTATTACATGTAAACATTACATTTATATGTACATATTTCCTCTTGTTCAAAACAAATATAGGCATGAGGACTACCAGCTCTAAACAACTTTCCTAATTCCATATTGCTGTCGATTACACTAAACTGAAGCGTTTAGAAGTCGAAAAACTGGAGCGTTTTGCTCTCAAAAGTTGTAGAATGTAGCCAGATTTTTCTAAAAAACAAAGGTGAAGAATGCAAAATAGACACGCGTCAGCATCACCAGTACAACTCGAAGATTTGCTACAGGTCCCCCTCCAAGTTGTACGCTTAGAAGATCTCATTCGCGAGAAAGCTTCATCTGTTTCCCCTCCACAGTCAACTAATCCCAACAATGATGGTGCCGATGGTCGCCTGTGTCGGTCTGCGGACTCTCAGGTGCCAAAGCCTTCAGACTCGTCTCGGGCCAACGATGACAGTACCCCAAAGTTGTCTTCTTCCGCCCCTTGTCTCTTTGATTGTTGCATTAAGCCCACAACAGGAGATTACGGGGGTGAAAAACTTGCGAGAGATGTTAGATTCAAAACGGCAGCACTGAATCTACCAGATGGTTCATCTGTCGTTGTCCCAGTGGTTGATTTCGACCAGGATGGGCGGCACCAGAAAAATGTTTTGGGACATTCAAAACATGTATCTGCAGAGGACAATGACAGCGATAGAACAACATCAGCATCTCCTCCACACCTAGAAAGCGTAACACCTCCTCCATTACCGCCACAGTCAGCCCCTGTAGTTTTAGGAACGGTGACGGAGGAGCCCACAAGATATGAAGACTTTCTCCTTACTCATGGTTGCAAAATTAGCCATAATAGCATAGTTGGTGAAAACAGATTACAAAGGAATGGTAGCTCAAAAGGAATCCCACAAAAAACCGTGGGTGACACACTCGAGCTAACGTTTTATAATGATGGTCGCAAAGAGTCTGAAAGGGAATATCGCCCCCACTTAAAGGAGCAGGATGTTAGATATTTTGAAAACCAACAACTGCAACTCTCACGGGTTATTCGAGATCCTGGACCAGTACAGCAACATGTTGAGAACCGGTCCCACTTCAACAATACTCACCCCCCTCGGCACAAACCGCATGGGAGTAATAATACCATTAGTAAAATATTTGCTCAGCCTCAACTGGAACTGACGAGCTCAATAATTAATAATTTGAACAAAAACAGTATTGTCAACCGACTAAACACTACAAACAATAGTCATGATAGCAATGGAAAAACGTGGGAACAACTAGGCCTAAAAATATCAAGGTGCCAAAAGGACGAGCAGCAATTGATACCTGTGGACGATGAATGCAATGGAGAGAAAGTCCCGGAGAAAAGAATGGCTTTAGGAGGAGAACTAAGGGAAAAAGGGGAAGCTGAAATCTTGATTGAAAGACACTTACAAGCTTATCTGACTTCTCTTAAATACGTGAAACCCGGATCTGAGGAACATCCTACCAAAGTAGATATACCTGTACATAGGGGAAGGTCAATTACGCATGGCCTAAGTGGTTTAGCACCTCAACCCTCAAGGGTACATTCACCCTGCGAGCCCGCCCAAATCACAAGGATCCCTAATGTCCGTCCACCCGCCTCCTCACCAGCTTCTGGTCATCAACAACAGCAACATCATTTGGAAGCATGGCCGGAGAGAACCATTGCCCGAATACCTGCGAGACCCTATCTCAGAAGAAATATTTCTGAAGAACAGCCCCAACTCCACCAAATGTACCCTCCACCAAAGCGATTTAGGGGTAACAATGTTGTGGCACAACCAATTCGGCAAATTTTCCCTCGTCAACAAGGACTCAACAATCAGCAACATATTACTAGTCCACATCAACATCCACAGTATCACAACAATGCTCAAAGCAGTGCAATTTCTAATGGAGGTGGTGATACAAATCCCGCAATAAGAAGTCAACAGAACAATTGCGCAAACCTTAGACAGCAGCTGCAGCATACGGCTGCTTATCATGCTTCTTCGACTGTTCCATCCCCCCAACATTCCCCAATTGCACATGCTCATGCACAACAGCAATACCACCATCATCCAGTTCAACAGCAGCAGCAACAACAAAAATATCCAAACAATGCCAGCCAACAACAAACACAACTTCAAGAAGCGAGAATGCTTGTCGCCGCAGTTGCCGGCAATGGTGGTGAGGGTTCGGAAAACAACGCATATGTTGAAAGGCTCCGTCGCTATTGGGATTACTATCAACGCCAAGAGCTGGACTGGGTCAAGTTGACAGAGTACTACCAAAAATACCATTTCTATCCTTGGGACATCCTTTCCGCAAGAGATGAAACAATTCGACAGTGGAGGCAGCAACAACAGCAACAATATGCCACTCATCCCCAACTCCACGCCCAACTCACCCAAAATAGTCTGCAGGGTGGTGATGGGCGACCCATTGACGTTGACAATTTAACCCAACAGCAACAACATCAATTGGCCCTTCGCGCAATGAATATAGCAGCCGCTAATTATGCCAATAGCAAATCCCAGTATTCAACCGAAATATCCTCGCCAACTTCGGTATCAATCCAGAATAGAATTGTGGGGATGGATGTTTCACCTCCATCCACATCCCCTTTGCCTCCGCAGGTTCAAAACAAATACAATCATAACTCCCAACAGTTGCAACAGCTACAACAGTATCATCAACGACATCTTAGTTTGCAGCAGCAACAACAACAACAACATAATCAACAACAAAGACTGAGGTTCAATCAAGAGCAACATCATCAGCATCAACAACAGCAGCAGCAGCAGTTGCAGCAACAAAAGGCTCAGCAAGTGGTCCTAATGGCAAACCAAAAATTGCAAAATTCAGTAAACTATTACAGCGCATATAATCAGTTGGCTGCTGCCGCTGCTGCGATTGCATCCACTGTTTCCAACCCCCAAAATAAATCCCGTTCCAGCTCTGCCATGGAAAAGAATTGCCCACCGATTGTCATCCTTGATGAAGAAAAAGAGCCCGAACCTGAAGACATTCCCATTCCAGTGACTACTCACCGACAAACTTTGGAGTTGGCAATGAAAAATAATTTTAGGAACCGCTCTAATAGCGCTGGCAATGGCACAATAAACTCCGCATTCGTAAACCAATACCCCCATCGAAACCACGTTGACCGAGTTCGTAAAGATATTTCAACGACACCTCAACAATCTCAACCTGCCTCCACCACCGTCTCTGCTCATCATCTCCAGCAAAGGTCTTCCTGGCCAAAGACTGGGAATGGGGCAATAAATATGACAAAAGAGTCTCAAAAGACCACCGCATCCTCCCCTAACTCATCCGTCCAGCAATCTACATCTGTTATTCGGAGACTACGTATTATTCAACCCAAGCCACCACCTTCCTATACGTCTCCGTCATCCAACTCCACTGCTCAACAGAGAAACTCAAATGCGACACGGACTTCAATGCAAAACTCTGGGGATAACAATGACACAATGGCACCTATCCCACTAGTTTTGCACAAAAACAGACACTATGCTCGAGAATATGGGAATAACAGTGATGGAAACGCCAACCGTAGGGAGGTAGAGTCCAATGCGGCTACTAACAGAAATAGTGCTGATGAGAATAATCGAAATCCTCACAATCAGCAACACTCACCAATTCCAATGGTCGCAGGGGAAGAAGAGGTCATCACAAGTGTTTCACCATCAGCCGTCCTCTCCAATTATGATGATATGCCTGATGATGAAGGGGGTGATGACAAAGATGCATACAACTCAAGTGGCACCCCCGAACCTGGCGGTGTGTGGCAATATGACCATGTGGTTCTTCTTGACAGTAAGTGTCTCGTTCATTTTGAAACTTAAAATTGGCATGCATATATATGCAAGTTGGTGTTGCAAAAATCATTATTATGTCCTTTTATTTTTTTGTGGTTTGTAATATTTTAGGAACAAAATATTGATTGATTGCATGAACAAAAGAACAAAGCTTGCTACTCTTCTCTTCTCTCTTTATCCTGTCTGTTAAGCTCGTAACGTACCACTTGTTCAACAATTGACATGGCATGGCACATTTATACGTGTGTATATTCACAAATACAACCCAAAGAAAAAACTAGTTACTCGAAAATTCGAGAGTTGACACTAATTTAGTCGTGGAATGCACCGGAGAAATAAATTTGAGTGTGCATGATTAATAAAAAACATCATTTGAGTATGTAGTGCTACCGCATGGTTGGTTTGTGCTTTCATTGCACATACTTACAAAAAAAACTTTCTCTCGTGATGTTGAATTTTTTCCAGAGTACATTCTCCAAATGCTCCAAGACGAGAAAGAGCTCATGAGGGTACCTGCGAGTAGCAGTAGCACAGTTTAAAGATGGGTAGTGAGTTGCTAATAATTTCATTCTTTAAATATACTTAACTTAAGTTTAAATGCCCAATTGAGTCGTCGAGGATGAAGTTGTAATGTAAAAACTTATATATCATAATAGTACACGATACATAAATACAATCAGCTATGTACATTATATAACATACCCTGTTTTTAAAAACATATCATACTATACACAAGTAACGACATTTATTCATAAGTTTTCACGAGCAAATCTGTTGAGAGTTCATGTTAATTTCCCCTTTCTTAATTTGACAGAACGTATCAAGACTTACATGTGTAAACGTTGCTTTGAAACTCTTAAGACGGAACAGCAAATAAGGAACCATCTCTTTTGTAAGATGCTAGCAAATCATGTCCAATGTCACGTATGCCTACAACTCTTCACTTCGGATGCGTACCCAGCTCATTTGCAGATTCATGGAGTGAGACCTCTGGAAGACGCTGGAAGTGATGAGTAGAAATGATTGTTTCATACTTGTTTTTACCGTTTTTACATGAATTTCCTATCAAATATATGTTATTGAGTGTTTAGTATGTTAATTATCAGCCCTTGTTCTATTTAATCCAAAGCGACTAATAGTATTGTAAGCTTGTTAATTTAAGCTATTATCGTGTACTAATTATTATATAATAAAATATATACCCACATTAGTTTTACTCCATGTAGATACTTTTGTTAGTATGTATACAATTTATTATGTGATGTTATGTGTAGTAGGAAATCTTTTGTGACATGATATTTAATATTCATATTCAACTAAAGTACGTTTTCATAAATGTACCAATAAGTTGAAATCTCGTCGATTCAAATGTGATATTGCAAATACTTACGTACATACAAAGATTGTCATCATGTTAATAAAAAACTAGATTTCGTTTTAAGGGGCAATACGATAAAATTATTATTAATGGGAGATGATGGGTTGTACTTTTTAATAACCATTAACTTAGTATGTCAAGGATGTTAATGTTTTAAAGTGAATTTTTAGTAAAAGGAAAAATTTAAAAAAAAAAAGAATTTGGTTATCAAATCGTTATCTGATGAATATGTCTCGTGTCTCACGAGAGCATATTATTTTATGTATTTACGAATGTACGTTTGCAGTGTGAAATTGGGACACATAAATTCGAACTTAAAACTCATGTAAATTAAAAATGTATTATATTTTGAAGAGCTTACATTTTATGACCGTAAGCTTGAAACTGTAACCTACTATTAAATTTCATTCCCAACCACTCAAACTATTAACTATGTGATCTCTGTACCAAAGTTGCAGGTGTAAGCATGTAGGTAATAATGAACAATAAATAAACTCAATAGCGTTAAATAATGTTATGTGTACGAGCGAGAGTATAAATGTAACTTTTTAGCCTGTAATATGAAAGCAAATTAATGGTTCTATAGATTTGTCTGACAAAAAATACTAAAGTTAACGTAAATGTTAGTAAAGTTTGAAGTGTATCAAAACTTTGTATGTAATGCATTGTTAAACATTTTTGAACTAGTAATATTTTGTGTTCACTATTTGAACTAATCTGTAGAAGGAAGCTATTCCAATTGGGAGACATTGGCTTTTTGTTTTGTATCTGCATTGGTGGTGTAATAAACCTTGCCGTTGTCTTGCATGTTTACAAAATGTACTGGAAGCATGACATGTGCAGCTTGAAGAAGTTTTGTAACTAGTTTCCAACAACTCTTAAATGTATTACTAGATATTCAGAAAATACATATATGTTAAACAACCTTTGGTTATATAAATGCATTCGTGTCAAATCAGTAAACCAAACACATCTTTAACATGCTTTTAATAAGCTGATAAGATTTATAGGAAAAATCACAAGAGTATATATAATATATATAATACAGAAATATATTACAGCAAAGACGAAAACTGTACTGTAAACTTGAATACAATAAATACATGAACAAAATTCAATCATTCATAAAAAAATCAAAATTCTAACATTTTCAGGCATCTCGCTTAAAAATAACTTTCACTTCCTCTTGATAATCCCTATCCAACCTCCGATCACGAAAACTTTCACTCGTCTTTCTCGTAACAAGCTCCATATTTCCAGTTAGCTCTTTTGGTGGTCCAAACAAATCAATAAGGAAGTAGCTTTTTCTGCAGCAAAAGAGGTATAATGAGATTACGAGAATGGAAAGCGTGGCAAGAATTCGCATAACCATTGGAGCTGTTCCTCTTGAATCCATTTCCGTAATTGCTGTCAAAGCAGAGCTCATTATCTTGTTGGCAGCGTTATTCGGGGAAACTTCATTTGGAGGGCTGTTTCCACTTTTCATTACATTCAACAACGGAGGACAGTCTTGGCTCAGATGAACTTTTTGTTGAGAACCTGGATCCAATCGAAAATAGTTGAGACATTCGAGTCTTTGTAGTTCCCAAGCCTTGTTACAGTAGTCACTAACGCTAAGGCCGAGAACCGGGATGAGAAAAAGCGGAAGAACCCATAAACTACGAAGGTCTGTGGTATCCACTCTAAAATTTAAAAATTAGATTGAATTTTCCAAACTGCATAAACTGACAGCATTAATGGGTGAAGGAACTTATTTTTAAAAAATGTTTTTAACCTGTTTAAAAACCCTAAGCAAGTGATAACCACCAAAATAGTCTGGAAGGAGCTGTAGCATTTGAAATACAACCAGTTTTCTGTAAAAGGTTTTTGCTGTGCCCATGAAACCTATAGAAAATTACACTATTTTTCAGTTTTATTCATGATTCGATAGACCAATTCAAGGTTTCATTGAAAAGAATAAATAGATATAGCTCACCGCTTCCATTCCTTGGAAGACCATGCAGCCCAACAAAACACAACTAGTGAAGCACGCCAACTCATGAAGGATAAGGGACACGCTTAAAAATGAAATTTTGCTCCTTGTAGGATAAGAAACTCCCCAAAATGGAGGACTAAACTCGATTCTTCCATTGTCGTTGTAAAACTCTTCCAAGCTTGACAAAAACTCGTCATCATCTTCCCGTTTTTGTTTGTCCTGTTTCTTCAACTTTTGAAACCTATTTGAGGACATGGAAGTCTGAATAAGTTTTTGCCACTTTGAGGATCGGGCTCCAACTTCACTGGGGTCCACTTTCTCAAAGTTTTTTGTTTGGAAGTTGGGGTCATGTGACATTATTATCGCTAATTCACTTTCCACAGCTCCCTTCTCCAAAGCAGAAGCAGGGAACGTGGAGCCAACACTAGGAATGCTAGCATCTCCTCCTCCTCCATCAAAGTTGTTTGTATCTAATGGTAGGTCAGGTTGGAAATAGCCGTGATTATCGTATGCATGTGCACCAGGGTAGTTTTTAACTTTGATTACATCATCCCCGAAGGAGGAAAGAGTTTCTTGAAGCGAAGATTTGATAGCGGATGCGCGTCGTGACCTGTGATGACTTCGACTCCCACCGGTCTTGCTGCTAGTGTGGGACTTGGAGGATGGTGAGTCTTGAACTTCTTGTGGTTTAGGTGGTCGTTTGCTAGATGAAGCTCCAGTGGATTTTGATGCTGGAGCCATTTCAATAATCTCCAACGTGAATGTATAGTTTTTAACAGCGAGCAAATTCCGTGCTTAACTCCCAACGAAGCTTAGATGATTGTGATTATGATGACATCATTTTTAGTTATGTAATGATTTTACTTCAAGTTTTATGATCCTTCGACTAAGTAAAATTACTTGTACAATAACTAAACCTTATGAATTGTTATTATGCACACATAAAAACAGGACGTGAATATAAGCTCAGCGCGTAGTGTATCTGAAATGGACATCCTATTATATAAAGTAGTCTACAGTTTAGCACTTTGGCTCTTTGCGTTTTGATATAAAGTACATTCTTATCCAATGGATTGAAAACAATGCCGTTGCTAACAACAAAGTTCCTTCGCATACAGCAAGGCTGACTCAAGTAACGTATATTGATCTTGACGTTTGGGGTGGATTGGAGTGGTCATGGTGGAACATTATGCGATAAGCTGACGATGCTGATTACTACAACTTTTGCTACAAAGGAAAGAAGGGTTTGTATGAACCATGAAGTTGCATTGTGCATGATACACAAATTGCATATACACAAGGGTACTTGGTTTCGTGCTATTAAGGGGTTGGTACTGGTCTTTGGATTTCATCTAAAGATCTGTTAGAGTTGTTAAAATGTCTTGATTCACTTATAAAGAAAGCGAAAGTGAGCATGAATTCATCTCGTTATTAATTGTATGCGGCATACATGCTTTAACACTTATGTGTAGAAGGACCGTCATTGTCATAATGAAAATGTTGGCACAGGCTACTGCAATCAATGCAATATAATCATGATAGCTCGTGAATCTTAATTTAAGCTGCCTACTACAGCTAATCAATCATCATAATTTGGTTCCGTCGTTGATTTTAAGGAATGACTACATTCGAGAGTTTATGGTTTGTAGCTCAACAGGATCAACCAAATTTTCAATCATTTTTTGCAAGAAAGAAAACTAGAGCATCATTCATGCATGATGTCCTGACCTTATTCAACATACACAAATTGCTGAAGCTTTCTGAATGTAACTAATGATGCTGATGATAAATTGATAACCACCTAAATCCGACCTCCGACATGTTTTATTGCAAAGGAACAAGAACTGAAATATCACGGAAGGAAGCCAAACAATGACTTCTGGAGCGTAATTCCCATTAGCCAGATGCCCCACACAGCTGGCGGTGTACTTGAAGAACATATTATATCGGCTGTATCATCCATCCAATATTCCTCATCATCACCAAGACACAACACAGAAATTAGAATATCGGTGGTAAGTGCTTTTGAAGGAAGTCATCAAAATCCAAAGATTTGTCGGTGGAAATCAGTGTGACAGTTTTGTTTAAATTTTTGACAGTGCGACCGAATCATAATTATTATTCACGAGCTGGCTACTGTAGAGTCTTCTGGAAAGGTGGTTTTGTGTTGTTTGGTGGTACAACTAAACTAACGAAGCCTAATTTTCATTTAATCAAGACAAAGGAAGTTTTAATTATGCTATTTGGGCCGACCTCACATCAACGTTTGTAAGGAGATTTGTGGGGTTTAACATTATTTGAAGTTAAGAACGGGATTCTGGAATTGCTCAAACAAGCTTCTTGGGACTGATTTTATTCATAAAGTGAGGAGTGAAACATCTAATCAAGGTAATCGAATTGCACATAAACTTTTCATTTGCATGGGTTTTAATCGTGTAGATTGGTTGGAGTTGGGGATTGAATTTTCAAACTAGTATCAATTTCGTTGTATCAATTGCAGTTGACCTTATCAATAATAATTACTATTGATTGAAGTCAGTTCCGTCGCGTACCTTCAAACTTGTCTTTAGCCAATTAGTCAAGTCAGTTACCAACAACACCAGCCAAGCCAGGTCTGTCACTGATCGACTTTTTAATACATTACATCTTGTAATTTGTCTTCAGGAAGTATGGCGGCTTTACCGAGGAGAATAATCAAGGTATTGTTGATATTAGTTAATAATTTAATGCTTAGCTTTCTACTGTTAACTTATTCTTAAGTTGTATTGAAGTGTCTACTCACTCTTGATTGTTCTCTTGCAATAATAGGAAACCCAAAGGCTAATGCAAGAGCCAGTTCCGGGAATCAGCGCTATTCCAGATGACAATAATGCTAGATATTTTCACGTCGTTGTGGCAGGTATTACTAAAACTTTCCGAAAATCATTAATGAAATTTGCAACCAGAGTACACAAACAAATTTATGCTATTTGGTTGCATTCAATCATAATTTCAAATAAAAAATCATTTACAGGGCCAGAAGGATCTCCATTTGAAGGTGGTGTTTTTAAGCTCGAACTGTTTTTACCGGAGGATTACCCGATGTCAGCTCCAAAAGTACGATTTATTACAAAAATCTATCATCCCAATATCGATAAACTGGGAAGAATTTGTCTGGATATTCTGAAAGGTACGAGTCGTTTTGATTGTGCATTTGTGTTACTAAAATGCGATCTTGAACTTGTGATCATACATAGTTGTATTTGTTGAATGTTACAGATAAATGGAGTCCTGCTCTTCAAATAAGAACAGTGTTGCTCTCCATTCAAGCCCTACTCAGTGCTCCCAATCCAGATGACCCTTTGGCAAACGATGTCGCAGAACTTTGGAAAATGAATGAACAGGAAGCCATCCGCAACGCAAAGGAATGGACGAGAATGTATGCGCTGGGAAACTAACACTGACTGGAGAATAGTTTTCGAATTCAATTTTCTTGTATGCCCGTAATATTTTCTTACTACAAACTAAGATATCTGCCGACTGTTTAATCTCATTTTCATGTTATTCAAGGAGCAAGAGCAAATGAATGGTTTATTAGCAAAGGGCAAGGTGCTTTATTAGAAAAATATAAAATGTACCAAAAACAAGCATCTCCTAAACAGTGCAGTATGTATTCACCATTTCCTTCAATTTAAGCCCATTAAATCGAGTAATTGCAGGTTGACTATCGTTTTGTCGCAAAAAAACTCGATAAGAGCATTTTATAGGGTAGTTAAATCAAGAAAGAATCATCATAATAAAAAAATACTTAATATTTTGTGCGTTTGTGTACTTATGAACCCTCAATAGGTACAGAAGTATATAATATTATTATTATTATATGGTAAATTACGAATGAAGAGAATGTTTCAGAAAAACAAATGTTCTAGTGCCTAGATTGATATTATAATAAAAAGGAATGATGTAAGCATGCACTATGTTTAAAATATACATGTAAAAATAATGATGGTGTAAAACTATAATTCTTCGTCAAACTAACGTTAAGATATTTAGAGAGGCTAGGGTACATCTTTTCATTATTTAATAATAATTATCGGTGAGTTGACCCAACTCTTTAAGGAACGTCAAACAAACCCTGTGTGTTTTTGGTTAGTCCAACCTTTTTTCGACGGAAAAAAGTAGATGTATGTATATAGGAATATTTGTAGCTTAAGCATCATCAAACTTGTGATTTGCAATAATAAACTGATAAAGGCTGATATAATGTGGAAAACCGAATGATCTTTTTTATTTAGTTTAAGTTGCGGAAGGACAACCATCTCTGAATGTTTGAATTTTATCAAATAAGATTTCAATAGCTTAACTGTTTATATAAATATCTTGCATAGTTGTCATTAAGATATGTTGATATTATGAACCCTTGTGTCTCGTCTAGACTGTAAGATGAGGCTATCAAAAGATTCGTGAAACTCATTTACATTATTACAAGTCATGCATAATTTTTTTTAAATTCAGCTGAACATCCACACCATGTCATATAGATGAAAAGATGAAATACAATGAATCTGAAAAGGTGCGAGTAAAGGATGCATTATGCAAATTAGTAGCGTACTGTGTATATTTTTGCCTAGCTGTGGCTGTGGGTTTTTGAAAGGAAGATGTTGTGCGTGCGCAACTCGATATCGAGTGGTAGTTGTATGAAACGCTCGTATTAATCTGGATAGTAGCAGAGCGATCCTTTGTTTGGTTTGAAATTTGCATAGAATTTAAATTTTTCTCTCGATACATTGCATTTTGCATTTCTGCCCCATATCTTTCTTCTCGCTTCAAGGCAAAACGGGAACAAAACGTTTGATAAATCAACATACACGAACCAAACACACGAAGAAGTAGGGAAAAACAAACAGAAGACGCAGGAGGACAAAAAGATTGTACTTAGTAACTTTCCAGAATCAAGTTCAATCTCGTACTTCAATCTGGTGACAAGTGACACTCGAATTCGGAAACGTCAGGTAAACGAGTCACAATTTTCTGATTTTAAACTGGTATCACGAATAACAAATTAGCTTGTTAAGTTAACAATTACTTTGAACTCGGTCGGCGTTCATTAACCAATCGAATCTCATAGTTCAACGGGGTTCAACTTCGACTCACTTTCAACAACCATGGGAGAAGCGATTGTTGGAGGCCGTGGCAGAGGGAGAGGAAGGTCACGTGTCAACCTTCCAATAGACGAGGATGTACCTGACGGGTGTGCAGTGCGTCGGACCGAAGTCAGATCTTTGCACCAACAAATGGGATTTTCAAATGGAATCGGTAAGGAAAATACGACAGTTTTTTTCTTCAACCCTCAGTTATGTTAGCGTGTTTGTTTGCCAGGATTATAGTCAATATTCTCAACAGTGGTAAATAATAATGGCTAATTAAACTTTCTTACAGACCTGAAACAAACTGTTGGTCTTAAGGAGCAGATGTTCATGAAAGTGCCGGATCGATTCATCAATCGAAACAGGAAGATACCTTCAACTATTTTGCAAGTTGATGTTGAAAAACGGGAAGTATTGGTCTGCTTCTATGATCCGGAAACAATGGTAAGAGATATATCATGCTGTTATGTGTCGTTAAGTTGTGCAGTCTTGTGTTGAGTCAATATTTTAATTCGAGTTGTTTAATTTCCGTAGGATCAGCGTAATGCATTAGCGGACACAATGCGCGAATTCTGTGAATCGGCTGTAGCCAGTAATTATCTCCTTAGACAGGAAGAAGTATCGGGTGATGAAGTTGTGATTATAAAAGATACATGTGATAACTATCGCCGGACCCGAATCACTAATGGCAGTAGTGATGATCTTAGTTCATTGATTGACTTGGATGGTCGCGTTACAGGATTAAAGTTCCAAGGAATCAGCACAAAAATATTTCGCATACCATTTGAGAATAAGAAGTTGCAGCTTTGGTTTCAGGTTAGTGTTAGTTTTTTAGTCTTTTTATTTTGCCTAGTATTTGTTTGAGATTATGATTATGCTGTTGGCTCTATTCTAGGCAATGAGATGCAAAGTTGCGTTGGGCAAACCCGAAGCGATCCCCATGAACCTTTGGGCTCAACATAATAACTTTATTTTCAGTAGCAATCAATGGACTGAAAATTGCATGTTAGCTGCATTGGAAGGTTCGCGTTGTCCCATTAACTTAACTGTGTCTAACATGACGCTCGAGAATGATAAACCAACCATTTTCATCGACATTTTTCAAACTGCTAAGCTTCAGAATGACTTTTTGATGGCTGTAAAATATTGCTCTGTTCCTCGCACTCCAATGGTAATATTTTATGTATTGCAAATCAAACCTACAGTTTGACCTTTAGCAGTGTTTCCAATAATTACAAATAAGTAGACTTTGTATTTTGACAGAAAAGTAATTCAATTTTTTTGAATTATAGATTGGTCAAGAAAGACCTGCTGTCATCACTAACATACGGCGACAAGGTCTTATCGACGTTGTATTGTATGACTCCATATTGATAAGCTTGCGAGAGGTTTTGAAGAAGCTTCAAAGCGAAAATCCAAACTTTGTTAGAGATGCTTTGGACTTGGCTCTATTTTATAAGGAACTGATAGATGGATTCGAAATAAGAAACTTCTTGGCCATCTTACCTGGTGAAAACACACAGTTGCATCGTGTTCAAGTTTTAGGGATCGAATTCGAGAAGGTAACTATACTATATTGACATTATACATAGCAGACAAACGATGTTTTACGAATTTGTATACCAAACTTTTGATTCTTTTTTTCGTGTTAATTTAATTAATTTAATGTTGAAGGATGTAAAGGTGCTTTTCATCGACGTGGGTAAAGAGATGATCATTCCACTGACATCTTTGATTATACCATATAATGGATGTAAACACAAAGACATTCCTCAACTACTGGAACTAATTTCTCCTCAGGTACTACTGCTGTTATATAGTACATTATAATATGGTGCGTTGACTACTTTGCTTTGTCTTAATTTGAGTTTTGTTCATGTAGGCAATTACCCTTGACCTTAAAGGATTTAATAATAAAAATGATGAAAGTATCTTGATCAGCATGAGGAAGTCTCTTGAATTCAGACCGTGCTTCGTCGAGGTTGGTTGGTTGATGTGATGGATGTTCAACAACTTTTCGTTTGTTTGGTATTGGCTTTAATTTTATCTTGTGCGTTTATTTTAGATTGTTGAAGATGCTTCTGGCGTTAATCAACATCCAATTGCTATTGTTCGAACTGACATTATGCCGTCAGAAGTTGTTTCTGTGATGGATTATGTGCACTCGCATTTCACTGAGAACATTCGCGCGACCGGGGCTACAGCCAAGAATCAACGCGATCTAAAGGTTTTGAAAGCAGTAGCCACCAAACTGGGATTCAACAATAACTAGTGAAGACTTTTCACTACACGATGAAATCTGTTAATTACTACTTATAATATGTTTAGGATACCCGGTGAGCATCAAATTGGGGGAGAATTGTAGAATTAGATAAACTTTTGATATATATTCATGAGTTGTTTAGATAAAATGGATTGACGCGATTTATATTTATCATTTGTATGAGTAAATAAATTGTAGAAATTGAGATTAGTTTATCATAAATTGTTTGTTTGTTTTATTGTAAGAGTATGGTTGACTTGTAGTAATGTTAAAATGAACTAGATCTAATTCCTGTAATAAAATGACACTCTCAAAATATTTACTGCTTCCACTGACTATGATACAATCTTAAATGTCTGTTGACTTCGGCTGGAGTTGCATAAATTTTATCCGGGCAGTGTGGACAAGGGTGTTTTTTCTCCGCGTGGTTTCTAACCATGTGTACAGTCATGTTGTCCTTCCTCGTAAAATCCTTAAAGAGTAGAGATATATCTCATTTAGACTCTAAACATAATCGATGCCTTAAATGAACTATTGTGAAATTCTACCTTAAAGCAAATAGGGCAGACAAAAGGCCTCTCTGCGGTGTGAACAACTTCATGACGCTTCAACTGGCTCTGTTTTAAAAATCTCCGGCCACACTGACACTGAAAAGCAGGTGGCGTCGGAGAATGATTTAGAAGATAATGTTCTTTGAGTGACTGTTTATGCTTGAACACTTTGGGACTAGGGCAGAAAGAACATTGAAAGTATTGTATCCCAGTATCGGGGGCAGTGACAACGGTTCCAAATGTGACGTTTCCATCCGTTTGCACGGTTTCTGCGTGAACTCCATCATTTCCAACATATTCCATCATGTCTTCAGCATTATAGTTGAGTCCATCCTCGTAGATTTCTGTATTTACACACGTATTAAAAAATTATAAACCTGCATTTCACTTTTTTTTAAAACCACCTAATGTATAACAATATATGTATGCGATCTTACCATCGTCGTTATTTGCATCATACGAATCCTCTTGCTGATACTCAAAGTTTTCTCCATTCGTCTGTTCATCTGAAAGTTAACGAATAGATTTAGTATTCATCAAATCAGTTTTGAAACAATCTTTGCATTGCCCAATTTCGCATACATAAGTTATAAGCAGACTATCTTCCATATCTCACCCTCTGATTCAATTACGATGCAATCAGTTCCTGCTGGCAAATTAACATTGGATTCATCCATAATTCCTCTAGAGTCATATCCAAATGCTGCAGAGTGTCCTCTTTTGATGCCATTTCTGCTACTACTTGTGTGAGGTGTTGACTCTAATTTAAAAAAATAGATTAATTAAACTCCAAAAGTTCAACTTCGTCTTTGTTACATTTGCCCCTACTACTAATCCACATCTCTTCTGGTCTATGTACAATACAACGTGTATAAAATACAGTATGCATATTGCATCCATACCTCTGTGATGATACGCTTTAGCTTTTTTGGGTCCACTATTAGCTTCATCGTCGGAGAACACAGTCTCTGGTTGTAGAATTTCCACATCTTCCTCTTCCTCATACCCATCTTCGTAGTAATACATCGGCTCATTATCCTGATCATCATTATCAACTCTAGATATTTCAGTGCTTCCAGCCATTATCGTTACACTTGAGGCACTAGGTCTTTGCAATAGTGGGGGTGGAGGCCGTCTGGCTGTAGTCTTGGGGGTAGCTGCAACAACGGGTTTCACGCTATTGGCGGCCTGCTTACTCCCATTGGAAGTCTCAGCCTTGTTGCCCCCACTGCCATTAACCTGTTGACTGTTGGATATTGACGGGAGTGCTTTATTATTAGTCAAGGATGGAAGTGCCTTGTTCCCTTTAGATAAAGCTAACTGTGTTTCCTTACAAAAATCCAGGAAGCTGGAGCCTGCAAAAGTTATTCAAAAGCATCTACTTCGTGAATCATGTAAAAGAACACAAATAAATAATTTGCAAGTAAATTCTCGCAATTACCAAAAGTTTTCGTAAGAAATCGTTGCAGGATGTCGACTTGCATTTGAAGTCTGCGAAACTCTTCTGGAGATATGCTATCCATTTTCGAATTGAAAAACTTTCCGTTTCGTTTAAACACACACTACCTCTTCCAACTTTAAAAAAACAGTATCTGCGAATCTCGTATTGTTACAACAATGTCTCTCCAGAGCTTACATGTTCGAAAAATAATCCCAGTCCAGAACTTATTGATCCACACGCACAGTAGTTTAGTCACAACGGAGACATTTGAGCAGGAGCAGCAGCAGTTCTCGGCTGCTAGGGCTATCCTCCAACACAGAAGAGATGATAAATATAAGGTCTTACAACATCCTGCCGTCTTGTGAAACAACTAGAGGCTCAACATTACTGGCTTTCTGCACTTGAGGATACTCCGAACGACTGTGTATTTGGAAAAGACTACACGGTACAGAACTCAGATAGGGAGGAAAATATTCTAGGGGAGCCTGCCAACTCATAACACGAAGCCGAGCTTAAGCTTTTGCATAGCATAAACGGAGAGAGCCGTATTAAAGCCAAGCCATGAGAAATGTATGGCTGATGGAGGTTCCAACAACCATCCTTTGCATCTGTATATAGGTGTGGGATGCGTTTCGTTCCTATGCCTGATTCTGGTCTGGTTCTGATAGCTGGTCATCGGGTCCTGTGATCTTCCTGTTTGCATCAATATGGCTATATACCAGGTTTTATGTAGAGCTGGTGGGCTAAGCGATGAGAATGCATGAACTCTCTCTCTCTCACTCACTCATCTCCATTCCTTATCCTTCCGAGTTGATACTGCAAGCAACTGCAACAACCTCATCTCATCTTTGAATGCTCGGTATCCTGCACGCCAGCAGCAGTAGGCTGATGTTAGTTTGAATATAATAATATGCGTGTTCCATGGATCTTTCCTTCCCTTCCTCTCGCGTCTGTAACATCGCATCGAGATCTCTCGCAATAGCAACTTCTCCATGTAAGTTCATATCATCTATAATAGTAAGGCGATCAGAATGTACTTATGCTCTACAAAAATCTACGCAACCATATTATCACATCCCCATTCTTCAAGTCAAGTAACAAGGTCCAGGGAGATATTGGCTTTGGCTTGTTCAATGCAAAAGTAAAAGGCTGAAGGGTAAAGGAAAGGAAAGAAGGGTTGCTGTACAATTCTAATGTAATTTTATGACCAGGTTCTTGAATATGAATGATGAAAATCTGGATCTGCTCACCATTCCTATTTGCATTTCCTTTCCAAGGAACCGTACTGTTGTGTGTGTGTTGTAAATACAGTCAATCGCAGAGCTTGTAAATGACTTGTTTGTACAGTAATGGACATGTACACTATTGACTATTATGCACATTTTTGCTATGTCCAGAGACAGTATACAAGAGTCTGTAATGAAGTGAATATATGAATATGAACATAAATTTTACTACGTCAGTAAACAGTCACTCCTCGTAAATTGTTTACGAGGTCTGTCTGATCAATCATTCTTTTTTAAGTCACAAGCTAGCTGTATGGTTGTATAAGGTATACGATGGTATGGCCGAGTTAAAATACTATTCTATTTGTAACAAACTTATGCTGATCTGATGCGCTTTTATCTGCACAAAAATTAGATGCTGCATGTGATACAATGAATGCTCAATCAAGGTACCAAAAGGTTTACTTTAATTCGCTATTCTGCTAGTTTAAAAGTTACATAAAATGGTATTACCACCATTTTCTAACAAGTAAATTTACATAACGAGTACACTATATATATAACGATATAAATACGCACCTTTGAAGCGAAGTTAATTATTGCCTTCACACACGGTGAAAGCAAACTGATTGCTGCGATTAATAACAATAATAATTATTACATGTATTCACGAATATAAATACATAATATCATAACACTTTGGTTTCAATGAAGCAACGATGAAAAAAGGAGATATTGCATTGTAAGGTATTTCGATTACCAGAAACAAAGTTTGAAAGTAGGGAAGTTAAATACAGGCTTTACTTGCTCTCCAGAATGACTATGAAAAAAGTACATTTCATTCATGGAGCTTCTCCATGCATCTTAATCATGTGGGTTTTAAGGACATCCTTCCTCGTATATGACTTGTCACACTGAAAGCACTGGAAAGGGCGCTCGCCCGTGTGACCTCTCAAGTGTTCAATAAGTCGACTTTTGTCTCTAATTTTTAATCCGCACTCTGGACACGCCAAACTACATGGACGGGACTGATTGTATCGCTTTCGTCGCTTCATTGCCGCCGCTCTGGAACTGACTGAAGTTGAGGATGATGGTGACATTGATGACGAGGACGATGATTTTTCTGTGCGTGAACAAATAAAGATTATCAAGTCAATATGCATTACACCATCCTTACGTAATTCATATATGCGACGTAACTTCTTTTTATGAAAATTTGAGCAAAAAAGGTTTTAGCCTTACTTGATCTGGATGGTAAACGAGTTACAGGAGGTTCACTTTTTATTTCTAAGGAATGAGGGGCAGAATTTGGAGTGGGAATTGATGGTCTTGGCATAAGTTTTGGCAACGGAGGTGCATTTGCAGAATTGCTTCCAAGTGCACTTTGATCTTCACTATTCGCTATAAACCCCCAAAGGAAAACAGTTGTTAAGCAAATACTAAGATATAAACCTAAGAAAAATTATTGTTCGTTTAAGTAAAGTTCTTTAATGTAGGGCGTTCTCAACTCACAGCGCATATTTCGGGCTCCAGCGTGTGAATCCATGTGAGATTTGAGCGTTTCTGCAAATTCAAATTTGATCCCACAAATTAGGCAATCGAATTTCTTTTGGAAACCACTGTTCTCGTGTCCTCCAAACGAGGCTCTTCGGGATACTCTAGTGCTGGCATCCGACTCCATTCTGTTAAATGATGCCCCACTCTGCCGAGAAACTGAGCGTTTGGTGTGAGTTCCAGAACTATTTCCATTCCCAATGTGCAAGTTTATGTCCTGGTCATTATCTGCAAACATTGGGTGCAACGGTGGCGGCTCTCCTAATTAATTTACCAACAAAACAATAATTATTATTTACTAACAAATTGTTCACTCGTAACGCCAACATGTTGCAAGGCTAACCTCTTAGTAATGAGTTTGGATCCAACTCCATCTCCAGAAACTCAGGAGTTTCGCCCGTGTCCATTTCCCCAGTGTTCTCAACCAACAGGTCTGGAAAATTATGGAGCTGCAGCATCATATCTTCATTGTCATTCGCTGATTGTAATCCACCCTCCTTACTGAAACTGCTTCTATCTCCGCGTTTGCTTGAGCCTATCCAAATTATTATATGATCCAATTTACCATACTTACTTACTTAAACATACATACAAGCTGAACAGAATAAAAATTATACTGACCTGCAGTTGCGGAAGGAGCAGGGTGTAATTTTGGTGTAGGTAGTCCACTATTAGTTTGTCTTAAGGGGACGGTAACATAGCCGAGTGTTCTGGAAGGACTTTCTTGGCTCACTAAATTTGGCATTTTGTCATAATCTTCATTGTCTTCATGCAGAGAATTTGACTCGGCGGTGGAAGCATAAGATTGGTTCATCGTAGTTTCGGAAAGCTCACAGAATTTTGTGAACTCATTACCTGTAAAAAAAATTAACACAAAATTCAGCACTCCTGCAACCATTATCTAAAAAATACATGCTTGCCAAACGTACCAAACTTGCTCTGGACGAAATCTTGCAGCAACTGTAACTGCTTAGAAATATTTGTCAAACTTTTGTACATTTCCTCCAAGTTTTGATTTTCTGGTGAATTTGTTCCTTCAAAATCCATTGTGTGGTCTTTCTCCAAAAAGTATTTATTCCCAAGAAAAGTATCCACCTCGCAGTTTGGTCAGTTAGCGTGAATCAGAATCAGTCCGTTCTGTCTGAAATTAATAAAAAAAGAGCTATGAAAACCCTTGTGACACCACTTGCATTATTGTCAGCAACTGTTTTCCTTTGTTTTCATTCTCTGGTGTACTCTGTCAGATTATAGATCAGGTGGTTGAATTCTGATTTGAATCTCAGCCACCGTTGCTTTACTGCATATTGTCATTGACAGCAATGACAACTGTAACGCGATTCTTCAGATTCCGAATGACAAAACTCTTTATTCCGACACTACCTAAGGTACATTCATCTCCGTGTCCACAATCAAAGATACAGATAACTCCTAAATACACAAACCCACCGCAACCCGATTCCCCCGAAAGTCTTTTGACATTTCAACATAGTTAAACTAAAAATGTTAACTCAAGACTCAAGGTCGCCTCTAAGGACAAAAATTCCGTCATGCGCAACTCCTTGAACCTGCTTATTCTGACAGTTGACAATAATTTGATCATAAAAATGAACATTGCGTAAAAATGTACCTTCAAAATCATTCAGCCTTCAGCTCGCACGCGTTCAATATTGTCCGATGTCAATTTGCGAAATTGTGAAGCAACTAGTAAGGTTATTTTTAACACAATTTTATTAAATTCTTTAACAGAATCCCACTTCTTCTAGAAGCAGAGCATACAGGTATACTGAGAGCCTATTGACTCAACATCAACACAAAGTGCCTTTACAAGGCAAAAATACAAGAAACTGTCAAAAGAATATAGCGTATTGAACAATAGGATTAGTACTAATGACAATACTTAATGGTATACTCTGTGCTATACCATCAACAACCGTACTACCTCATCTGTTTCGCAGTATATGTGGTGGTGGTGATGTTGATGAAATCTGAACATCCCACCTACCCAAGGTGGAACTGTTGATGCGGTGGCAATCATGTAATGTAGGTGGCAATGCATGGTGGTTGCAACTCAAGCTCGTGTTGGTGGATGAGGATTAAGCATGTAAGTATGCAATGCACGTAAAGCTAAGGAAGAAAAATGTTAACCATACTGCTTTGCACACAAACACAAGTCATATCAATATCAATCCTCCTACATCCACCGTACCGTTCTTTGTTGAGTTGGTTGGTTCTGCTGTTTATAGGCATGTACATCTTCATTTCATGTTGTGCGAACAAGTTGCATGCAGGTGCAAATATACAGCACAACAAGGTATATTAAAATACATTTGTCAGTACAAATTAATTTGACTTCAGATTCTGCTCTGTAGCGTTAATACTTTGATAAGTATATTGATATGAAACAAAGTGTCAGCATCGTCAAATGGAATGGTGATTACATTCAACATTGATAATATGTATTTTATGTATGCATCATCAAATGACGTCGAAGGATCCACTGGTTTCTTAATTAACACCCACAGTAGTTAAGTTACAGAGCACTCGAAAGTCGTATAAACGCTTCGGAATAAGATAACATCAAATATATGGCATAGGTGTGGATTATTAAGGACTAGTATTTTTGGGGCAATGTTAAACGAATGGAACCCAACATGGAAAGCCAAGATAAGGCAGTGTCATCCATGAGGAATTCGACTCGAAGACATTATTATACAAACTATGAAACTTTTCCACTGAATTTGTAGTTTACAGATACCGTAGTGATTGCACCGTGGTCAACAATAGTTTAATATTAGCATTGCAGCTTTGCGTTCAGAGCCGTTTCAATATCTATTGCATCGAATTCTAACGTTTAAATGAAAGCTTACGATTTTATTCTCCACGAAAGCATAATTTATAACAGTGTTAAATCTATATTTCATCATGGAGGATGATCAACCTATGTCCAAAAAGAAAAAGAAAGAACCGGAAAGAAGAAAGGATCACACGACCGGAAGTAGCTCAAAGCAAAATGGTAAACCCTTTATTATTGATTCATTCGATATTTTTGCGTATTTTACTTGCATGTACCCTAATATATATTCATCTTTTTGTACTGCATTTTCCTAAATGAATGAATAGGCAAAGAACAGGCTCGACCCCCTTCGAGGCGATTGAGTTACGTCAGTGATCACAACTTTGATGAATTGCTCGAACTTGGGCTATGCTCGAAATGTGGAGAGGGCTATCATTCTGGTGTTTGTAAATTTACGAAACAATGTGGCAATGATGAAGGAACATGCAAAAGCAAAAATTTAAAAGAAGATGAGCCCCAAAGAAATAAGGAACCTAATCCCAAGATTTTGAAGCCTATTGAGGAAAGAGACAGCTACAAAGAACTTTTAGAACTAGGATCTGTTGCTTGCAAGTTCACGAAACAAAGTGACAAGGACGAAACAAGCGGAAATTTAAATGATGATAAGCCTCAAAGAGATAAGGAGCATACTCCAAGGAATTCCAAGCTTGCTGGCCAGCATCCTGGCAAGATTGAGGAAAGAGACAGCTACAAAGAACTGTTGCAATTAGGAGCAGACGTTTGCAACGTGCCTTCGCGTCCATTTAATTTCAACAAGAAAGCTAAAGCTCCTAAAGTTGAAAATATCACGGGTTTTGACCAAAATCCAGATGTGATGCAGACTCTTGATGGGAAGATGAGAAGTGCTTTCTTGGAGTCTGCTTCAACAATCTGTTCCATGTCCATTACAAGCGGGAACGCTTCACAAATGGTGAATACGGCCTTGCAGAATTCAATGCGTGGTAATGAGCCCTTTTCAAACTCTTCGGACCCGTCCTTCGACAGACAAAGTTTGCAAGTTGAAAAGCCTTCTTCCTCTTTAAACGTAACCCCTGAAAATCTGGAAAATGTGAATGATGCAACACAATTGACAGCTTCTGAATCTATTGTTCCGGCGGATGAACTTGCATCTGCAAATCAATCTGTATTGTTTGTAGAAAAGGAACCTGAGAAAGTTAAAGAAACCGGATCAGATTCTGCTGAAGTCGAACAAGCACAGAATTATGTGGAAATAGGAAATGATGAAAGCCTCATGAAAGAAGAAATAACTACACCCAATGTTGAAGTTGGTGATCGTGAAGACGTGCATCCTAATGAAGGTGCATTGAGCATAACACAAGTTAAAAATCATCCGTTTCACGTAAAAGTTACTACTGATCAAGAAATTGAGGTAACTTGCACGAAAACAAGTAAGCATACAATAGAGTGCACAGTTACAACAACAGGAGTAAAAGAACCACTAAAAGGTACCCCTGAACAATCAGAACTTCCAAAGACTTCCGATGCTGACGTTGCTATTACTGTCATAAAACATTCACAGCCTGTGTCATACAGTGCGTCAGGCTTATCAACAACAGAGGCAAGTGACAGACAGGAAACTTTACCTTCAGTCATTGAAGGCGTTTCAAGCTTACAACAACCGGATCAGATTATCCAGCAGACTGAAAACGAATTGTGTGTGAATAGCAATTCCAAACAGCAATTGTTAGTAGCTGAATCTCACAGTGCCCCAGAAACGCAAGAACTGGAAGAAAGTAAAGAGCAACCCTCGCACCAAGACACTATTCAAGAACAGGTAAATGAAGTACCATCTCACAGTGGTGCCCCAGAAGAAATACAAATGGAACAGGTTTTTATGCAAACGGGCCAAGAAGAACAATCAACCTTTTCAATTATGATGAATATGGATGACTTACCTGAACAAATGACGGATATGGTTACGGACCAGAATTTGTCAGCTAATCAATCAAAGGAGGGTGTGCAAGAAAATGAGCCTTCTCCTCACAAAACTTCTGAGCCGTCTCTTATCCCTCCAGCACAAGATGATAATCACAGAGACAGCGGACAGCTAAGCACTGGAAAAATAGCTCATCCATCCGATGACATTCTTGTTTTGGTTGAGTACAACACAGAACACTTTGAAGTTCCACATGTTGAAATGCAAGATGAGTCGTTATCAGTTAGGACATCATATTTAATGTCCGGAAGACCATCCTTACAGGCAGATCCAAGTCGAACAGACATGGACGAGTCCGTATCAGTTAGAACATCGTATCTAATGTCCAAACGATCATCTGTACAAGCAGGTCCAACAACCATTGATGAGTCAACCTCAGCTAGGACATCATATTTAATGTCCCAATGGTCGTCTGCAGAGGTTGACCCAACATCCATTGACGAATCATTTCCCATGCAGTTGGACACAATAGTTGAGCAACCTATTAATATCTCAAACTCCAACCTGGAGCCAGACAATGTTCAAACATTGCAACCTATTACAACCGAAGTTTTTAACACGATGGCCCCTTCCGAGGCAATTGAAATTCGTCAGGTGCAACACCAAAATTCTCCAGCTGCTCAAAGTCAGAGTGACATGCATAGTGTGGAACAACATAATGAGCCAACAGTTGCTGAAGTGCAAGTAACGGAAAGTCACAAAGAGGAACAACCACAGTCTCACAAGCGCCATAAACGGCGGATCAAGAAAGGAGAAGGTTTTCTCGATTTGGAATATTCATTACCTGCCCAAGAAACCGTGAGCGTTATCACATTTTACGAGACAACTAGTGCGAGCGAAGTGTCCGAAGGAGAATTTGAAAACGAGGAAACAAAAGAGGAGCTGAGGTCAAGAATAATTGAACAAGCAGAAGAAATAAAACGCCTTGTTTCTGAGAAACGAATGGGGTAATAAGCTACTCAAAGTAGATCCTTGACTATTTTATGTATACTACTACCTCCAACTTAATTTAAATGATGTATTCCTGTTTTTTAGTCTACCACAAGTTCACTCTGAACATATTCTCAGCCTAGCTGACGAAATAATTTCGAACCACACAAAGTCGGCCAACACCCTTAAATCTGATAAACTAACAGAAGATGGAGACGTTTGGAAAAGCAAGCAAAAACAAGATAAGACTGACAGCAACGCTCGAAATATCATCAACATTGCAGATCGATCTGAAGGTATTCTTGACAAATTCAAAAGCACAAAGGAATACAAAGACAATGTGAGGGGAGGTGAGGCTACAGAACATTTATCAAAAATGATTAAAAAGCTGCACTGCCGACACCGTCAGTTGAGAAGGCTCGCAGAGGAAATTATAGCGAAAAGATGGAAGCTTTTGAACTTGGGTTCTATTCCCAGTAGACAAAGGCAATCCAAATCATCAAACATGGAAGCCAGAACGAAGGATGAGCAGCATAAGAAAAATAGTTCAAGGGCTCAAAAACGCTTGCGAAGAAGAGCAAAACGGAAAAAGAAGAGTAAGTCAATTCCTCCCAAACAAAATGCTCTTCAGACTTTGTATACAAACCCAATGTCCCGAGTCAAGGAAGTTGGAGTTCGGGCAGGAAAAGAGACTTGGAAGGAAGGTGATCCGCTGTGGAAGGCTGTGAATAAGGTTGGAGTAGAGAGAGCAGTGAAATGCTCAACACATACACCAACAATTCGGGTGGAAGGATCGGATGATGATGTGATAGCCGACAAGAAGCGGAGAAAGTTTTCAAATTCAGGTTATCCAGGTCACACGAAAATGTCAGCGTTGTCAATCTTTATGAGCAACATCAGTAAAGTAACAGTGGGGCCTAGTAAGACAATCGTGTTTGACTCAAAACAAGAGAATGTTCGAGTGGGGTCAATTCGGCTCTTCAATGTAGACGCATCCAAGTTAACAAGCGACTTTGTTGACCAGTGGAAACGACGAAGTTACGGGATTGGGATTTTATGTGTGGTATCAAATTAAAATTCATTGTTTGTTTGTTGCTTATTCATATTCAGGAAATATTTTCCCATGCAACACTGCTAAGTAAGCCTTTCTTACGCCCAATGGTTGATTATAGATATTAACAGCTTTGACTCACAGTGTGTACATTTGCGGACCAAGAATGGGAGATAATTATGTGACTTACACAATGACGTCAAGACTGAGTGGTCCGCTTTACCTTGCCCCAACAGGAATTTTTGGGATCATTTTCTTGGGCTATGTATTTGGTGGGATGGCAGTTATTAAAACTGCTGCTGCCACTGCACATGATACATGCGTGAAAGATTATTACAAAAAGCGAAAAAAGGTTGTCATTTATTCATGTTCTTTTTCAAAATTAACTAATCCAAATGCTAACGAAATGCCGATAAGCTAGTTATATAATTTTATGTCTTCGATACAGAAATATGTTGTTTGGTACGCGCTTACGTTGTATTATTTCGTCATTTGGCTGGCCCGAAGCATTATGTGGTTTGCTGGTTTGGAAAAAACTGAGAAAGAAATTAGGGGAATATTTAAGAACACTTTCTATTACAGTCAACTTCCAAGCCGTTTGATGTACACACAATTTTTGGTGAGGGCAATTAAGAAAACATTTCTTACATTGCAATTTTGATTATGTTATAATAAAATGTAATATATGAACTTCACTTTATCAGTTCTCATGTTGTGGGGCGGACGGACCGGATGACTATAAAAATGCAAATAAAATTGGTTATCCAAAGACATGCTTTGTCGGCGTATGTTTACCGTGTTAAATCTGTTAAGATACGAGCATGAACGTTCATTTGTTGACTTGAATTTAAAGCTAATTTTCTTTGATTTTCACTTGCCAGGTGAAAAAGTTTGAGGATTATTTTTCACCCCCTTCGCCAGTTCAATATGGATGTGTGGTCGAAGTGTATAGATACAGTGCATATGCAATGGCTGTGATATGTGGACTCTCGCTAATCGTTTGGCTACTAATTGTAAGTATTAGTGATTTCAGTTGACGAGGATAACTTTCACCAGCTAATCTGATTCGAGTTTGGAATGTTTGGTTCCTAAGTTTGTAGTGTTAACCATAATGGTTTTAGATACTACAAATAATGCTAGCAGGATTATCTACACGACATGGAAGTAATAATTGAGATCTTCAGCAAAGAATTACAACTTATCCCGCTCCACATATGTAACTGTCACTCCACTTATCGAATTTTATCTCCCTCTGTAAATGCACCTCCAGAATCTCAGCCCTGGATAGTCTACAGAACACGACTTGGAGGTAGATACACAAATACCAACTACGAAAGGAAGACGAAGAATCATCTCAGTGTTCAAACTAGTTTCATATTCCGTCATTCGTCACTAGGAGCTATTTTTCATACATTGTGGGAGTTTAATTTTGTCCAAAGAATGCATTATCTTTATCTTCTTTTATTTGTCATGCTTTACCAACCAATGTTTGAAAAGTGGTTTTCTATGCAAATATATATTGTAACTGGTGACTCAGCTTTTAAATACTTTTATTCCATCATACAAGAAAGGATCAAACTATGTATAAGATGAATGGGAAAATTTAGATGAAATCTTAACAGCCATTTCAATAGAAAATATACAATGAAACATATTATTGTGAGTCTCCTATTAGTACTTTCAACTACTAGCTGGATTGACTGCATTGAAGAGTCATTCTGTGCTGGAACGGGTTATCGAGACGGAAATGGAAATATACTCGGTGCGCGAAGTATGGGATGGACAAAGTTTGATGCGGATCCACAAATGAGAGTCTGGGGTGCAAACCACGAAAATTCCATTAATAAAAATGAGCCACACAAGATTATAATGGAAATCCGGAAGGTTGAGGAAAGTGCAAGGGGTTCAAACAGTGAAATGAATGGCTGGTTAAACATTCGCATCAAGAGTATTGATCGACAAAAGTTAGCAGTGTTGGCGGTTTGGGCGCTTACCGATACTCGAGAGTCACTTGGTGAATTTGTATCCTCTAAATCTGCCCAGTGTTCTGGCTCCGGTACACCAACAACCAGTGATGAAAATATTTTTCCTTGTGCCGCAGCACCGAACAATGAACCAACAGTATTAAAATCGTATAATGTCTTAATATGCCCCAAACAAGATTATCATTACTTCGTTTCAGACAGACATCTCGGTTATTTTGATCATTTAGAATCCCAACATGTTTGTCTACGTTGCCAAACAGAAAAGTCAGTACCTGAATGAAGTCAATCTGTTGTGGAAAACATCAGTGTCCTACTGTAACTTCCCAAAGAAGTTTAGATTTATGTACGAAAACTGGAATTAAAGATCTGTGATGCGTTGCCATTTACTATATTTACTGAAATATTAATATGCCAAAATCATCCCAATCCTCTTATTTCCTCAAGGGTTGCAGCAAACACTATATCGTTTCAAGACCTGAAGCCCGGTGATTCCTTTGAACTCACAGACCCTCGTAATGGTCCCAGAATCTATGCCTCTCGATGGTTATCTCCAAAATTTTATGGTCCAGCCTCAGCTCCACTGTTTAACCAGAACGGTTTAAAATGCAGTACCTCAATAAAGGTCAGCAAACCTCAGTGGATAAAATCCATCACGGGTACCGCAACCGCTGCCAATTCAGAGTGGGTTCAAGTTGAAGAAGAGTGGATAAAGAACCGTTGGAAGGAGAATCCTCCTCAACAACAAGACAGTGTTGTCAACAAACGGAGAGGGTGCAAACCTAAAGACGTTAGTTTTATGTATCGTTTTTATAATAAATCATGCATGCTCAGAAGAGTCAGAACCTTGTCGTAGTGTCCAAACAAGCTATTATTGTAGGGTGTTTACGCATTTGCTGGAAGATGTACTGCCAAAGTTGGGGATTCAGTCTCTCAAGTGACCACTACTGCATTACACAAGTGTGACAAAAACGATAACTTGGATGCCTCCGATCTTAGCAACTTTCAAGGAAAATATGAAGATTATTTGAAGAAGAGGGAATTAACCTTGAAGGAAAATTGTGACTGCCCTCCTGTTCCGACCCCTGAGGAGGTGAGGAAGGTTGCAGGAATGGGAAAGAAGAGAAGGTCATCAGATACTGATTATAGTGGTGTTACCAAAGAGTCTGATTACGTTATTGATGAAGATGATGATGATGAGCCAGTAGTAGAAACAGCAAAAGGAGCGGTTGCGAGAGAGTGAGTTAATTTGAAAACTATGTTTATGTTGCTGAGAAGCATTAAATAGTTTACTAGTTAGTTACTATTTCCTGTATACCTTACAGTGACGGCAGCAAGGAGATAGATCCTGCTGTTAGACCTTATACAGACAATCTACTTTCAAAGTGCAGTCCAAATGGTGTTAAGAACGGCAGCTTTTCCAAAGACGAACAAGGCTTATGTGCAAACAGCCAACCTGGCAGAATGTCATATGTAGCTCGATAATTAATGACATTTCATCGTAATTATATTGTAATGGCAAGGATGGACTGTTTTGCTTACCAAAACTTATTGTAATTTTTTGTGATGGGATTTAGGGAGTTCGCCAGTGGCATGCCGTCTCCATCTTGTTTTGCGTTGTTGTCCTCAACCCTGTCACCTCATATATGGCCCGTTTTCTGAAAGGCACGTTCTCATTTACAGGAAAAACTCCAATTCCTATCAAGACGTGGTACATTGTAAGTCTGAAACAGTTCAGTTCAGCAAACAGACTTCCAAAGGATACGTATTAAAGAATAAAAGTCTTACAATTAAAAAAGGGATGCCCCATTCAGGTTCACATCGCCATAGTCCTTCCGATGATTTGCATGTACACAACCGGAATGGCAGCTATATTTCGACAACGTCCAGTTCTTGGCTACAGTTATAGCAGTTTCGCCAGATTTCATCGAAACGCTGGCTACTTTCTTTTCGTTGTGGGATTTTTCGAAGTTATATCCGGCATTGTACGCCCGAGAAATGTGATGCTGAGAAAAGTTGCTATTGGTCTGCATTGGTTTGGAGGAGTACTCATGAATTACGTTGGGCGTAAGTTTAAAAGTAACAGTACAATGTGCAAATATTCTATATTCCTTTACAATTAATTACTTGCTCAAATTTTAGTTGTTGTCTGCATACTTTCTTATCGAATACCTGCATCCCCAACTGCCTTTGTTCCACACGTAAACAGAAAAAAGTTTGAAACAATCTGGTCTCACATGGCAGCTTTGATACTCGTCGGATGGGGAATTGTCGATGTTTCCTATCAAATCTTTGTAACGGTATATACAATATGATGTATTTAGAAAACTTTCCATTACAGTTGATTATAATTAACATTTTTTATATTTGGTTTAGATTCATGTACTGAAATTCGATAAAAAGTATGGTATCAAACGATCACACTTCCCAATAATCATTCCAATAATGGTGGATAAACATCAATTGCGAGTTCATGATGAGTTCGAAGTACACAATTATATATGTATATGAAATGTTTTAACAGAATTCATTTAAATGAATTCTTTAAAGAACTTCCATATAATAATTTCATGCTTTTTGTTCATTTATTTTCTGATAGAAAGAGGAAGTTTTCCAAAAAGGAGCATTTACTTTGTACGTTATTTTGGCGTTTCTGACTTATCTACTGACATGCATCTCGATATACAGCTTTAATAACACTTTTAACGAGCAATCTTATGGACCAATGTTCTGTTCACATAATAAGCTTGGGGTGTTTCTGGACCCAACTGTGAAACCAAAGTCGTTTTGGTATTGTTGATTCTTCATAATAAAATTTTTCAGCGAATCCACCGCTGGTGTATTTAGAGATAGCTTAAGTTACTGTAACCGACTTTTATGAAAACTTTATTGTACAAGCATTGTAATAAAATTTGTGAACACTGCACACTTTTGCAAATGCAAAATGCAGTATGAAGTCACCTTCTTGAATTCCGTTGACTAGTGGTGGTTAGGTACTTAGCTAACCTAACTTACCAACTGCGCATTTTACAGTAACTAAAGTAGGTCAGTAGATCGATTGAGTTGGAATTAGTCAACGAAACCCGTTTTGTGGTTGACCCTCTCGTTTTCATTCTAAGAAAGTGCAATTTAAAATAACCTAAGGATGAAAATAATCCATTCAGTCTAAAAATGGAAACAACCGAAAAACTGCTTAACATTTTGTCATACGTCTGTTCTCCTGTCAAAAGTTCAGTAACACATGTCTGGTAATAAGTAGCGAGTGACACAAAACTTAAAAAAGTTAATACCATACTTCACCCGTGCGTGGCTCTATTGCTCGGTCGTACTACATTCGTATAGTCGAAGAAAACAAATTATGGGTTTTTAAAGAACACGCTCGTATGTCGTATAATGAGGAATACATAGGATAGCAAGTGCTCTACCACATAATTGTATTGCAATAAATCAGTAGTTTCCCCGAGGGCTCGCCGTGCTTGATCATTTTCCTCGGATTAAAAAAAGCACTAAAATTTTAGCATGGCTCAATGAAAAGCAAGGATCCACTGTGAATGACTAATGGTACTACTGCCATGACTGAATGGCACATTTTTCAAAGTCATTACATATTATATTCATACAACGGCAGAAATGTGTGGAGTGAGTTTTATACAACTTCAAAAATAGCAACAAACTACACTACAATACATACAAAACACCGTTTTGACATGATCTATTGAGCTACTAATGCTAATGCTGTTACTTTCTGAATGGTAAAGTACTGCCGCATCAACAACAACAACGGTGTTGAAAATTCACGTTGGTATTTCGTTTTTTCATGATTAGTTGATTAGTCCTCAAGAGGAAATTTTCTATGAAAGACGGACTTGCCGATAGATATGAACGTACATTAGTGTCCTTGATGCAAACTACTCTTTAACCTACATAAACACAAATGAGTAATTCTATTCATGTCAGACCGAGGGATTCGTTCGGATTAGTTTCTAACCTCAGAATTTGATACGGAATCACCCTTCTTTCAGAGATGGAAGTTAACAATCCGAATCAGTTGTGATTGCTCGTTGTCATCGCCTGTTTGCTTTGACAATGTGGGTTTCAAAAGTTCATAGTGGTAGCCTTGCTACTCGTCTTGAACCCAAGTTCGTAGTGTTGATCATAATGGTTTTAGTGACTACATATAATGTTGACAGCTCCGTAGCTTATGGATTGACTAGTAGTAGACAGGGACGAAATAATTGGAGTTCTCAGCGAAGAATCGCAGCTTACCCCAATCCATACAGCTCCTATTCCTCTGGCCGAATTTTATCCCCCTCTGCAAATGCATTTCATACTGAGGACCATCTAATGAAAAGAGACTCTGGAAGTTCACAAGTTGAAGCGAATACAAATCTTGCTAGTTTAAATCACCTAAACATGGAACCATTCAACTCGCCCCTTGATTCAAATCTAGGCAGCTCCATAAATGTTCAAGGTCACACCAAGCAAATGCTTGATGAATGGGGAATCCCAATGAAGGAAGGGGAAGTTAATCAACACAATCCTCAAGAGCCCAGTTATGGACATGTGGAACTCCAGGTATTATGTATCTATATAAATCTGCTTCATTTAATTACGTATACGTGTATACTAAACAAGTAACCTTTGGTCTTTCAGCCATTGCCAGACTACTACCCTCACCAGTCCCAATATCATCATCACCATTATGACGAAGAGGAAAAGGAGCTGATTGAAGTCGAAGACAAAGTATTTTCCAAAACTGTTGTCGCAACAAAAGCATTAAAAGTTGGAAAATTTGTTTTCACTTTTGCAATGGTGCTTGTGGTGTTCGTTTTGGCTGGACTTGCCAAGCTAGGTGTCCCACTGTCCCCGGCAATTCTACCACTTACGCTAATTCCCCTTGGAATAATTGCATTATTACTGTTTATCCCATTGTTTCTCGTATTCGTTCCCATTGTTGCTGCGGGATTAGGTGGAGGAAAGAAGAGGAGAAAAAGAAGGAGTGCAGCGTTGTTGTTCCAAGATTTTGAAACCCGGATGGATAAATGCCTGATTGTCTTGCAGGTAACGTCCTTGATCAAGTCTATCGTAAAACGCAATTCAAATCCAATGCTTGTAAATGTAAGGAGACCCTATTTAATAGTATTTTACTTGATTTCAGCAAGTTTTGACGGATGAATTTACACATAACATTGGAAGAATACAGGCATGATACGTTTGAGGACTTTTTATGCGCCACGATTGTTCATATGTAGACTAATAACTTTTTGAATGGGGAAACTATTTTTTGATTGTACAAAAGTAAAAATAAAGATAAGTAATTAAACAATATCAATTTAAAGTGAAAGAAAACAGCTTCCTGCTAATCTGGTTTGGTGTTATGTTAGCATGTTCAATTAATAATGTGGGCTGAACTAAATGCCCAAAACATATAAAAACTCGACTGACCTTTCAATCGCAAACTTACAGTTACATGTTCATTTTTAATTATTAAACTCATAAGTAAAGCTAAAAAACGTCATCATCTCGTCCACTAACTAACGGCATTGCGTTTTATGATGAATACTATTTACCGATAAGGATAACTTGTTATCAGTAAGCATAAATAAACATTATCAATATATGGTTGTGTGATAAGAAAATTCATGAAAAATGAAGCAGACAACAAAAATAATTATTGTTTTGCTGTGGTTTTATGGAGTCGTCTTGTCTTACCCCAAATGTTTAACAAATTCACTCATTCCATACAAACTTGCACCATGTGTTGAGAACAGCATATTTTAAATATTTGTCTGCGAAAAACTTAACATGGGTTTAACGAGTGCATTCCATTATTACATTCACAATTATCTAATGATAACAACACCAAACTGGGGACGCATTACGACGTCTCTATCGAAAGTTTAGTTTGCTCGCTTTAACCTTCCATTCATACTTGGAAATTGTTTTATGATAATACATTTCTTTCCACTCTTAAAAACTCTAATACATAAACACTGAACGATTTAAAGTAGCTACATGAGCAGTTCTCTGAAGAACAATATGGATACAACAATATCAAATTCTATTCTACCTGGTAATATAAGTATATCGATTTTATAGTGAACAATAAAATGACTATTTTTAATTTTACGCACAATAGCTCGGCATAAGATAACTGAATTCATAAGTAGCGGTTTCATCAACTGGTGCGTTGAGTTGAATGATATTTTGTAGTTTTGTATTAGCTTTTGCGCTTCACAATTCACTAATAATCACTTTCACGGATGATGATGCACAGAAAATCTCTACGCATTGCATATTACGATGTTGTTGATGCCGTTGGTGTTGTCGTAAGACAGTAGTATACACAAACTGAAGAATATGTGTCTTCTTAGGAGGACACTGCGATGATAAAGTCATAACGAAACTTATTAGACGAACCAAATAACACTACTCCTCTAGTTCCGGTTACAAATTCCTCGATTTACTTGTACCAGTAACATACGAAATACAATTGTAAATGTCCAAAACTTTTCGTTCGGTAAATTAACTGGAACATAAATGATATTATATGTAATTAAGATGAAAATATGTAATAGTGGCTGACTCGAAAAGTTAGCTTGCTTATCTCAATGTCTGATATAAACATGCGTTAAGTATTGCTTATTACTGCTACTACTTAAATTATTTAAATAACTGAAACAATAATGATCGGTTATAAAATGTAATTATAATAATAATTTTATCCATTTCCGACTAACAATGGGATTGGTACATCATCTATACCTACTGTATACAGCATTATGTATGTATGTATGTATTTCTGTAATAATTAGCACAGCTACAGCTTCAAGTTAAATAAACTTTCAAATCCAATTCAAATCTTCTTTACGACAAAGCCTAATCAAATTCAAAGTCCATTCGATCGAGGTCATTATTCGAACGGCCTTGACCCCCACGAGAGCTCCCTAAAAATGATTAAGTATAAAAATCTATTAATACAATTTGTAAGACTAAGTCTTATACAACCCGCTCTGGAAAGAATAGGTTATTGAAAAATCTTACCACCTAAACTATCATCACTCCTAGAATTGTCTTGGCCTGGTGGCTCGAATCGAGCTGATGGAGCCGCACTAGCGTCATCAGTATTTGTCAAGTCTTTTCGACATATTGGACACGTTCCATGCTATAGCGTGTAAGAAGTAATTTTAGTAAACTTTACAAAAACTGTCAGTATAAATTATAGTGTTTTACATTCCCAATGCCACTTACTAGCTTTAACCAAGGTACAATACAGTCTGGGTGAAATACGTGATCACATTCTAATTGTTTGACTTCATCGTTCAGTTGAAAATCATCCCAACATACTGAGCACTGCAGTTTTCGGTCTATTTTCCAAAAGTACACACAGATTTTACATTGCGAATAGTTTAGTGAGAAACGATATCTTGCTCTAGCTATGTATCTACGAAAAAGTTAAACTTACCAACTTGCTCTTGACTAATTCTTACGGAAGGTATTCGATCTAGTTTATCTGTTGGCATCGGAGGAGGTCCAGTTCCTTCCATCTGATTCATTAGTTGTGTTACGATTGCATCCAGACCATCTCTACCCCAAACATAATCACCGAGATTTGCTAACATTCTGAAACGTCAAGTCATTCATACATATTATATAATGGATAATTCAAGTAGTAGTTGCACACGACCATAAGAATACAATTGTATGTACATAAAACAATATCCGAAACGTACGGAAATCCTCCCCCAACCGTGACCCCTCCTCCCCCTCCACTCAGCCCAGTTATAAGGTCATTAAGAAAAGAAAATAGCATGTTTTCCATAGGATTATACGGCTGTTGAGCATTCTGCCCTGCAGTGGCTTGGCTACCTCCAGCAGCTCCTCCTCCTGGTTGACTATTATTTCTAGGTCTACAGATAGGTTGGAATAAAATGAGAATAGAGGACAAGAACATGAAAACCTACAAATTTCGGTTTAAAAGTAATTTTACCTCATGTCCATAACAAATGAGAAGTTCATATCAGGGCTACGTGCTCCAGATCCAGTTCCGCCAGACCTGGAGCTCTGACCACTTGGTGGAGGAACTTCCATACTACTAGTTATGCCTCGTATCAGCTACAAAAACACAACAAGATTAAATGCACCAAAAATATAATGTAATTCCATTGCAATTTAACGATCAATTATTCTAGAGTATTTATTTACCTCTAGAAAAGGAATTCCTTCTTGAAAATGATTCATTCCATGCCCAGGACTTGTGTTACCACCGCCATGTGCTGCACTAGGTGGAATATCACTTAATTTTTCTACAAAACCTCCCTTGCACTTTGGGCATGTGAAATCCTGAATAAACAGAAAATCATATTATATATAAAAGCCGTGTACCGGTTCACTACAAAATAATTGAAATAATAAATTTAATCAGCATTAGTAAAAATACCTCCAACACATGTGCCAGCTCTTCATTGCACTTGTGACAAAAGAATCGCCCAGTGTTTGTCTGAACATCAACACCAGCTTCAGCCATTTTCAAACCTACTATTATTAGTTTTAACCAAAGAACAAACAGTCGGCTCGATGAAATCCGAAAAACCCAACACGTTTTCTTCCCCCAATGGACGAAAATGGAAACATGCGACACGAGCACACACTTCCGCCCTCTGTTCGTCTAACCACAGCGTCCGGTTAATTCCACGTCCTCGAAGCTCTTGTCAATGTCAATCTGCACAAATAAAACGCCATATAGGTATCAGCTAAATTTACAAAATCATTCAACACTATAATTTTGCTTTCTTTAGGTAAACGATATCAGTAGCTCTTTAATTAACGACACTAGATAGACACAACGACAATGAAGTCGATAAGCAATGAAATAACACCCCACAAAACAAAACAGGAAAACTAACTCAATTGAAATGCTACTCGCTATCAGCCAACAATCAAGAAAACAGAACATGCAATAAGGGAAACAAATATTCGACAAGATGATCAACAACAAAATTGTTGCATAGGTAGAGAATAGAATACGTCATAATTTTGCCACATACCCCACCAGGAAGCCATACATTGAATCAACTGGAAGTTTTCCTACTTTATCGCATCGCCACACAAATAATTACCGATGACTGACCACTGGTTAAATTTCGTAAAATTCTCTGAATCCCTGATTACAAAATATTATTTCTATTTCTGTTCTTGATTACTGCCAGCTCACAGCTGCTGGTCAAACTTTTTGATGTGGTTATCCTCTTGACTCATGGGTCTATGTCTATCTATCCTACGACGACAACAACAACAGCCAGCTGTTGGCTTTTAACTTTACAAATCTAACTACAAAAAACGGCAAGGATAATTATTGATTTATCCTTGTTTTGGTTCCATTTTCAATCAACTCAGAAATAAAAAACTGACAATCACAAAAATGATTCGTCCTGTGACACCACACACCTTAAATGACGGGTGACCCTAGAGTGAGAATCGGAGGTGGATCGGAAACTTTTAGTGGTGTTGTGGATATTTCGTCAGTTTTAGATGTTTCGTGTGTCATAAGCACAAGTGTGTGGACACAAGTGTGTTTTCATTGGAGTCGCTTTCCTTATCCTTATTCCTGAAAGCTCTAGTGGGTTTGGAAAGCCCGCTGTGTTATCCTTTCTTCCTTTCAATGTATATGGGATGCGTCCGTACATACTCAACAAAGGTAAATACGAAATGCACATTTTTGAAACAAATGTCAAATTTTGTTTAGTAAAGTTTTCATGTAATCAATCTGTAAATAATTTAGTTTTTCATTCATATTGATTAATCAGACTTTTTAAGTGCTTGTGTAAATCTTCTTCCAGTGGGTGGATAAGATTGCCCACCCGGAAGTTTGTCAATGTTGATTTGGTCGTTGTGTAATTTCATCTGTAATTTATAATATGTACGTTTTCAATGAATGCCAAATTCGGATAGGTGTTGGACGTTTTTATCTGTAAGGTAAGCTTCATCGAAAATTTAATTCATTATTATTCTTCATTGCGAATTTCTAGATAGATATGGGAGATGCATATTATGCATGCCTCGAAACGGGAGTTGAATTGTAAATAAAAAGAAGTTTTCAGTCACGTTACAGTTTTCAATCGAGTTAGGTATTTTGTTCAATGACGGTTTTATCTTATGATTGTGTGGGTGGACATGGATAAACTAATGTATAATTTTGATAATTATCGGAGTATGGAACCGTTTTTGAATATATGTGTGATCGCATGGATATTGTGCTTAGTATTTTGTACACGACAGAAATTTCGTGGAAATATTATATATGATTATTCCAAGAGATCAGGTTGGTTGATAAGGTTGAATTTTGTATTATCGTAATTTTTCTAATAAGATAAAATCAACTCGCACGAAAGTGTTGATGATTATGGATATAACTATGCCCGTTCGCTAGGTACGCTAGTTAATAATAGGATATACTAAATAAGAGTGTTATTGCAAGCTAAACAGACATGAGATCATACAATACTTACAATTGACCCGTGCAGACAATATCATAGTTTTTTATATTGGACATGGTTTTGGCTTATGTTATAACGTGACAAACACTAATAAAATCGTTATTGCTTTAAAACAGACTACTTCTTTTGTAAATGTGCATACCAAACCAATGATTTCATACACAAACGTCTATCATAGAAGTTACACGAACGTAACTGTGTCCTTGTCCCACTAATCAATGCATGATACATGTTTTCTCTCCTCTGGATAAGTATACAAAATTAAAGCAAGGGGACGACAAACAAAGTTTAGCAAAGGCATTCATTGTAGTATACTGTGAATAGTATGAACAGCTAATAAATAGTGTATAACGTGTAGTTGTAAAGAAAAGCTCTTCAAAAAGTAAATATTTGGTTGCTGGTAGAATACGGCAAATGTAGCAATGTCATGGCACGGCATGCTGACATGTTTTTAGAATTTCTTTTCCTGGCAAAACGACTGGACACACTCCATAAAGCTACATACCGGTGATGCACAACGGAGAGCATGTTTATAAGGCATATGTTCGGTAGGAGTAATAATCTATCACGACGATTGTGAATATTGGACTACATGAGTGCGTGCATATTTCAAATATACATGTGTATTTTCCAAATACCAAACATGTTCTCGTCAGTCAGGGTTTTAGTAAACTAAACAAGTACGAAACTATCTGTTATATAACAATACAACCATTACTTATCCCTTCCGGCTATTATCTGTAATCTGAAAAGAAAAGACTGCTACTGAAAGCAAATCCCACAAAATAAGCTATCAGATGCTAGGCCAAAAACTCAAAATACCGAAAACATTTCGAGGTCTCGTTCACTTCATAACTAACTCGCTGTCTGTATAAACAGAAAATTTCTTTGTGGTAGGTAGCATACTGCAAATGTATGTAATATATTTGAAAAGTTCATTTCTCATAAGAAAATCATTCGGGAAGTGCAGTATTTGGTTGCCAAAAAGTGAAGGTGACTGACTGATCTATTCTGCTTTGCAATGTAAGCAGAAACCCCAAGATGTTTGACAAAGGAAAAGGAAGTGTACTAGTATATTTACCTACAATCTCTAGCCTGGTGGTTAAACTCTTTTGAAGGCGTATAAAAACCTTGCCTATGTATAAACGGATGACGTAACTGCCTGATAAAGTCTGGTAGATAATTATATAAATAAAACTGTATCAGAAAAGTAAAGTGATGGGGTGATAGTAGTGGACAGTTTGTTACATAACTTGGAAATGACAGCTCAACTACCACCACATCTCCTTTGATCAATGAAGGGCACCAGTTATACATACACAACTTGAACTTGATTCGTCATCGTATACATTTTACTCATCATAATTAATACTTCACGGATCACGTCATCTCTGCCTGCTTCGGAAGTAGCTCATCTCGGATTTATTGCTAAGGATCAGATATATGAAACATATATGTTTCTGTGCAGGATTCAGATTATTGGTATCTATATAAAAATTGTTGATCCAGTAATCACAAATAAGTACAGTTTCATAGTCTGCAGAGGACATAGAGGTTAAATTCTTTGGCTGAGAAAGAGACATGTTGTGAGTACAGTTTTGTGACATGCCTTGCTAGTGGTGTGCTTGTAGCAAGATTGCAGCTACTACTGACCATCATGAATATTCCTTAAAATGAAGTTTTTCAATGTGCTCGCGTTAAATTGGTGCAATGTTCCTTGCACAAAAGCATTTCCTTCTCCTTGCGGGTAGTGCGGCAATGCAGCCATGAATGAATGTGGTCGTGGTATTCCCTGGGATGAGTAATGCAATAGCTGGTACCTCGTACAAGGCAAACATTTGAGAGCATAAGCTTGAAATACGGACCTTATATAGCAAATATAACTAATAAAATATGCGTTGCACGGTCACGAGAAGTGAATGGATAGTGCGAACAATGATTGGAATGACGCAATATGTTTAGCACGTAGGGTACAATGAGATACTAAATCGTAACGGTCCTAACCAACTAAACTAATCCGCTGGTCTAGCGAACTTGACAATATTCCCAGCCTACGACAACTTCAAGTTTGAATGGTTTTGTTTTGACAAATCTTTGGAATTTGCATATTCATCAAATAACTCATCATCATCATCATCATAATTACAACCACTCTCGTGCTACTACAAGACAAACCGTCTGTCGTGAAATGGTAAGAAACAAAAAAATAGTGGGAGGTCATCTAAATTGCGTAACTCAGAATGACTATTTAATTTTTATGGGACTTGCTTTTTGGTCGTGACATTTTTGTATTTATAAAGGTATAGTAATTGCTTACTTGCAAATCTTGTGATGAAATTAGTCAGTAATTATATGCCACGGTTCACGATCATGTCATTATCATCTACAGTCTCGTAAATTTTGGATAATTTACGTATGAGCATGTAATTGTATCTTTGAAACAAGAGATGGAAAACCATACAAAAATGGAAAATGAAAAGTGTTTACACGTGTGTAAAGTGAAGCATTTAACATAAGCCGAGACATGAACACAAACATATTTCATAAAAATTAAATGTAAAAGAAATTGAGAAAAATCCACTTCATACGTTCGTGAATGTGAACTCTTCAAGACTATATTCAACAATATTCATATATGTATCATGTTCATGTACATTATAACTAGTGTGTGCAGTTCTAGGAGTCGTCCAAGAGTTTGGAAACATTAAAGCACGGATGAATTATGGATGTTAGGCGAGACGTAACTTGATATTAGGTTAAAAGCGTCGCTGGAAATTTGCATTGCACACTGATATACAGATAAGTATTTGTAGCATATTCTTGAAAAACTCATATTCATTCACTATTCAAACAAACTTATATGTTAGGTTGATTAAAAACATGCCATGAAAATATTACAGATATTCACTACTAGTTTAATATACAGCTCACGAAGTCACGTCGCAGGTGTTGAACAACAATATTTATGTTTATTCATTTTCAATCACTTTATACAAACCCGTTTGTGGACACATTCAATAATAATTATTGTTGTGCGGATAAATGCCTGATTGATATTTCATACAATATTCAGTAACGTAGTACGGTCACTTTTAAAAATGTTTTCATGGGTGTAAAAAGGAAATCTTGCTCGTTTGTGACAATAACAAGACGAGTTAGCCCTCTCGAAAATTGATTGCAAGTTATTTCTGTACCTAATTCTAATTCATAATTTAACAAAGACTTGTTAGCTCGCATTAACTTCATTACACCCTACATCATTTTGTCGCATCTCGTATCATATCATTAATATTAATTCAAAGCAATACAGACTTGCCATTCAGGTTAGGCTATTTCTTGGAAATCAGCAACAGCAGCAAGTGGTCTCCGATGATGACTCGTTCATTCTATGTCAAGCATAATCACATGCATTTACAGATGCTTCTCTCGAAAGAAGAATTGGCGTTTTTTACTTCGTATGCGTATGCAGGTTGCATACGAGTGATCTTATATGGACTTTTCTATTTATTGTATACATGGCCAAAAAGACGTCGTTCGTATTTACAAAGACTTTCAATTCTTTCTGCTCATGCAAAAGAGCCGGAGCTCACCATTTTGGCAACATACATTGCATTACAAATGTACCTAATTACGTAGGTTGTACTGGTTCGTATGGACATTCTAACCACTAAAAACGTATGTCTAGTAGTGGTTAAGTTGTGCTTGTCGTTTTCAAGTTTTCAAGAACTGCAAAGTATATATATCCATTATCCATCCTTTGGGGCTGACAATGATATGCCATGAGACTTACAAAATTCGCCACCAAGAAAACCAAATAAACCCCAATCGACACTACTTCTTGTGCGTGGTAGTATTCACTGAAGAAGGAGGAGAGGAAAAAAATTAACATGACGTTAGTTTTTCGTCGATTTGTATATTTACTTTAGTTTTATGGCCTCGCTTGTCGTCTCTGCCTTTTTCATTTGTTATATAAACGAGAACAAAGTGAATTTCACTCACATTAGTGAGTGGCTCTCTGTGGGGCAAAAAGCGAGTTCGAAAAAGAATTAGTTTTTACTTGAATAGCTTGCCATGTAACAAAATAAAAAACCAAAGCTGACAAACGCACGCTCGTATTATGCTTGTCACAGTTAAGTAAAAAAAATAACTCGAAATCTTCAATTGACACAAACAAAAAAAGCCACAGCCACACATCGCATTTTCGTCACCGGGCAAAATAATAATTACTTAATAGTGCATGACCAACATCATTTAAAAGTTGACATCACCAGGATAAATACGAACCGAGATGTATTTCCCGAGGCAAAACATTTAAAATCCTTGACGGTGCTCATTTGGTGTCATAATCATAATAGTATGCCGCAGCAATAGCGTTCAAGTGATAAGATAATGAAAAAAACCTGTGATGAATGGAATGTGAGAAACAATCACTAATTAAAAGTAATTTAAAGAGCTGTGAAGGTGATTGAGGACTCTGAGTGAGTGATTGAGTCTGGAAATTATTTTTACGCTTTTGTGTGGCCTAATAGAAAGCACGGTGTAAATCAGTTCGCGTCTACAAACCGTCGGCATTCGATCCTATTGGATGGGATCTCATAGTAAATAGTTTATTGTGATAAGTTATCAGCACTCTCCTTTTATCACCTTTTTTATCAATCACCATCACCATCCATCCGTGAGACAGCAACAACTGCGTTGCGTCGTGTGTTTGTATAACCCAAACTAAAACACACAAACCCACAGGAATCATGACAGTTGGGTTTCTGAAGCTGTTGGCTTCTGTCGCATCATGTGTGAGTATTAAATCGAAGATTTGGTTCGAAGCATAGTAGTTCTAAAGCTTCAATGCGACCATTTCACATAAAAAATAAGTTTCTGTACGCACACAACAATTGTCTGCGTGTGAAAAAGATCTGCATAATTCATGTACATAAAGATCTGAGAGAGTACTAAACTGTGTCATTTGTGCTTTGTTTCCTTTCTTGATACCGGATGCAATGGCTTACTCATCATCACCAATGATTGTAACACAGAGGTTGGATGACGACGATAAAAGCGGTGGGGATGACGAAGAGATGCAACTTGGGGCAGTGACAACCATTGCATACAGACCGGATGTTGAACGGTTGCCCTCATTTACAGAGGTACGCATGAGAATATATGCCTTATCCTGGATTTAAAATCGCGTGGGTCGTATCATAACTTCCCATAATACTATTGTGTTGATTATAAAACTCATTTGCTATTGACATGGTGTTGACAGGTAGACGCAGATGGAAATGGGGAGATTGAGTTTGAGGAATTCAAAAATTATTTCAATATGACAGAGGAAGAAGCGGAAAAGATATTCCGTGAAACGGATATTAACCAAGATGGAAAACTGGACCGTGATGAGTATTTAACCTTTGTGAGTTAATTTGATTATGTAGTAAATTACAAAATGCTAATAATTACTTCATTATTGATGAATCTGGCTAAATGAAAATTATGATTTCTCCAGAAAATGAGGGCCTTTGATTTTGCGAGGGCCGTTATACTTCCAAAGAGCAGGAGAACACAGCATCGCAAACTAAGCTATAAGGATCAGTATAGCTGTTTTCCACCTCCAATATTTATGTTTACTATTACTTTAATAGAGGTAAAGATTAACTGACTTTTCATTGATATGAGTGAGCAAATATTATTCCACCTTTTTATTAACGTCATAATACGTCTGGTGTTTTGTTAATGATTTCTACAGATAGGATTTTTTATTTATCACGCAATAAGACTGGTTAATGATCCTAAACATGGAAGTATCGAAAGATACCGTCCCGCTCCAATAGATTCTAATCTTATCTACGATCCGCAACGGCGAAATCAACTGTGGCGCTTTGTTACATACATGCTTGTACACTCGGGGTAAATATTGCAATAATATTATGAAAAATATCTTTTTAAATTTCAATTGGTTTTAACAATGTTTGGCTTTGTTTCCAGTTATATGCATATAATCAACAATGTACTCATGCAGCTATTACTTGGAGTTTTATTAGAAATGGTGCACAAATGGTGGCGAGTACTTGCCATTTACTTTGGAGGTACTTTACTTTACTTATTTAATGCAAATTGTTCTCTACTATTTCATTAATAAATTTTTAATATTCAAATTAGGGGTATTAGCAGGATCTCTGGCTACGTCAAGTAAGTATTTACTTCCTCTTGTATCTTATCTAAATTATGCCCTTTCCTATGGATTGTTATCCATATAAGATAGTGTTAAGAAGATTTCAAGTGTTATCTATTTGATATAGTTGCGGAGCCATATAATTATCTCGCAGGGGCATCTGGAGGTGTATATGCTCTAATAGCAGCCCATCTGTCTACTGTTATCCTGGTTAGTTGTTGAAACTTTTAATGCAAGATCCGTTAAAATCCATCAAATGACCATTTTTACTAGACGTATGAATTTCCTGATTTTAGAACTGGACAGAAATGGAATACCCATGGGTTCGAGTTGTTCTCTTCGGAGTATTTGCCGCTTACGATGTTGGAATGGCTCTTTACTACTCTTACGTTATGGAGCTAAGCACAAGTGTAAGTAGCAACAGGAAGTGTAAATGCTTTTAGTTAAGATATGGGAAAAGTTGACTGTAGTCTTATGCTTTCATTATAGGTCGGCTATGCAGCACATTTAGGCGGTTTCTGTGCAGGACTTCTCATTGGTATATATGTGCTAAAAAATCTGAGATGGGTCCAGTGGGAATGTGTTTTGTGGTACCTGAGCGTTGTCGCCCTCGTGTTGCTCACACTTTTCGCTGTTGCTTGGAATGTGTTCAAAAAAGATTATTTTCCACCCACAAAATGTGATGAGGGGATTCTGGCTGCATTTTGTTAGCAAAGAAAAAACAAATAAAATCTCATTTCCTTTTTCTAGTCAATAGAAGTTATAACAACTGTTGGTTGATGTAGTTGACCTTTATTTTGGTAAAACAGGCTCCAGGCATTTGTAGCACCTTTCACCATTACTTTCCAATGTTAGCATCTGCCACAAGATGCATATATATAACGTCATTATAAAGTATATTAAACGTAGAGATAAGATTAGCATCAAATTAGCAAAAATTCTTACTTGTTGCAGAATGCAATGACTCACTTTGCCCCTCAGGCTGGATGTATTTAATCGTATCATACATACGTCAATAGCACATTCCAACTCAAATTAGGACAACAGATTTCTATACGACGCCGACGATAGCAATTGAGGAGGATCTGAGGCCTGATGCCTGCTATTATGTAAGCGGAATTAATGCCGTGATTTAATAAAATGCGCATACATTCAGCTTTAGTTCCGCAAACAACCAGACCACCGACGGCAACGTTTGTGCTTAAGTAAATGAATGCCCTGCTGAATTTATGAATAGTGATAAGCAAGTACTCTACGTGTGTATCAGTATTTGATAATAAATGGTCGCAATGATTATCGTCGGCATGAAGAGACAGTAAAAACATTTCACTATACGCATTGCAAGCAGAGATAAGGGAATGCTGTGCTACTGTGAAACATTGACATCTTCACATTCCTTCTCTGCTGTTAAAAACAGGTGGACTGCACAAACTTAGTTTTCGTCAACTAGTTGTAAATTATGCGAATCTTAAATTTAAAAAGTTGACACCACACGCCAGGGAAGTAACCAGTTCAGCTTTAACTAACCAGAGTTAGTTTACTGCATCATTATATAAGAAGGAAATTTGAGTCAATATATACTGGATCTTAGACATGTAAAATCTAAAATGGGCGAAGCTGAAACTAAAGTAAGTCGTGTCTTTATTTACATCTGAATCACACTCTTTCAGTTATGACTTCATAATTATTATTAATATTCAGAGTTTAGGACACCATCAACAACGTCGACCTCCGCTTCAACGGAGCTACTCAGTAAAACCGAGAAGAGAGTCTTCGTGGCAAAGCCTTGTAATAATACATGTTTGAAAATATTACAAACTGTCAATATTTTGTATAATGAACAATTTTTACAACAAAATAATCTACACTTATACTAGAAAGCTGCGTCATTCCGAGTAGCAAATGCCGTAGTTCTACCAAAAAATCAAAGGACTGTATTGGCTGAAGGTCATGGCTCCCGTTCATCTTCCTTTCAAGGAAATAAATCACGGTATATCACCATTGTGTCCTAATCTAACTGTAATTAATTAAACCTAGTTTATGCCCCACATTTTGTCTTTAGTCAAATATGACCACATCTTGTCAAAAAGACAACCATGAAAGCATAAGAGTACTGACTTATGAAGCTCCATCTAGAGCTTAATAAACTCATCGGAAACCAGAGTTACACACCATAATGGGAACCTCCTTTCCTCAGAATGTTGGGCCCAGGGGCCATCCGGTTGGCAAACGTTTGCCAGCTACATGGCCAGCTGCTAACGCGGCATTACTGCCGTATAATTGTGAAACAAAGCCAGCGGAAGATGAATGCGCTGATGAGGATCACAATGTAGAAGTGTCCAACGGATTAAGATCATTAAGAGTATTAGATGATGTATGAAAATATCCTTTAAAATTTTAACTCTGTATGAGGTAGCCTGTAATAATAATGAAAGCGTTTTCACACAGAAATTTTCTACAGAAGATGGGCAAAGAGCACAACAGGATTTGCCATTGATGCATAGTGAGGTAATGAGCTCACGCTCCTTCCCAAGACTTCTCCCTCGAATGATATCAGGTATGCGAAACCTACATTAAAACTAGCGGTACACTGTTTAAAAATAATTGAAAAAGCCAACTTGACTATGCAGAATTACCAACAGCACCAGATGAGCCGCCGATGTCAAAAACTATGCCACTTAGCATTTCCCTCCATGACCTTTCAGATAAGATAGAGGAAGAGGAGTATTATATTGAAGACGAGGAGGATGAAGATTTGGCGTATAACGACCATTACAATTGTTTTCCGCCTCCAATATTTATGTTTTGCATAACCATGGCTGAGGTGCAGTTTTACTTACAGCTTGCTATCAAAATTCGAACCCATACTTCTGAACACTTTGTTGTTGATGTGATGAGAACTGTAATTTTGTTATTGCAGCTCGGTTTCTTCATTTATCACACCAGAAAACTCCTAAATGATCCAAAGTATGGATACGTTAATAAATATGGACCGGCACCACTTGATTCAAGACTAAAATATGATCCGAGGAAAAGGTTTCAAATTTGGTTGGTATCTAATGAAATATCTAATGAAATATCTAATGAATTATCTAATGAAACATCTTATGAAATATTTAATTAGGCGTTATTTAACCTACGCTTTGGTCCATTCTGGGTACAAAATTCAAAGCTATTTGATATTAACGAGCATTCGATAGAAAAAATAAGAAACATTTTCGGTTTTTACAGTTACATGCACATAATCAACAATGTAGTCATCCAAATAGTCCTTGGAGTTCTATTAGAAATGGTTCACAAGTGGTGGCGAGTGCTTGCCATATACTTTGCAGGGGTTTTGTTCGGCTCTCTAGCGACCTCAAGTATGTATTTACTTTCTTCGACATTTTATCGAAATTATGCTTTTTCATTAAGATTATCCATGTATGAGACAGTTACAAGAAGGTTTTACGTTTTCTCTAATTGATATATAGTTGCGGAGCCATTTAACTATCTTGCTGGGGCTTCAGCGGGCGTCTATGCGTTGATCGCAGCTCATTTGTCGACTGTGATTCTTGTATGTAGACATTCCTTATTTTTGAACTTACAATATAATACAAAAAATATATAATAATATGGAGATTACTCTAATTTAAATAGAATTGGAATGAAATGGAATACCCGTGGATCCGTGTCCTTCTGTTTGTGGCATTTCTTTTTCACGATGCGGGGACAGCTTTTTACATCACGTTTGTCACTGGTGAAACGACAAATGTACACGTTCTAAGATAATAATTGTTATGTAGTTTGAAAAACTAATATGCTTATATAATGGATTGTCATATTAATATTAATATGCATATGTATATAGGTGGGATACGCTTGCCATCTTGGTGGAGCAGTGGCTGGTCTCCTCGTGGGGATTCACGTACTCAAGAATCTGCAGTGGAGAAAATGGGAAGAGATTTTATGGTATTTTTGTAGCGTCCTATGCATTCTGTTATTTGCGTTCGCAGTATTATGGAATATTTTTAGAGCTGATTTGTTTCCGTAGTTTAAGTACAAATCGAATAATGAATGAAATAAAGCTAAAATGTATCGAGATTAGAAGCAACTGATCTCCTCAAAATCTCAAAGTCTTTGTTTCATATTCTTGTACACAACAATTTGTACAAAGTTTGAAAATCACACCCGATCTGGAAGAAGTACTGGAAATTGCTGGTAAGGTGTTCTAGCGGCGAAACCATATAAACTCTGCTAATAATGCAACGTAGTAAGCCTTTAGTTTCTTACAAATCGTAATGAATTCACATTCCAGTAGAACTGACTAATATTATGGCATATTATAGCATTTTATACATTGAGCATAAATGAATACGTCACTAAACGTTAGAGGCTTATATAGTTAGTTTTTTAGATGAGTAGGAAGGTTCACATCAGTTTGAGCAAACGGTATAATCCATATGAAATAATTACTGCATGAAATTTCTTGCCAGCTTTCCTGGTCTTGATAGTTCTATTGCGATAGTTTCTGTGGATTATACACAATATGAGTTGTCTGTTATACAAACATGTTTGTAGTTTTTCACAAGACATTATGCAACTAATTATTGTAAGCACCGAAATGACTGATCAAGTCAACGACAACCTACATAGACGAATACGTAAATACACACGTGAATTCACACCGGAAATACAGGTTAGCCTTGAAGATGTCCAGATATAATGCATTGAATAAAAACCTATGATGTAATACCTGCATAAAAATGAAATAGTAACAAGAATTCTACCTGACTCAAAAACCTTTTTTATTATTAAAGGATGTTTTATCAGAACTCTGACCGTGGGAAATCGCAGACCGATTTGAGGTAGATATCCTCAGGTTTGTACTCCTGCTGAAGTTGCCGTCATATGAGTTTTCTCAAAGCAAGTCCGCAAGTGATGCCCGTGTGAAGGGAAAAACTATTATGGTGGTGCTATGCTATTGTGGCATTTTTACTTTGACTAACGAAGCATTATACCACTATGACTATTGTCTGCTAATTAGCCAGCTCATTTTTTAACACTCATCATATCAACTAAAAAGTAAATTGCAATCCACGCATCTTTCCTTGTGGTCTAAATATTTGCAAAATGTCTCAGATTTGTAACTCAACAGTAGTTTACTGATTCTGATTAGATCTGCTTGGGCTGCAGTTTTAACATGATTGTCAACCGGAATCGTTATTTATTGGGGTGAAATGATACTAGAGTGTCAGTGTGTGATAAAGAAACAACGGAGTCTTATCTATTTTGTCATACGTTCCTCATCTTACTTTCGAAGCTAGAAGAAACCTTCTCACATTGATCCATATATATATTTTTGACAAAAATGGAAATTATTTCTGATTCTAACTGGACGAGATGGAACACCGTAGAGTTCCAACCCAAATTTCATCAGTTTTGGTTTGAGCAAGTCGACATAGATTTCTGGTATGATTTTGCAGAAAAGTACATGTCAACTTTGCTGACGATATTTTTAACATCATACCTGATAACTGTCTGGTATTTACAACGGTATATGGAAAACCGTCAATCTTTCCGGTTACGTCTTCCTCTATTCATTTGGAATGCATCAATTGGAACCCTCTCAATCATAGCCCTTTGTCGAGTAGGTATGGAAGTGCTTGTTATCCTACGACTGCCCGATGGGTTTTATAGAAGTATATGTTTAAGGTAATACGAATTCTTCAAGTTTTTGTTAATGTTCTGCCATTTTTGCATAGATGTATACACTAATCACTGATTTTGAATAATTATGTGCTAATTTAGAGATGGTCTTCATATGTCATCCGCTTTCTGGGGTGTGGTGCTGGTGTTTACGAAACCTCTATACGTGATTGACACATTTTTTCTTATCCTCAGAAAGAAACCAGTGGATGCTGTGCATGTGTAAATATCATATCTGTGAATTGCAATTTATTCCACTACATCATTTTCGTAAATAGTTCGACTGTCATAAATATGGGTTTATTTTTCCAGAATTCATCATTCCTTTGCAATACTGTTTGGACCAGTGATGCTTCAGATTTCAGAACCAATGATGAGGTGGCTCGGACTTGCAAATGTTGTTGTTCATGCTATCGACTACCCACTTTTAGCTTTACGGGTATAAATCTTGAATACATGATATTTATACATCGAGGTAATTATTATAGTACTCGAATTAAACAACACTCACTTATGTTACTTTATAGTCGATTAAAATTTCGGTACCCAAATCAAGACACATTATGGCAGTGCTGGAAATTGTTCAAATGCTGTTTGTTCTTCTATGTACCGCGTACACGTTGATAGTGAGAGGTATAACTAGTCACACAATCCAAATCTAAGCTTCCAAGACAAGACTGAATGATTATTTGATGCTTGATAATTATTATATTTGATTAACTTTCAGCAACTGGAGGCTATTGTTTGCGACATTCGAAGAGCGTTGTAATGACTTACATTTGTTACGGTGGCTTGCTGATATTTCTTGTTGCCACAATGCTGTCACCCGAGTATTGGCGACGGGGGATCAAGAAAATTAGACCAGACATAAAAACAGAGTGATTGCCGATAATAATCATATTGATAATTTTTCAAACTTCGAAAAACCAATGTTTTATATATGCGTTTACCGTTGTATTCAAGTACGCCGTAAATAAATGTATGTTAACCGAAATCTCCGAAGAAATTATTAAAGCATGGAAAACATGTACTAATGCGTGCATACACCAATTTTAACTTGCAACTATTAGTAAATTTTATTAACTTTCAGCCAATTATGTCCTTAAATAGTCAAACTACATACTTTGATTTAACATAAATGACAATACACCTTGTCTAAAAATTCTTGTTGGTTATTATAAATCAAACAATGCAATTTAAAACTTCTAAAGAAATTGACATTCCGTTCTTTGGAAACGCTGTTGGTCTAGTATGCTAAAGTTTAGTAACTACAAAAGAGTAGTACTTTACTTAAAGATGAGAAGAGTAGATTTGGTGTAGTAAAGCCTAGGTCATAATCCGGGTGGGTATAGATCCGTCAAAGTTTACTTTTTGAAATAGTAGCTACCATAAACTGGAGCGTAACTGGAGTAAACTGGATATCCATAGGATCCATATCCATAGGTATATGATGGATATGAGTACAATCCACTGGTGTAGTAGTACTGAGCCGAGGTGCAGACAACAAGAGCTGCGAGAACCAAGAGGGCAACCTGCGAATCCCAAAGAATTTGTCATGAATTAGCTTCTAGAAACAATTTAAAGTGTGGTATATTTTCAAAGTAATTCTTATAGGATTTCTGGGCAAACTTACAAACTTGTACATGATGATAGTGATGATGAGATTTTAGGGAAAAAAGTCTTTTGTGGTATTAACTGAGGGTTTTAAGCTCAACGTGGTTTTGCTTGGCGAACAAAACTGATCTACGAGATTTTCAGGCTATTGGATCTGCTATTTATATGAAAGCATCCATGCGATTTTTTCATCAAATCCGTTGACTTCATCAACAGCATCATCAAGAACATGCAGAACAAGATTTAGGTTTAATCATCCAAAAAATCCAGCAACTAACAAGTTGTAAAGAGGAGGGGAGGGAGTCGGAGCGGAGTCGTGGCATGATTGTTATTGTGGTGATAATAATAATGCCGAAGATGTTTCTCGACCGGCATGCCCACAAAAAAATTGGTTTGACGTATTGTAGAAAAAAATACAACTGTTAAAAATGAAGATGATGAGTTCAATACATATTAGTGAATATAGCTGATATACCGCATCAGTATTTGTATACATAAATATTATGCTGGACAGTAGACCTGGATCTTACAATAACGAATTTTAGGTAGGGAAATTCTTGCAATAAGAATGACCTTCAATTATTAGTTTCTATGCAGAGGAAGAAGCTACTAGAGTATAATAGCTACTATTTATGTCTTTACGAAGTAATTGGAATCCTTTTCTAAGGAACAAGCAAATGTTCTTTTCGCATACCATACCGATTTACGGACTTGGAAAGCCAAATGGCAATCAAATCAAATAACAAGACCTGCCAATATATTGTTACATTTTATTCGTGATTCTCGAATGTCAATGTCAACGCATTTTTATGAAACAACCGTGGAACAAGTAATGATACTTCAACATCATACCAGAATATCCAAAATGGTGATTCCATAAAACATGAAATGGGTAGAAGTGAGAGTTGATTTGTTATGTTTCAGGTAAAACATGGAGAAGGACAGAACCAGACCTAACCACTTGTGTGTCAAAGTATTTTTTGTTTGTTTCGTGATACGAAATCAATGGTGTAATACCAGCTCATCATCATCATACGTATACGTAGAATGCGTTTGTATCAATTTTCTATCTCTCCAACTGGTTGTGCATGAAATGATTTTATGATCTTCAGGAGGATTTTTATGAAACTCCCGGATCACTGCTTCAGAAAGGATATTTGAGAATATTCCTGAACTTTGATTAAATGAAAAGATGAAGATAAATTCTAGAAACGGTCTGTTTTCTTCAAACCATAAATTGTAATAGATTTATATGGTACTTCAAAATGAATACGTTTATAAGCAATACTTGCAAAACCTCAAAAATTCGCGATCGTGTAAAATTAAAATGCAGTTATTGATCGGTTCAAGTTTTGGATTAACATGACTTTCCATGCCATGAAGGTCATGATGAGTAGGTAGGTATCAAGGTATCATTTAGTAGATGGGTTTTGAGTCTAGTTTTGCACCCCGAGGGTGTGGACAGCTGTAGATGCCAAAAACAACTTTGCAAGGTTGTGTGTGGCTTGTGGTGGTAATCCAGATTTCAGACAATTCCTACATAAATACACCTACCACGTATGTAAGTAAGAACAATACCAAATAGAGGCACTAACAATTATAATAAGGTACTACGATTCCAGAAATAATGCTTGTCTCGCATTACCCCTCAAGTAGTATATATTTTTCCATATATGTAAGTATTGTAGTTCCCATTACATAATTACATCCTGTATAACTAGTACAAACTACTAATGAAAGCGTTAGGTTAGGTGCAGATAGCTCGACTAATTAAATTTGTTTTTAAAAAAATATGTCCTGTCAAACCGATAATTTTGCATATGGACTTTTTAATGTTGGATGTAGCTTTAACGTGGTTGTTTACTGACTGTTCGAGTACACCATACATATTACACACACAGTCTGATCCGCACTATAGAAGAATACTGATACCTGATAATATTACAAATATTTGCCCATTCCATCATGTTATCATTGAACAATTAAAGGAAAATTTATTTTTCTGCATCAACTATTATTAACATTAATAATAACTACAAAGGCAAATTGGGGGTTGCCTTTTTGTTTGTGGAAGTGTGGAAGCATGTTTTCCTTATTCCATGAAAAAAAGAGTTCTTTACGTGCACGTGGTAGTAGTAGTAGTAGACAATCAGTGTACATGCAATTTTTCCTTATAGACAACTGCATATCTAATACAATAAGGAACACGGTATTGGGAACCTGTGTATAATTACGCATTTCATCCTGTTTTTTTTTAGATTTTATTCAGATCGTTCACACGATTAATTAACAAACGACTGTGGTAGAAATCACATCATAGATTATTATCTTGCTCATATTGGTTGAATGTGTAGACTTAATTAAACATTCGTTCAATGAGCGTCAATCAGTTCATATCAGTCAACTAATGTATTTTGGTTGAATTGATCTTTGAATTCAAGTACGTACACTGATTTGCTTTGAAAGGATTGTCATAAACCTGAATTGATACACAAATTGCCTCTCTTGAGTTCTACTCCTACAGGCACAGGGCAGCTAAAGAACATGGATGAATTAGATCCGTATGCGCGTTCATAGTTCATATAGGTAAACTATATTTATTTTGGAATTTCCGACATGAGTTCTGTCGAATTGGTAGAGATAACAATAAACATGTCAATGATAATGTCAAATTATCACATAAATTTGCAGCTTCCGATTTTTTCATTACGATTCTGCTAAAGCCATTGAGCATGTTCGGATGAATATTTTCCGGAGTCACACCACCACATTTCAATCATCACTAACATCAGAAGCAATCTGAACTCAGCAACATTGTCTCGATACAAAAATGGACTGTAAATTTCTGTTCCTGGGGTTTCTCTGCTGCATTGCATTGCAATTTGCTTCAGCTAACGATGTTTTAACGTCTCCGATTGTCACAAATTGGGGAGTAAGTTCAAGTTGAACATTTATGATCGGTCGATTTTGAATTAATTTCTAGTAATAAGCCAAGTACTATAATAAATGTTTCTTTTACTTCAAAGGTTTGGGGAGCATTTCAACATTGCCCAGCAGGTACCAAAGTTATTGGATTTCAGTTGAAGACAGAGCCTTGGGATGCATGGGATGTCGTCATTGATGATAGTTGTCTGAACGGAATCAAGTTTTACTGTGGACATCCTTCTTCATCCGGGCCAGGCGCACCTGTTGATGTCATCACTAGTTCAGAGGGAAACTGGGGAAAGTGGGGGCAAATCTTTTGGTGTGATGGCCGTGGCTTTGCCAGGGGTTTCATGCTTAGATCCGTTGAAGCCACCACTGCAAACGTAGATGAGTCAGCTACAAATAACATTAGAATTCTATGCTCAGAAGGAACGCAGTTTATTGAAGGCGACGGAGAAAGGTGGGGTGAATGGACATCGCCACGTATTTGTCAAGAGACGCAATATATTTGCGGACTACAAACCCAAGTTGAACCACCTCAAGGAATATGTAAGTTCTACAAATATCGTATCAAAATTGTTTCGAAAAACTTTCGATTTAAGAAAAATACCAATGTCAAAATTATTACTTACTCCACAGCCACTGACGATACTGCCTTGAACAATATTCGGGTTGAATGTTGCGACATGACTAAGGAAGAACTCGTTTCTTACGGCATAGTCAACTCAACAAACAAACTTGCATAGATTTGTAACTCAGCATTAAAACGGCGGATGTCTAGTCAGTCTGCGTTAAATTATCGTTGTCGTATTTTGTATACTCGTCAACCTTTTGTCTCATTTGGAATAAAGAATTCTCACGTCACCCCTTGATTATACATTCATATTATTTGCAACTTGCAACTTGTGACCAAACAACAAAAACAAATGAAGTAAAATTTGCTAATTTATTAAAAATTCTTCGCTATTTTGTAACTTTAGTTCTTCCTTTATAAGCTAATCTTAATCGCATGGTACCATTTTTTAAGACATTCCAAATATTTTAAAACGCTTTGCTGGGTATTGGTTGCTTACGTTGACCTCTCGTAAATACTACCGGAAATCTTTACTTGGATTTAGATAGATAAAGTTACTTCCTTGTTTTTTGTAGGTCATCCGCCATCGCTATGGAATGGTGAAGCTTTAGGTAGGATATGCGTATAACGCAAGTCAAACTTTTGTGAAGACGGACAAATTATTACACACCCAATTCAAATTTCATCTTGATTATGGAATTATGCACATGAACTGGAAGCATCTATCTATCAAAAACTGTTAGAAGTGACATGAATACCTACAAAACAGAACCTATATTGTTGGTACCCTCTTTGGTCGACGAAGATTGCAAACGCTTTTGTTTTGAGTAAATCGGTGACCCCATCCTCACTCCTCTCAAATTTTCATAGTCTTTCCATCTTTTCTACAATGATATATTTTGTTTCTAGATCTTGTCGCCTTTACGATCAAGTACTCCGTAATGTGTGTATAGCAGTACAACAAGAATGCGATTGTATACGGAGGAAAATTGCATATCGCAACACACAGCTACATCCTTTCCTATCAAAAGCTCCTAGCCAGGAAAGCTGTAAAAAATACTGTAAAGAGTAATTATTAATCCAATTGATATCAATAAAAATTTTATGATTTTGCTGAGAATGGTTCTCTTGAGCTTTCTGTCATAATGTTAACGCATTAAATGCAGTAAATGTTTACTTTTACAGAGGATCATGTCAAAAATACTTCAAATTGGACAGTTCAACCTTTAGTGAATGCGTTGGGGCAATTACACTATGCAGCTGCAGCTCAACTATTGTTAGATTTCATCCAGAGCTTACATCCGTTAAAGTAGCTGGACGTCTAGTTAGTGAAACTACATATTCGTAAGGTCTACATGTGTATTATACGTAGTTATCATCACAATTACAAAATCTGCAAATAGTCAAGTTTATATAAAAGCCTCAATACTTTCAGAACCAGATTCTTAATAGGAGCAATCGCGATTCTCGTCGTTTGTCTAATACTTGCAACACTTGTAGGTGTATACTTATGGAAAAATAACAATGGACGACGAATAGGCGTTTTGGAACAACGGTTACAGCCAGATTGTAATGTAGAAAACGGAAATGGACAATTTCAGACAAATACTCACGAAGATATTGGAATCGGGACTGATCAAATTTCTCCAAGTAGACATACTAAAATGTTTGATGTTAGTTTGATTGAGCTTTACTAGAATGTATGACTGTATACTATTGACTATGATTTTGTCTTTTCCATTAGGAACTGCGACCGCAGCACATACAAAAATAGCTAATCAAGACGAAAATGTAAAAGTTTTATTGATGGAGAATCAAATTAACAACAATTCCATGAATGGCGAATTTGAGGTTCAATTCAAGACAAAGGATTTGCTTAAAATTTGCTCTTCATGTGATATAACTACAAACAATAATTAAAATAGAAGCTAATATAAGAAATGCAGTCTTCAATTGCGTCATGTCCACCTTTGAACTATAAACGCAAAACGATTTGCGTGATTCCTAGTTAAAGTACTATAGTTTAAGTTTGTACGTACACCTGTTGCTTACAAAATGTTGTTCAGAAATAAATGATAAATTATTATCAGATTAATACATACCATTGCATTAGTTAGTTATCAAACGATTTTCCGGCACACATGCAGGTGTAAGTTACACCTGTATAGCTGAATGTCCCATCCCGGGTGATATGGCACGAGATTGCTTATCGTATTTTCAATTTGGCTGATTGTGAAGTGCACCACAGCAGGTGTTTTAATTACCTAAAATTCTAATCCCGAAGCTCAACTGCTTGGACGCGATTTATAATACTTTTAGTTGGGCGAAAAACAGATTTGGTTCTAGTTAGTTAGAGTTTATAAAATTCAAAATGCTGTGTTGCTGCCTTAGCTGGCTGTTTTATGTAGGAATCTTCCTACTTTTGGGAGTTTTGTTAAGCAATAAAGATCCTCCAAAGTTAGCAGGTGTGTACAGTCAACCAGGAAAATACTATTGGCCAAAAGTTGTCCTGTTTTATCTTCTTATGAAACTTCGAAAAGTAAGACCTATTTGCTATAAGAAATGGAGTTAATGAAGAATGACTATTTTTTAAATAAAACTTTGGATTTAATTCAACAACTTGTAAAATCCTTCTAATAGTGGAAAGACAATCGCAACACTGAAGCCCAAAAGGATCACACAAAGGTGGAAACTTACAATTCAGGCTATGGCACAAAGTCTAAATGCAGTCCAGCGGAAATGGATAAAGTTCAGCCTTTGTCTGATCATTTCCAAGCTATTGATGCTATCTACTTCAATGGTGCGGACAGTAATGGATTCTGTATTATCACTGGAACAGCAAGAAGACCTCATGATGTTGTGAATGGATTTTTGATATTGAGGTACACCATTAGTGGTCTCATTAAATTGTTGATCAAATTGTTGAACAGGAATGCACATAATATTGTGAAATATTTAAAGAATTCCCGAACTAGGATATCTAGTTTCACCAAAGTTTCCAGATTGTCAACTGTTTGGTGGCAGCGATGAATACTATGGAGCAGAAGGCTTCAGATATGAACCTGTTGTACCAATGAAACATTGGAAACTGCAATACAATGGTCAAATGAAGTATGCAAACTCCTTATCTTTGATCCGATTTGGATCATCCAATACATTGTTATGTAAATTCGAAGATGTTCAAAAGTTAAATGGATTTTCACATTCTCAGATCATCAGATGACGCCTCAAAAACTTTTGAAGTTCGGTTGAACGCAGACTGGAAATCAGACTTGGAGTACTTTGACTACGACACGGATGTTCCACCATGGACCATGGCGAGGGCAATTGCTAAAGAACCTTGGAGTAGGGAATACTTCCAGCAGTTGAAAGAGTACAACAAGATTCATTGACATTGCTTTCTCCAATTGATTTATCTTGAATAATATACATTCAACATCGCTTTCTCTTAAACTAGAGCTCATCAGACGCATTATGAGCAGCATGGAACCATTTCCGGGGAAGCCCTTATTGACGGAAAAGTATATAAGTTTAGTGCGCCCAGCATGCGAGACCACAGCTATGGTAAATGAATCATGCAAAAATTCATATTCCAATCAGTCATAAATGTCAAACATTTTAATCTCTTAATCTTCCTCCAGGTGTCAAGCGAAACTGGAAACTCTTGTACCGCTACATGTTCCACATGTTCAGCCTTGAAGACGGTCGTCGGTTCGATGTGGGAAATGTTTGCCAACCCGTCACTGCATCGCAGTAAGCTAAGTAAACAGATTCTTCTGAAACATCCTGGTTTATTAAATTCTTACAAATTTTCATATTCCTTAAACTTCCAGCCTCGAACTTGGCTACATGTACGACTTTGATGGCTCTCTCCACGCCTTATCATGGGTGGATATGCCTCTATATATTTACGGTGAACAAGGAGATCCCCCAAAAGATTACGGGTTCCGAGTTAAAGCCACCAACGGAAAAACTTACTATGTCCAAGTCAAAGTTTTAGAAACTCTCGAACTAAACATTGGTTTCGAGTGGGAAGCAAGGATTGTGGAACGACGATGCAAATTCACCATTGATGGAGTTGAAGGCTATGGAATATCCGAGTGCATGTATCGCCATCCAGGAGGAAGACCTCTGGAGCACTCCAAATCTGATCCTGAGTCGATTAAAACCAAAAAAATAATATAAAAACTAAATTTAAAAGATGAATAAATTTGTTTGTCCAAATTTAAAGCCATTCATCATCAATTTTTTGAAACATTAAATAATTATAAGATCATAATGGTAATGGAAAGCTTTCATTATTTAGTCGAAGCTGAAACATGTGAATGAAGAGCTCAGCGTTCTGCATAACAAAGCTTATGAATTTTGTGCGAGATGCCCATGTTCGTATGCGGGAATCCAGTGCAGCGGCTGGAGGCACTTGTGCTTTTTGATCGTAATAATCCATTGTTTTGCTTGTGTCAAAATCTACACAAAAACATTTCATTGTGTGCCAGATCCACTTTGGAAGATTAAGATAATTGCTAAATTCAAAGCGTTTGTTTTGACAAGGATAATTCATTTAAAGATAATTAAGGTTGTATTATCAGTTTGTAAAGATGTCTGATAAGGAAGATGATGTGATGGTTATCGATGAAGGGAGTGACGTAGAGGGAGACTCAAAGAAGGATATCATTAAGAAGGACAAAAAGTCCCCGAAAAAGGCTTCACAAAGTCCGAGAAAAAAAGAGGAGAAAGTGGGCTCAGCACCTGGTGATAATTCTAATGTACCTTGGTAAGATTTCTGCTGATTAAAATTATTAATGTAAATGATTGAAGATGTTGAATTAAATCATGCAGTTATAGCGGTTTGGAATGTTTGACGAATGTAGTTTTTAAATCTTAGGATTGAAAAGTATCGGCCGCACTTATTTGAAGAGATTGTTGGAAATGAAGAAACAATTGTGAGACTTTCTGTCTTTGCCAAAACTGGGAACATGCCGAATTTAATTCTTGCTGTAAGTCTGTGTACGTTGGTGACAGCTAATATTAGTAATCTGCCCTCCTTTTACAAATTGTAACTTGTATTTGTAGGGACCACCTGGTGTGGGTAAAACAACCACCATTTTGTGCCTTGCTAGGATATTGCTTGGCGAAAATTTCAAAGATGCTGTTCTCGAGCTAAATGCTTCCAACGACAGGGGGATTGATGTTGTGCGGAACAAAATCAAATTGTTTGCTCAGCAAAAGATATCCCTCCCACCTGGAAAGCATAAAGTTATCATCCTTGACGAAGCAGACAGGTGCCTGAAGAGTGACAAAAATGTGAAGTCGTTAGCTTTTTTGAATAATTTAACTAAATTTTCGGTACAATTATATAATTTCTAGTATGACGGAAGGAGCGCAACAGGCCCTGAGACGAACAATGGAACTGTACTCTGCGACAACTCGATTTGCATTGGCTTGTAATACCAGCGATAAGATTATTCCACCTATTCAATCCCGTTGCGCTGTGGTGAGGTTTGGAAAACTTAGTGATGCCCAAGTACTTGCAAAGTTAATGGCTGTTTGCGCCGCTGAAAGTGTAAGTTGCGAGTATTCAGTTAGTTCAAAACAAATAGAAAAAGAATGTCATTTTTAAAAATGAATGATTTTGTTTTCTAGATTAATTATTCCGATGAAGGACTACAAGCCATTGTCTTCACCGCTCAAGGAGACATGCGTCAAGGACTGAACAACCTGCAAGCTACATTCCATGGATTTGGTACAATTACCCCAGATAATGTTTTCAAGGTGCCTAAGTATACTTAATAAAATTGCTGTATACTTGTGTGAACCAATGGTTTAACTCAGTGTTTATCATGCTTATTGTGCAAATCAGGTTTGCGATGAGCCTTCGCCTCTAGCTGTGCAACAAATGTTGGATCACTGCAGGGATGGAAACATTGATGAAGCATACAAAATTATCAGCCATTTATGGAAATTGGGCTATTCCGCGGAAGATATTATTTCTAATATTTTTCGGGTCTGTAAAAGCTGCGCATTTCCTGAAGTCATAAAAATCAATTTCATTAAGGTGTGTTTGCTAATCGTTTTAGACGTTCTTGATGCAACCATTTAACAACTCCACTCAATAAGTGTAATATTTTTATTTCCTTTACAGCATATTGGAATGACCCATATGAGAATTGCCGAAGGAATGAACTCTTTAATACAACTCACCGGTCTAATCGCAACTCTCTGTTCCATCAATAAAAAGTAGATTTTTGAGCGATCTGATACGTTCAAAAATGTGGGCGTTTTTTAATTTTCTTATGTTACTAAAAAGATGATGGAATTATTATTCAGTAAAATGTTTTGTTCTCAATAAATTACATGTAAAAGTAACTTCTGACGTACATGTAATAATAACTCAGAACAATCTTTGTATGAGTTGTATTCTATTTAAACAAGCAAGACCGAATAAATACCCATCACCCATTAGTTAATAACACATCATCCGAAAATAAACATTAGATACAAGATTCTTCTTCTGTGGTATAATCGTTCTGATAGCAGGATCCATAGTGCAATTATCCATCCCAAAAATATAACTAGGAATGCAGTAAAAACATCAGAAAAGTGAACTGGGTCTACAAGTCCGTGTCCATCATCATATCTTTTCTGTACACAAGTGACCTCCCGTTTAGTGTCATAATTATTTTTGTACCGATAATTTAATCCACGTTCCAAAATGACGATCAGTCTGCAAAATAGTAAAAACAAATTTAAATGCACATGTTAGGTATCTTCAGCATTACGAATTGTGTTGTTTAACATTGACTCCTACTTTTGACCAAATATTTCCCTGTACTGTGATCCTTTCTTTACATACATTGAACTCTTGTATGGGACATTTTGTGCAGGTAACTTGTAGACTGTAGAACAGAGAAAGTTCTCTGTAAAGTTTTGTTCCGCTGCAGTTTGGTAAAACATATCCGGATAACTTAAAAATGCATTTTTAGAGTCTATTATGTGAGTTATCTCATTCTGAGAGTTTGTTGTAATTACACTTTGGGGTAAATTGAACGATTCAATCATCTCCTATGTAAAATAAATAAATTCCATTGGTACGAAAAAGTCAAATTAGCAGACATCATTTTGTTTCACTTGAAAACTAATCTTTAATATACTCACCTGTAGCAGCAATATCGTTCCTTGACTATACTCATATGCTGTAAATTTGTAATCATATTGTATCAAATCCACAAATGTCCGTACAGGTACTGCTTTAACGGTAAGAAAGGAAACGATCGTTGCAGAGTATGCCACGTAGCAAACAATGGCCATTAATGATCCAATGTAGAAAATGATTTTGAAAACGAAGGTGGTCGGAAGTATGTGCCATGCTAACAAAGTTAATAAAAACTCATGTTACATACCAAACAAAACATTGCACTAATGCAATGCAAACGTTTAAATCTATTATGCATATAAATAATAGGTTACATTTTTGGCAAGTTGCAGCAATGGTCCACATCCCAATTTCTTTAATAAAGCGATCATCATCATAATAGGAACTGATTTGACTTCTTTTTGCCACAACTGACCAACTGTGAACGCACCCGATAAGAATCAACCACGTTGCAAAAAGTGTAAACCAAAGCGATGCTTTAAATGGTGCACTAACAATATTCCGGATGGAGTTGGCAGATGGTTGTTGAAAAAATGCTTGGTATCTGTAAGCATTAGTTAGGAATATCTCCAGATCAAAAAGTTCACATTTGACACGCGAAATTAATAATAACTGCATATTTCATACATTCCTGAGTATGTAGGCTGTAAAAACGAACAAAGTTTTGCTCGTTCTGCATAAACTGATGCTTGATTCAATGAAATGTCTGCTTTCTCTGAATTCAGTTCAGCGAGTAATGGTATCTGTGTTTCGTTAAACACTGTCAGTAGGTTTTCTGGGGTTCCAAGTATAATTTGCTCCCTTAAGTCAACGAGTTAACATACCCGACATAAAACCCGACATAAATACATACATCAATAATAATTGGTCGAGTGTAAACTTGTGTTTAAAGTACATACTCACCGGAAATTCATAATGAATTGTAGGTCTCTAAAAACATTCACAGAAAAACCTCGTTGCAATTGAGCTGTTGAGCCGTTGCCCAATCTTTTGATAGTAATCCAATCTGATGACCCAACGTTGTCCTTAATCAAAGTAAGGAAGTGCAAATCAATAAAAGTACATATTATCTATATTATTCATCCAGAAGAAACACTATAAAATGTAGTACCGGAACCGCAGCAGACACATACTGACTTCGGAAATCACTTCGTCTTCTGAATCTTTCCAAGAATACATACGAGTTAACTTTCTCCCATTCCACTAAAACTTGATCTATGCTTTTGAACTGATTTCCAAAATCATGTTTTAATGCAAGAGACTTTTCATTTAATTCTTCAATTATGATCCTATTTTTCAAGTTATAAACCTCCCAAACAGAGAAGTAGAGGTTTGTTTGAGAGCGAGTGCTATTTCCCTTTTGAACTGTGAAAAAGAAAAATACTCCAGTATCAATTGTAAATTTTGGCTTGTATTTTTCAAACCATGAATCAAGACGTTTTTGAACATGTAGGAAATTATTCTGCTGATTATTTTGAAGAATGAGTTGGCTTTCAGACCAAAGGAGTATTATGATGGGCTGCCATTTTAATTTGTTTCCTGCTTGAAGAATCTGTAGCTCTTCATCCACCTGAAAAAATAAATCGTCATGATTTTCCTAGGTATATAATAATGATTGTGTAAATCGCGCAGATGCATGCATACTTTGGATATGAGTGAAAGCACCCGTGAGTCAGATTTGGTAGTGAAAATAAAGTTGGTTCTTTTGACTGTTGTTGACGAGCCCGTTGTTGAACTCATTCTGAATGTCAAAAAGAATCCTGGATCGGAGTTTAGGAAATCATCTAAAGTTATGAATGCAAGAGGCAAGTTTTCTGGATATGTACACATTTTCCTTGCACCATCCTTACTGTTTCTTTGCATGTCAGTGTAGGTTGGCCGAGATTGAAATTCGTCGGTAATTAAAACAACTTCTTCATCCGGAAAAAGACAGCGAATGGTGTAGGAAAGTACGTGCAAAGAGTCTGGTCTTTCACGTACATTCACAACACCTTGATTGCTAAACAATGAATGACAGCAGACTTGGCTTGACTTGTTAATTGTGGACTGGGGAGTTACACTGGGGAGAGTTGTTACAGTAGTGAAAGCACACAAAAACTTTGCTGCAAAGTTTATTAGATAGTAAAAACGGTAAACTTTGTTACCGTTAAGTATCACGGGCTTGAAGTTATTCCTTGAGTCACTCATTTCACCCGATTCAACATCATTGACTTTACAGAGTTCTACTTGATTTGTTAGTTAAACCTGTTAAACCAATTCGTCAACATTAACGATTTTTGGTCACATCAGCAGTGTTAACACTAGTACGGCAGTACTACTGTCGTAAACGCACGTGATCATGGAATGTCTATGCGGAATGTACCCACGATTGGTAGCATCAGTCGTATTTGCGAGTGTCTTAAATTGCTATGTTTCCTGCCTTACTTTTTGCTATAATGAGTTTGAGCAGGTGAGGGACTTTTATAGTTTCCGCTTATATGTTGAGAAACTAATATTTATTTAGCATTAAAATTTCCAAAGTCAATTATTCTAGTAGTTGAAGAATCTTGCATATTCACATTGTAATTCGCACGGGCATATGTAGGTATTGTCCACCACATTTCATTATATTCATTTCACACAAAAGTAATTGTGATGCAGCCAAAGAAAATGGGAGTATTTAATGCGTACGTGCGACCGTTCAACAGATTCCGTTACATTAGTTTGGGATTTGTAATTACGCATGTAAATCACAAAATAAACTCCCAAAAAAGTTTTCCATTGCATACACTGTGGTTTGGAGCATTCCAGCTAATTGTTGTTGGGTGATGAATATTGACTATGCATATAATTTTTCCATACGCCAAACGAGCAGCTGAATGGATGGTGGCTAAATGGTGGATGTCATGGTACTTGAAGATCACGATTTCAAGTCCATTTTTCTAGCTAACCTTTATTTGAATTATCGTTTTCAAGTCATTTCCTGTTTGAAACGGATTAAGTACTAAAATGAAGTGCTTGCATATATTGTATCAAGTGTTTTTAGTAGTTGGGCTCCTGAGGGGAGCCATCTCCGGTGCTAATAATTCAAGGGCCGACAGAGTATACTGGAAGATTAAATCAGAACCGCAAGAGGAACGGTTCATTCAGTACGGAAGTCGTTACACCTTCGGAACAAATTGTAGGGTTGGTGGTGCTCAAGATCAATGCGCTATTGTGTCCACAATTGTTATGAAAATTGGCCGTGGAACACCGAATGTACGATTCACAGTAATTAGTGATCTTGCTTCTGCATGGGCCTGCATACGCGATTCTCCCAATGCTACGGAAGGACACTGTAAATGCGCCGAAGAGGAATCTGAACAACATGAAATCAATGGACGCAAAATGTGCATCAACGCACCAGGCTCTCTAGACAAAGGAGAGGAATGCATCCACACAGCTGAATGCGGCCCGAACCTGGCTTGTGTTATCGATGCAACGATGCCCGATGCAGAGGACATTGAGGATACGCGACGCTACTGCTCAAATATGTCCAGAATGATTCCTTCCATTGCGATCTTAACTTTAGCTACAATTTTGACCTTAATCTAAACGAAACTTACTACCTACAAGTCTTATTATTGCTCTTTTATGATGATGAATGTACTATACTGCTCTGAAGTAAATAAATATATCTCAGTATTTTAATTTCATTTCTCAGACTTCCTCAGTCCTAAAAAACTGTCTTTGAATTTATTGTTATTTGTTATTCATTTGCATAAGTTATATTTTATCATAGTAATCGAGTAATTAGTGTCCGTCTATACTACCATTAAACCAGCGTTACATTTTCGTCTTAAAGTTAAACTAGGCCAAGGTGCAAAAGGGTAAATCAGCAAAAGATTCATTTGGGTCAAATTGTCTATTGCAGAAGTCAGAATTTGCAACTGTTTTGGGATCAAATTTGCACTTGTTTTGTTCACAGTCATCTATTACGGCTCCACCGGGATATCTTTAATTAAAGGAACACTATTTTATAGTCATATTGCATGTATTTGTGAATAATGGTGTAATATTGAATATATTTACCTAGCGTTTTTGTCCCAATATACGGGGAAACCGAACTCTGATTTGTCCTTATTTACAATGTCTCGACAAGCATCAGAAAACGAATCATGTGCATCTGCCTTGTAATGTTTCCTCCATCTTGGCCATGGGTCTGGTTGAATTTTCATGAACCTGATTTCCTCGGCTGGAAGGCAACAGAAGTATCTGTCCGTCATCGTCATCAGTGACAATTTCCACGGTTCTCTTGGAACGAAGAAACTTGATCCTAGGTTGCTCTGGGAACCTAACAACCTTTCAATTAGTTCTGTAACATCTGTCGGGCATGCAGAGGATATGACGGTGCTAGGCCCAAGATAATCATACACGCGAATTCCAGTATCGTCAAAAACTCCCATTTCAACCACTTCATTAGACCATTTGATATTAACGGTACATGCAGCATTGTCCAATGCAGCACACAAGTTGGAATACTGTTCAAATATTCTATATCCAGAATCTATGTAGACAGAATGCAATACTAATGGTCTTGGTCCATCACCTCCATCTGTCAGGTCAATTCTTTCTTTGCGAATACTCCCTCTTTCATATATTAGCTGAGGATGTTCATCAGAAGATCGAAAAACTCCAAGTTCGTAAAAATGGCTGGTCGCATTATCTGCAATTCAATATTGTATGGTTAATTCCTGCTTCAAAAACCAAAAACGTATATGATAGTCAGATTATACGAACAAAGATGTGGCCCATCCCTTCTAGACTGTGTCAATGGAGTTGGACATGAACGTCTTCCACTTTCTTCACATTCCACTGTGTTTGTACCAAGGGCATTAAATATACCTTTGCAAAATGAAGCAGCATTAATTCATATGTACATCAAATTTTACATGAGCTGCATCATTTTTCGTTTTCTTGCGTTTCAAGTACAAGGTGGGTGCGCCTACCTAAACCCTGAGTCTTTTCTGTAAATTTTTTCAAGTCCATTTTACAGAGGACTCCATTTTCCAAGGCGAATTGCCAGTGAGCTATAGTGCCCTTTTTGTTTACGGAATAAAAAATGAAATTTGAATATTATTACGTATTCAATTGAACTAATAACTAACTAATTAAATTTCATAAATGTTTTAATTGTATGTAGGTTCAGAGAATGTGTAGGCATTACGTCTGATTGACGTGTCCTCAACGGGTGATCGCATAAATTATAATCTGCATACTTGCAATTTGAATTGCAATCTTCGGATTCATCGTCGTTTTTACAGGGAAACGGACATCCATAAGAATTGACTGGAATTGGCACGAGTCTTTGACATGTGTCACTTGAGCTGGAAGACTGTGATTTTTGTATCCCTTACAAATTTCAACAGAACAAGAAGATAATACTCACAAAATACACACCTAGAGTTGACCAATTTTAATAAATTGTACCATAACAATTATAGTGATAAGGTCTCAAATAGTGGACCCACTCTTGGAATTCTTCTTTCCAACATGCGTATTGATGCCATGAGAGCCACAGAGTTCTAGAAAACCATAGGCATACTTCGATGAATGTGATGATTTGCATGACTTACATCTTATGATTATGAAAATTCCAAAATACATTTTCAATCCTTGACAAATTTGAAACATTTACTTACGCAAAATCACTTGCCATCCTGATGGTTTTCTGAGCGGTACTTGTAGGAAGTTGAACTTGAGTGTACATAGCCTGTTTATTATATCGGTAAGTAAACTCCTCGCGCTCCAAACAATCGTCATTCTTAGCAAAATGATGTCCACACCACTGCCCTTGAATGTTATTCTGGTGATTCTTTTTCGTGTAGCCGCACGAGCTGCAGTAATAGTTTAAATCTGCAAACATATCTTCGACTGTTTTTGTTAAGTAGGCTTTGTCACTAGAAAATTCGTACAGTTACGACATTATATTCAAACTAATATAGCCTACTCCATAACTTTCATTTTGGTAATTCAATAGCTGCCAGAATAGCATTAACATGCAGACCAATTAACTAATAACCTGAATTGAGGGTGTGAACGTTGCATGCAGCCCAAGGGTGGTTCACCTTTAAACTCAACTGCAGCGTACGAGCCATGATACAAGCTGAAATAATCATGAGGACAAATTTTCGGGTCATTCATCATTATCCCATCAATGGTGTATTTATGAGTCAAAATTATCTTTACCCAACTGGGAGAATCATTGCACATGTTCCATAAGTCCGTCGGACTCTGGATGGAATATTCCAAAATTTACAAGCTTTCCAATGAAGCCAAACTCGGATGGGCGCTCCATGACAAAGGTTACTAGCGGGATCATCCTCAGGATGGTACAGATATGTTATTGGACTCATAACAGCTTGAGGAACAACAGTAGATGTCCAATAACTGTCCGTAGCACTCAATATTGCAAGTCTCATAGTCTCAGTGGTAAACCGGAAACAGTTAAAATATGAACTGACGAATGCTTGAGCCGATACAGTTCTTTTTGGTGGACTGGAGCCATATGTGATTTTCGGATCTATGTACTCAGTCAACAGTTCATACTCAAAATCGATACTTGACGGATAGCCCAATATGTGTTGCATCACTGGTAGAGTCGAGCCGGTATCTGGTCTAAATTCGGGTAGCTTTCCAAAACCGAAAGAATCAAAATCTGTTATCTGCAACAAATTACAACCGAATGACTCCCGCTTTATGTGCGTTGGATCGATGACGCAGTCAACAAAGCTAAAACTGGGCTCGATTTTATCTGGACCTCTTTGATAGTAAACCAGTGGCTGTAGATACACTTCCTTTCTACCCCCTACAGTTCCACTTCTACCCTTAACAATGGACTGGGAAACAGTTGTTACGAATTTATCTGGGTATACAAGTTCGCAAGGAACGTAGCACTGCTCCATGTACCTTTTACAAGAGAAAGTAAAAGTATGCTACATGCTGATTATTAGAAAGCACATAGAGAAATATTATTATCTGAACCACCTGAAGAATGTACAGTAATGCTCAAATTCAGTGGGATCTGGATGGTGACAATGTTCTGTGTCAGGGCCTGCTAATCGCTTCCGGTAGTCGTTCAAATACGTAGTGTGCATTAAGTGGTCTTTGTATTTCTTCCATGAAGACGTCACCACGTCGTACTCTGCTTGGCTTAAAATACGATTGGGAAGGTTTTTTACGTTCGGGAAACTGAAGAGAAATCATGTTATTATCATACACATTTTGAAACTAAAAATAGCCATGTCTAAACACATTACGATGGATTTTTAATTGACGTACTTTTGTCTCAAAACTTTCCTATTGGTTTTTACAAAGAAATTCCAATTAGGATCATCGACAATTAGTTTGTTCAAAAAATGAGATGCGAGGTTGGCCTGCAATGAAATGCATTGGGATGGACAGTCGTTGCAAGTAACAAGGAAATCCTCTCTGAGCAAGTAGAAAACATCCACCTCAGCTTCGCACCAACCTGCCAGCAGTCGACCATGACAAACTTTATCGAAATCCTTTTGTGGATCAGTAACACCTATCAAATCGCCTGGGTATCGACTGAAATAGTCAGTGAACCATATTAAACGAAGGCCATGACATCCAAAAAAGTCTTCTCGGGCCACGGTAATGCTTGTAGTTCCTTCCATGAAAGTTACTGATGCTGGATAAACATTTCCCTCATTCGCCATTCCACCATAGTTGCAAGCTGAGCCAAAGGTGGTCTCTAAATGGGAACGAATAACTTGACGTGGGATAAGTTTCAGTTTCCCTTTAGATGTTTTATAGAAAGGCCAGTGAAAGCTGCCAGATATGGGCCCAGATGGATCCCTGACAAGTTGCTGTAAGGAAGGATCGTTACAGTGAAGTTGGAGAAAAAGTTGAAGCTCGATTAGCCGTGGGTCTGAAAAGTCTAAAAAGATCTGCGGTGTTGTGGTTGGTATGCCAAGACACGGTGGGTGACTGAACTCCATATTTTCAATATCTCTCCAAATCTCCATCAGCGGCTCACCTATCGTTCCTTCTTCAAGTGTATCCCTTTAAAGTGTTCACACAATTTATTGAACACCATTTCTTTATGTAATAATAATAATAACCTATATAAAACACAACATACGCATGTGGACAATAGCCACGACAGAACCCTGGAGGATGGAGGAATGGAGCATTTCCACCAATCGGCTGTTTATTAAGTTCTGCAAAACAAGGCTTGTTAAATTTATAACAATAGTTTATTGCTCCTAGTGTTGGTTCCCACACACTTAATCTCCTTTTGCATATTGGAAACACTTCCGGATGCAAACATCGAAAAAGAGAAACTTCAGAATCGTAACAATGAATAATTTTTGTAGTTATTCCGCCATCAGCATCATAAACGGGATCCAGGGCGATTGGAAGTATTGGTGCCATAATTGCTAAACTCTGCGGGTCCCCGTCCACAAACTCGGGCGTGATTACCCAGCCACAATCATCCAACCAGTAGTCATCAATAGGACTTGCATCCGGTGAAGGATTGGTAACTGTTGGAAAGCTTCTTCCATCACAGGAAACCAAGTCTGCTGCGGGATGCACTGCAAAGGAGTTGAGTACAGGATCGCTCTTTCGTTGAACCCCACTCTGCATTAATTTCTGTCTTGCCACCCACTTTGGCAAATATAACCAATCCACCTCAGTCCCAAATGTGCTTCGATAAGGTTGTAAGCAGTCCCTGTAGTAAGCTTCCCAATTGCATAGGAAACGATCAGATTTCCGACTGTCGTATTCATCATAATGATAGTGTAAAGCAACTGACTGGGCCCCACAATAGTGAACATTCAAGTCTTCACTACAACTCGTGGTTCCAGAAGAGTCCCGAATGCTTATGGAAGTGGTCCATGGGTCTACCCCCCAGGGAGCTCTTAGCTCTTCGAGCAGCTCATCAGAAATCAACTTTCTTGCATAATTTTCGAATAGCGGGTGTTCAATATTTATAAACCCTCGACAAAGTCCAAAATCAGCGATGGACCCTATCAAATATCCTGTCGCAATGACCCCTGTGTGAATGCAATCTCCGTAAAGAAGAAGGTATAGGTCAGAGTTAACTTCACAAACCCCATTCAGCACTGGATAAAGACAATTATGCTTCGGATCTTCGGGGTACAGAGGCTTTCCGTGACACCCATAAAACAGCTCGAATGGCTTTGTCACACCCCCTACGGTGTACTGAACGGAAGTACCCAACGGAAGCTTCATTTTATTTTGACTGAAGTCACAAAGTTGGCTATTTCCGTTATCAACTTCGTAGTTGAATTTTATTTGGCTGAGTTGTCGGTGGCAAACAAGCTCGTAAGGACGGTAGGACGGGAAAAACGCTGGAGGTGGCTGACAAGGGTCCGAGGAGATGGGTCGTGTTGGAAATATGCACACGTGTTGGAAGTACAAGCGTTGAATTATAAGCTCCATCGTGGCGTAATCCTTGCAGGGCACGTCTTCCACACTTAAATCAAATGTGCGATCCCAATGGGAGGGTCGAGCACCATTGTACGTAACATCCAAAATTGCGTCCCCATCTTCTACAGCACTGTAGAAAAAGTTTTTACAAAATTAAACTATTGAGATTGAGATCTTAGTACTGTAATTAGGTTGTGTTAAAGTTACCCTTGAGTCACATCCGTTCTACAGAAACCGGTCGGAAAAGTTCTACTGACTGCGTCAATCGTCAACTCGTAGCATTTTTGAGCGTAAAAATGACCCGGTTTAATTGGACCCCAGTAGGATGACAAAGCACAGTGTTCCTTGACAATGTCTTGGTTGGAACATCTTTCCCTTCCGATCTCACTATCATAGCATTTTGTTGGACAATCAGTTGATACACCTGGAACGTTCACCGCTGTAAAAGTTTTTTCAGGCTCTTCCCAAGAGCTAGTGTACGTCCAAAAATACTGATGAGGGTAACCTTGTGCAGGTGTATATGTAGGGCGAGTCTCGAAGAATGGCAAGTTTCCACAAGAGTCAAAGAGAGAAGAGGTCATTTCCCTTCCAAAACAGTCATAACCAGCATAAGTGGGATTATTTCCTTTTCGTATGGCGAATGGATTTACTCCACAGTCAATGGATTTATAATCGTTATAAAGACTGAAGGCATTTGTTGTCGGATCTTTTTTGAGGAGCATCGGGATCAAAAACTTTTTGTTGAGTTTGGGACTGAAGCACGCTATCATACAATCACGGTAGTACTCAACCCATTCGCAACGTTTTTGCGGTTGGCCGGGAGAATCCGGTCCGCAGTATCCTCCCTGAGCACAAATCAATTCATCAATATGATGGAATTTTAATACATACATGAATTGTGAGGGTGGATGAAATCATATCAAATGACCTCAGTCGTATCAGGATGAAACCCTGTTGTGGCAATGACAATACTTTTATAATCAATCGTGCTTGGATCATAAGTGCGGTCCAAGTAGTAGTCTATAGTTCTCTTGATGCTGTTGCTTCCATGGTCCTCGAAATAACGACCAAAGTCAGCGAGAGGTTGAGGAAGGGATGTGCCATCTGCTACTGTGACGTTGCATATTTGAAAAGGAGGAGTTTCAGCTGTTCGAGTGCCGTCTGTGTAGTACTCAAAAGTTGACACTTTGCTTGTATGCTCGAGCTCAATTTCTTGGCAGTGTTCCCTCAGGAAATAGTACTTTGCTGCCGGTGGCGCAGGAGGCATTGGGGTGGCTGGATTCATCGTCACTGTACAAATACCTTGAACAAGAGTTTGACCCAGAGCTGGGCTACAAGAACCAGGAGGTGGGAATACCACTGTGAATGGTGCGTCGGGAGTCTGGATTCTTATTATGATTGAGAATACAATAAAGATGAATGACATTGCCTAAAAGGATTGATTAAAAACATCACGTTTTAATCTATTTCAAACTATTATTGTTCTCTAATTTTCATAATAAACCTTATATAATGTGTAACGATTCATAACAATGAAACGGTTTGCAGTGATAGCGTGAAGTCTAACTGGTGCAAACGACCATTGCAAGCTGAATATCTGTGGAAAGGAAATCAATCAATAATCCCTTTTAATTATCACAGTGCTCCGAAATGAAAGCATTTATGTAATACTTTTTGGTGTGCATGGATGGAGGACATACCAGTTTTCTTTCATGCGACTTAGCACTTGTCATCATACCAGCTCGCCGAACAAAATCCCCTCCAGTCATGTACTAAAATTTTTAAATTCGGTTAAAAATGCCTAATTGTATCCACACTTCCGTGGACTTTTTTAAAAGTTTGTTTTCTGTTACTGCATTGGTTGCGGCAGCTAATGATTCTGATGTGGAAATAAAGTCGTATCCAATGTGTACCAGGACCAAGACGGCCATAAATAACTCTTCAATAGGTTCATGGTAATACTATAAATGTGAAAATTAAATGTAATGAATCGTTTAACTCAGGTGGTGATTTGTTAATTACTAATGACGCACCGGGATTTCAATTGTAGGCTCTGCATCTGAGTAAACCAAAATATTTGGCTCATCTTTATAATACTCTTTTCGGGTATTGACATTGAATAAGACGAGTTTTGCCAAGGCTATGGCAAATATCAGACACTAATAATAATATATAATGCATTGGGGGTAAGCGTTGCTATTATTTCGTTTACAATTTAAGGACTTATACGAGAGAATTTGGTAGTGTAGTATTACTTGAGGAATCATGTAGCACAAAATCCCTACACAAAATACTAGGCCATATTGCTCCAACAACACAGTAATTAGACGGTGGTGACTCCACAACTTGGCTAACGAGTGATTCAATTGGAGCTGATATAAAGTACCCCGATTTTCAACCGCAAGGAGCTTGTACGTGAGGGCAAACTTAAAATTCCACATTTCCGAAACATTCTTGAGCATTAGAGCAAAAATCTGAAGCATTGTCATCACCATCCTTGCACAGTACAATATGTACAATTGAACACCAAACCCAATCCATTGGTAAAAGAGCAACGTGGGAGGTTGAGAAATGTGCACAAAAGCAATCCCAGGACGAAGCAGGAGGTTTGCGGTAAGTCCGCAACTTCCTCGAACCATTTCCGGCCAGTTGAACACAAACATGGTGGAATAGACTCCGGCGTAAAGGAAGAAAAATCTAAGGTTGCTACATGTAATACTTCGAACATCTAGAGCCCCACTCGTTTCCATCTCATGTAGTGCGGCAGACCAGCAGTTAAGGTGGTGTGATATCATCTGACCATCCCCCAGGAGCACTGCTAAACTCCAAAAAGATACCAACAGCAGGTTTCCAACAATGGCCACGAAAGGGAGCCAATACTTGATTAACTCAATTTTTTCAACTTTCCTATATGGAACGGAAATCAAAAGTCGAATAAAAGTATGAATGGGATATTACACAAAATGTGAATAACCTTTTTTTCATACACAAAAATGTTGGAATCCCTCAGATGAGCTTCTGTAATATCCATCACAGAGCAGGTGAATATGCACAGAATAGTCCACATCATAACGGAAGTTAGAACAAAAGGAAGCATGTTCCTTTTTCTAGCAGAGTACTCAATGTGACCATGAGCAAAGTTTGGCCTGTGGTGGAGAAAGGACCGTCCAGTCAAATTTAAGGTAGTCAAAAATAGCTGCAAATGACGGAGCAACTTTTGACTCTCAAAACTGATTCCCTCGATCATCCAGTTGTGCAGCCCTTTATCAAAAGTTTGGATAACATCTTCATCCGGGTCAGTATCAGATAAATACAGCCATTCTGTACCCCGCTCCCCGTTATCCTTTGGGAGTCTATAAAGTCGATGGAGAAGCACAATAAACTTTGGACTGGGAGGAAGAGGATATCGCTTCCGCTTATTGGGCCACTTCCATTTCTTAGTTTTTTGCTCACGGAGGATTGTTGCGGGATCTTTCACCACAATTTCTTTGCCTTTCCTCTTTTTTGTGCGCCGTCGATTGAAACAGAAACAAACTTTAGGACGCTTCTTCATATTTCTTTTTTTGCGAAGTGCACTCGGTGGTGTCTTTGATGCAGCGTCTGGTTTACCTCCACCAGGTTTCTTTCCATCTTCACCTGGCTTTCCCCCTGATTTTGTTGTTGGTTTTTTTGCAGAGTCATTTTTACCTTTGGACTTGGAATCTGCTTGCTTTTCCTTTCCTTCAGACTTCTCTTTCCCTTCCGGTTTCTCTTTAACCTCAGACTTCTCTTTATCCTCAGGTTTCCCTTCTACTTTCTCTTTGCCTTCAGTCTTCTTCTCTTTTGCACCGCCCCCTCGGGCCAGTTTCCAGTACGGAAGTGCAAGAAAACTGGGCTTCATTAGGTTTTCTGACGATGCTTTAACATCTCGTAAATACTCTGCAAACTCTCGCTTCATGCACAATTCCCGGTAGCCAAAAATGCATGCGCATTTTACTGATCCTCTGCTCAGAACGCGAACTCGAGGAGACGAGTTCTGACTTAAAAATTCTGAGTTTAATGGTTCTAATGAAATATTTTCTTCGAAACTACGCAAGATCTTCCAGGGTTTAATATCACATTTGAGGTATTCTTTGCTTATCTTGTGCTGCACGAAAGAGTATCTGTAAGATAGCTTATTGTTTGATGATCTTCGGCCAAATGCTCTCGGAGAGTCTTTCGATGATTCAGGTTGAGGATTTGACAAAATTAGTCCCATTGTTTACAGGATACGTTTTAAACTATTTCAAAGATAGGCTGTATAAAATTTACAATACTTGTACACTCTCTTTCATTTGGAATACTATTCCAGATTTGGGTATATCCACACGCAAATCATAATGTGAAAGGAATCCTAAAATTCTGGTAAATAATATCAAGTTTAGTATCAAATGATTGAGCCAAATTGAGCTACTGTAAACCAAGTCTCTTCAGGTTTCAATAGTGATCCTTTATGCCTTGCTGTAAACTAAATATATTATGCGAAATACACGTTTCCCATGTTGTTTACTGTGTGTTTTATACAATTTGCCCGACATGAGTGAATGGTAGAGCGTTTTGCAGCCCATATCACAAATCATCTATTTATTTTTCCAAATAATACATAATAAAATTTATAGAACCTATTTAGCCCACAAGAATTAAGCCACGATCACTCTCCGGACGACATATCTTCCCAACGTTATCTTTCTTGCAAACTCCGTACTGACAAGGAAGGTTCATGCTGTCCATGTATATTGGCAATATTCTTCTCCAAATTTCTGGACTGCACCTTTCACCTACATATAAAACCAAATTGATTTAAAAAAAATTATAAATGCTAATCAAAGTAATGGAAGGTTCTTTGATACATATTATATGAGTATATATGAGCTAGCTGAGAAAACCTTACCAATAGGAATAGCACATTTATTGAGATGCTGTGCATAAGCAAGACCCCTTAAGCAGCGACATTGTCTTTCCAAGCAGACCAGGAACAAAGCGCTATCGCAAATTAAATGCTTATCATTTTGGGGGTACACTGCCCGTGAGTCGTTACGTCTGCATTCTTCACCAAAAGTTCTTTTGTGTTCAGGGGTTCGTGTGGTACGTATTGTTTGAGTTGTTGATTCTGTAGTAGTTTCAGTTGTTGTAACAGTAGTACTTTCAGTTGTTGTCACAGGAGTACTTTCAGTTGGTTGTTTGGTGGTAGGATTCGCAGTAGATGTTGGCGCTTCCGTTTTAGTAGTAGTGATGGTGGTATCTGTTGTGGAAGTGGTTGTAGTGGGAGTGTTTGTGGTGGGGGTGGTTGTAGTTGTAGTGGTTGTAGTAGGAGCGGGTGTGGGAGCATTTGTCTCTGGATCTGCTCGTCCAGCTTCCCCCGAGTCATCATTGGGATCACTGTCGACGGTGGCGACTTCGTTTTCGTCAGTTGAGTACATCTTTGCTGTTTCTTGTGCTTCATCCAAATCCCCGTCTATATCTTGAGTTTTGGACCCCACTGATTCATCCACATCTTGATTTTCGGAACCTACCGATTCATCCGCGTCTTGATTTTTGGATCCTAATGATTCATCTAAATCTGTATCATCCGGTTCACTTCCTTTTTCCTTGTTGCCTTCCAGCATTGTCCCATCAATATCATTCCGCCCTATTTCCTCTGTTGGAAACGTTGTTTCAGGAACATTATGTGGTGCCAATGTGCTAGTTTCAAGTTCAGGCTCCTCCGTCATAAGCGTTGTAGGAACTGGAGGACATGCTTCCAATGGAGCGTAGATACTGTTGCAATCTGGAGCACAAATTTTTCCCTCTCGCGTCTTCATGCAAGCATATCCTTTGGAGCATGCAAAAACGACCCTATCTTTGAAAATCAAGGGCGTATCCAAATCACAAGGTTTTTCAACCTCAAGCTCAATCATAATTTTGACGTGTGGCTCATTGGGATTTGTACTGGTGCGGGATGAAACAGTGCGGCTACCAAGCATTGGTAAACATTTTAGAGCGATTGCATCGCAGTGTAGGAAATTGAAATAGTTACACAATCGTGGTCCTGGTTGCAAAACCTCCTTCAATTTTTTCAGCAGTATATCTCCCTTTTCTTTGTCGTACAATTCCAGATTTCCAAAATACTTCACTATCGCCATTGATTGTAAGTCAGCAGCTGAATTACAGCTTCCCTTCACTAACCGTCATTGTGTCTTCCCATGTCTCTATTACCCTGTTGAGATCCGTTTGAAGTTTAATGAATTTATCTCCCTGAAAGCCGGAAATAATTGGGAGAAAACGTTTGGTGAAAAATGCAGGCTTTTCCAACTCGCACAAGTGGCCATATCCTTTCTCACACCTTGTTTTTAAACAAACATTTAAAAAAAATATTATATTTATCTACATGAAAACAGTTATGTTATGGGTAATAATATGTATTTTTTTATCTCTAGATTTTTATAGCTTTATTATTTTTTCGTTTATTATTAACTTACATGCAAATCATCTCATGTCCGCCCCCGATTTTTCGACATTTCGCATTTTCAATACATTCCTCATTTGTTTGGCAAGGGAAGCCATTATTCACGGCACAGACACCCATCCCAAGATGAATCTTTCCGTGATCGCAGTTTAGGTTCCCTTTGCAAGTACTAGTTTTCCCGTCGCACAAGATCCCTTCTCGAAAGTCACAGATTCGAATCCTAGTTCCAGTAAACGCCAACTGTTTCATTGTATCAAGGACTTTTGTCGCCGTTGGGTCATGTCCCACTGTTTCCGATATTTTCAAAACCTCCTCGTTGTACTCCGGATTGCACAATGAAACAGTGTCATTCGAAGACAAAATTAGCTTGACAAAGGCTCTTCGAATATTTGTCAATTCCCTTCCAACCGGCACGCGCTTACTTTCCAGCTTGGCTATTTGCTTGCATTTTTCATCGTTACTATTTGCACGGCAGTAGCAAATTGGCTTTTTCATTCCAGGGACGATATCCACACAGTAAGTACCTTCCTTGCATCGATGGGTCCTTGCTACCGGAAACACAATTTGGGCCAGTTGACGCCTCCAATTCTCTCCATTAATGTGCCAATCATGATATGTGGATTTGAAGGAAGTGTCCAGACTCAGATGCCTGCATTGCTTCCATAGTCTTACGTAACAACCGTCAGGGTATGACTCAACTCCATAAAATTTGAGGTGTTTATAAAACCCTATTTTACTCGAGTCCCCAGCACACTGGCATGTTGGCTTCTCGCTGATTTCAAAGGACTTTCCGTTGTCAATGTCTGGATTGGCTGCCCACTTGAATTGACATGTGAGACCCACAAATCTGTTGCAAATTTGGTTGTAGGGTGTCAGCGCGTTAAATCTGTGCCATTGGTCAATGTCATTGTATATTATGGTTTTGTCCCCATCCCACCGTTGCAGAATTTCGTGGAGTGTGTGATCAAAAATTGAGTCCTTGCTACATTTAGCGTTCAGAGTTGCGGGATATTTAGACAACATGGAAAGTCCATTTCCATCATATTTGTCGGTAATGTTTTTGGTTTTCACGAGCAGCTTTTGAAATATTCGCAGCGGCATCAGATTATCAACGTTGTGGTAAAGATCCTCTGCAAAATTTTCACTGTTATATATTGCCTCATTCGTTTCATCTCTAGAGCTGATTTTGCTTTGGTAAACTGCTCGGAAATAATTTATCATTTCACCCCGACCAATTTCTAAGGGGCTGTAGTTGATTACAACTTTTCCTATCACGGTTCCAAACAAATTGTTCCAAACGCATATTAACAGGAAAATACTCCATGCTTCCTTGAAACTAACACTGAGTACCGACGTCATGATCAAGTTTTAACTAGGGAAAATCAACTACGGTTTGCTTAGTCCTCAAAAATTGTAGTTTTGCGTAATCTAATTATTTATTTGGTTGGGTGTGCCTCTTGTGTTAAAAACTGTTTCCGGCTGCTACAAAACTTGAGCTTGAACTACAGAAACGAAACCAGTCTACGGAAAAGGACAAACGTGTCAAAAATTCGGTGAGACAGACAGCATGTATAGATTTAATCAAGGTTCAACATTATATTGGCCAAATGCCAAAATTGAAAATTAGCAGACATATAATCATAAATGCTTCAAGATCAATGACATTTCAATCGGAATTCCAGGAAAAGCTTACCGAATTGGAAAGCAATGAGTCATAATGAAGTTTGTGGCTTGATAAAACGAGTATAGAATGAAAAAGCAATTAACTCATTTCATGGACGAAAAAGCAGTTTGGCTTTTAATGTAAGGCTGACGTAAATTAAATGAATCGATACATACGTAGGTTGTTGTTAGACCAGCTCTCTGTGCAAAAGAAAACCTTCCTGAAAAATTGAAATATTATGATGCCGCGTATTTGGGCTTGAAATAAGTGTGCTTTAGTAACTTTTTGCAAAAATGTAACATGAACCGCATAATTTATTAACGTTAATAGTATAATAATAATTATTAATTGGTAACTTTATTTAACACCAAGTTTTTCTTTTATTTAACAATGCGTATACATTATATTGATTGGTCTGTCAGAATTGGCAAATACAAGAAATTTGACTCTAGCATGCATCTTAAGAAACTGTAACGTTGCTACATTGTTAAACCTGCAACAAAAGCTTTTTGCAAGAAATGTTTAATAGCTTAGTAGCTGAGTGCTTTTCTACTTGTTCTTCTCCAGTTTCTAAAATTGTTCTTGGCCCAAAGAGGTTTTGAGTGTGGTATAGCCAGTAAAGCATAAACATTTTCATTTCATTTGAATAGAGTTGATGGAGAACGTACGTGTTTTATTATAGAGCAGACTTTGAGTTTTACGAGGACTAATTTTGCTCACATTCAATCTCCAACACACCAACGATAGCCGAGTAATCTGGATAATCGTCCTCCACATGGGGCCAAACCAAGTCCCCATTCTTGTCTTTATAATCTCGATTGTACACACGAGCAAGTTCTCGGTACCCCAACTTGGTGGCTATTCGTTGCGTGTATGGATTTGTAAAGGAGCTTTTGAGTAGCTTAACTCCTCTTGTTTTGAGTATGTCAGCAACAAGCTGGTAGCTCTTGCAAGCCAAACCACAGCCACGAAACTCCTTTTCAATAGAGATCATGAATAGCTCGGCGTAGCAATCCAATTCTGAATAGTGGTCAAATACTTTTCCCTTCTCGTCGAGTAATTCGAGAAATGGCAGGATTTGCTTCATTTGTGGACATTCCATTTCCGGAATGCGATCCTCCTCCCCTCGCCGACATAAAATGGATATCTGAGCCCCAGCAACCTGAAATGAAGTTGTTACAAATGAAATGACAACCATTATATATTACACACCCATTGTAGATGAAATGTCCTTATACACTCTGAACCCACAATGAGTCACACTCTTAAAATCGTCTACTATAAGCTTCTAATTTCAAATGTATATGAAACATATAATACAATACATCTTTACCTTTCCAGTATCTTTCTCTACTATTATGCAGCTCAACCCATCTTTAAAAAGTTCTGTAATCATCCTATCCAAGTCTTTGCGTTTTCCCTCGCTGTACCCAGTGAAAATGTTAAGCGGTTCGTCCTTATAAAAATTCTCACGCATCGAATCAAGAATGTCCTGGTAGTTGTCTGATGCAGCCGCTTTGAATACAAAATTTTTCCACTCCACTTCCCAGTATGGGTTTGCTAAATTGGAAATGTCGTCACTCATGTTTGCGTTTGCTTTCCCTTAACTCCAATTTATTCCAACCAACCTGCAGCACAAAGGCAGAAGACTTTGTTGAGAATTCTCTGTTCTCCTGTCTTATCAAAAAAGTGGTATTTAATATATTGAGCTCTGTTCAACTATGAGAAGCACGACCTGATTTCCATATGAAAACCGAAAGCCACAGTAACGTGCGTATATGTCTTCTTGTGTAAAATTCTTCCAGTCTTTAGAAACCACCACCTGTCGTCTTTGTATCCTGCCAAAGAAATCCGTATCACTCAAATCTTACAGAAAATCGTATATTGTGAAAAGAACTGGTATTGGTCTTATTTCTGCAAATACAGAGTTGTTGCTAGTGTGGTCTCGTATCAATATTTGCATTCACCCGATCTCTATATTCATGCTGGTTTGCTTGCGTCGTCACTTTTTGCAAACGTTTGACTAGCTTTCTTCAGGGTTATCCACAAAAATGGTTTATTTGTTCAGCTTTAAAGCAACCAAGTTATTAGCACATGGGCTACTGTGTGTATTTTTCAAAGTTTTCTTGCAAAATTCACCAGAGGCTCATGTTGGCGATATGATAAGTCTCAGCACGAATGAAACTTCTTTTTTTAGTACGCGCTTTATATTGGCAATTTAGGAAAGTAGGTTCGATGGTGAATGAACTCGTCGGTTGCCTCACAATAATAGCTTTGTTATATATGTCTGGTAACCGGCTACAGAGCCAGATGACAATTCAATATTGGACTGGTAAAAGCAATAAAGTTCACAAAAAACAATAAAATTACTTATATTTACCAACCAAATGAAAAGAGAATGATGATGATCGGTCTCCTAAAATAAGTATTTTTGATTGATGCTTCAATAAACTGAAATTGGGAGAGAAAATGAGTAGAAAGGGAAAATGAGAGTTATTTCCTGTTTCATGTACTCTCACAATCCACTCCAGTGAACAGTTTATCGTGGGTGAGTAAGCAATTAGGACCACTCACAAGAATGAAGTGGAATGTTGAGTGTTTCAGTGATGAAAAAATGATGCTGTTCTCAACTGGCGTACGAAGTATTTATATAAGAGCAAAAAAGTATATGAACGTTATTGTTTTGTGCCGGTGTCAACTCGACAGTTCATAGAAAACTGAAGGGAAAGTCAGAAAAACAAGTTGATTAAATATTCCTCTTTTTTTATGAATTTCACCGTGTCATACTACTACTTCTACTACTACTACTACACTTTGAGGAAGGGGAATGGGTGATGATGTGATGGGTTTGATGAAAGAGACAGGATAGATCACTTCCTTCCGATGCGCTTCAGGTCTGCAGGGAAACTGGCTTGTAGGGAAAGTGTTATCTTGGTTTTAAATATATGATATACCTATACGTGGTTGTGTACCAACTGTTTGAAAACACAGAAAGCAGAAGCAGTAACACGGCACCAACCATCTAGAGCAGTCTAGATTTTCCCATGGCATGAAATATCATGTTAAAACCACAACGAAGCCGAGTACGGGAAACCAACATGGCTAAATTCTAAACCAAGGATGCATGCATTATACATGTATGAAACGGAAATGATATATAGGACATTTTGTCATCCTTTGTAGTATTTCAGGATCATGTTCGGCTGAAGCATGTAGAAAAATATTTGCTTACGAGAGATCAGTCAAGTGAATAGACTACTTTATAAGCTGAAGTTAATTTAAAATGGAAAAACTTTCCATAACGTATTTTTCGTTTTCGGAGAGAATAGCAGCTTCCATTATGTTTTCAATTTTTTTTATTTATATTGAATTTATATTGTCCTGTTATAGTGAAACTTGTTGCCCCATTTCAAGATTAAACCCACATTTGACGAGATGTTTGTATTGGATCGATCCTGTCATATATTCCACAAGGGACAAGGTTAATGGTAAAACGAAGGTCATGCATGCATAATGCAATATCCCACCTTGCCAATTCGATCGAACTATCGAGAAAGTCATAGGTACATTACAAAATTGTACTTAACGTTGTATATCATTGAAACATGTTGATTGAACATCATTGATTTGGAAACTCTGTATCTGCCTGATAAACTGGTCTCTTTAAATACGATTTGAAGCAGCATCAACATGTGGAAAGATGAGAGCCCTGCAAAGAAAGACTTTCTCTAGTTGAACTTTTTCCCAAATAGTTTCTGATGATTTTCATTAGTACATTACAATTGGTTTACATACTCACTGCATGTGCATACCTACGATAGGACTGCTTTGGGGAAAAACTAAACGAAAAATTCCAGCTAGATATTATTACATACATTCGCATTTTTCTACAAATGAGTTCAATACTGGTGTGTAGGTACATTTTACACATCCTGTGTATTCGATGGCATTTAGATTACATAGGAGGAATACAGAGACAGAAACAATACAATTCACACGGTAAAAGTTAAATTTCATGACAAGGACTGAATTCATATATTTCATTAAATATTTATGCAAATGAAACAAGGAACTTTCCTTCCTTGCAATTTCTTAGCAATCACATTCCTTCAAATGTCTCACTCAACTCCGTATCGCAAGTTTAGAATTCTGAAGTCGACATTCGACAACCAGTACATGTCAGTCGGGTGGATGAACACGGTGGTTGAATGGATGGAGAAGAGTGCTTAACGTCTCCACAGCCAAAGTAAAGCATTACGAAACCGACTACATGACAATGTGAAATAGAGAAAAAGCTCATCAAATTCGATTCTTGTTCACTGCTTTTGTTAACATACTATTGAGTGAAGGAGCCCTTTAAGGAATTTTATATACACGAAAGAAATCATACTGGAAAATGGACAAAGTCACATACATGCATATTCGTATGTACTTGTCCGGAAAAAGTTGGTTGACAAAGAGGAAAGAGTGCGGATAAAGAATGAAAAGTGAGATCTTCGCTTTCTGCTCCATTCCATTTCTTGCCACTGAATTGGATCTGTAAGGAGTTGTGTGTTTTTATTGTGTGTGAACTGAAGGAAGTCTGTCAGTCAGTCAGTGAGTATCTGAGTAAACTAAAATAAAAAAAGAGAAAACTAAGTCAGCAAAAAGAAGCCCACAAAAGGAGAAAGAATGGGAAAATAAGTTTTTTTCCAACAACAGGAAACAAAACTGGGTCTATCAGGAACAACCAAATGGAAAAACATCTTCTTCAGCTTAGTTTTCTCACAAACCAATCCATCCTTCACAAACTCCATAAACTCACAGGTCTCAACTCAATCCCAGGTCTATCCTTCATGCTTTCTTCTCGTTGACGTATAAATATATATATGCATGTAAGCATGTTCCTACAACCGTAGTATTTCACCGTAATGATTTCCTTATTATAATCTCGTACACAAACCGCGTCTGGAAAACATTTGGAAAACTCGTACTTTTCCCTCGTGTGAATACCATCTAAACACTCCTAATATTGTCCTTTGTCATCCCTTTCCTTCTTAATAAAATTCAAGGGAAATGGTAGGAACTCATAAGCTTGGCTTACTTTCTCTTTCCTGTTCTTATGCTGCTGCTCAATCCTTGAAGCACTAGATCTGGCATGGCATATGCATTAAATTCTGTACTTATACCATCAGTATATTATAGACAGTCGTAGTACACGAAATGAAGATCTTGTCTCTTTGGCTCGCACAACGAGGACGGATTTTAGCTATATGAATACAAAAAGGAATCTTTAATAAAGGAAAAATGGAATTTTTCTTTCTCCTTCCTGCTCTTCATTCCTTCGTCTTTTCTTTTAGGAATGGTAGCATAGCTAGCAAATTCTTACTATATTACCTACCTATCAAAAAATACCGTAAGGATGAACTAGGCAGTCAAGCGTCTAACACGTTCTTTGTACTTGTCTAGTTTCTAACGGATCATTAAGTTCGTATTACGTACTACCTTTCAGTCAAATACCATGAGTATGGAAAACATTGAATTACAAAAATGAGAAAACAGCTCTTGAATAGGTTTGTCAATATTATAAGCATGATATGATTATAAACTGTATATCAGAATGGTACATGGAATACTTTTGTGATATCGTTTTATAAGTATGAACGTATTCCTACACATATCGTTGTTCTTACAGATGACTAGAGCAGACAGGAGACAGCTACTCATCATAATGATTATCTGGCTGTAATCAAAAAAAGTTTAGCAGAGTGGAAAGATGGGAAATGAAATGAAAGAATTCGCTAGTGCACTTGAGCATGTATGAGCTAGATATCCCTATGAGTGAGCAAAGCATGCGAATGTAGAAGGAAAATGAAAAGGATCAAATTTCTCCAGTCTTATAAAAAGGCTTTCACCTTAATGAATAGATTCCTGTTTGCAGTACTACATAGTTTTATTTGAAATGCCTACTTGTTTGACTGTTTTTATTCAACGCAGACGCTATATGAAATGCCAATGCTTTCTCCTGTTGCGTATAGACAGTATAGACATAGACACACAAAAACACTGCCAAAACATATGCCCTGTTGTGGGTAGTAAATTAAAAGACAAACTGTTAAGTCACAGTAAAGCAACTTATATCTAAAGACACAAGTTTGCTAATTGTGCTGAATTTAACCAACATGTTGAATTAAGTACCAAATTAACGATTAACAAATTAACTATGCAAGTAATAGACTTTTGATTTCAATGCTCAAATCGATAGAAATAGTTTTTATTAACTTTAAAGCATTTCTGTAAAGCGGAAAGTAGAATTACGATCATATTTTACAAATCGACAACTACATAGGTCTAAACGAGTCACCAAATTTTGAAGTTGCTCAAGTTGCTGGCATTTCGATATATATATACATATATGACCATTATTCAAGTAGAATATTCCGCTAGAGAATGAGAAACAAAACAACTATAACTAATCACTACATATACGTGGTGAATATAATCATTATCTATCTTGACCTTGTTCATATTTTCAGACGTTAAAAAAGTTAAATATTTTAATTGACTAAAAAGCCATTTAAAGGCTTATATTATGCTGCAGGTGTGGTTTCCACCTCTTCGCCACATTCAAATCTTACAAAATCAACAACCTCTATTGAATTCTGAACAAGAAAATCTCTAACCGTTAAGTCAGGGTCAAGTAGAAACTCCTGATTCACTAAAATAGTTTCATCTACATCCGATTTTGATTTAGCAACATATTCAAACTCCTCTTCATTATTTTTTTCTTCACTTGGTGCCTCTTGCGACGCAGAAGCCGGCGTATCAGTTTCCGTTTTTACTACTGGTGGCGTGGCATAAAGCGTAACTGCTTTTGGAGGTGGTGCATCAAGACTTCCAACTTCTTTTGGATTCATTCCTACATAAAAGAAGAGCACAGAATAGTTCAGATTCCAATAAGGTTTTTAGTTTTTACAACGACAAGTTTAAAAACTCACCAACTATATGTTGACAAAGCTGTCGACCAATTTCTGCCATTCTTCCAGAACTAATTCCTTTGCCACTGGGTTCCGTTGACTTGTATGCAACAATGGCTCCAAACTTTCCTACTTGAACTACATCTTTACCAAGTACACTCCCTTCAGCAGCCGCCGGATGTGTATAACCAGCTAGTAAAATTGAAGTACCAGATCCTAAAGCAACAGCCCTTCGCAACTTAATGTTTTCTCCCAACTCCCCAATGTTAACTGCAACCTCATCCTTCATCGATCTGGAACCATCCAGTGGTATGCTCCCAACTTCATCGGTAGACATCGATACCTAAATAAACAGAGCACGGCTAAATTAACAAACCTTCACAAACGTACAAAACCAGATAAGCATCGAACATATCGTAACTATTCTCACCTTCGATAAAATGGTATCAACCGCTCCAGCCTGTCCCTTTGAGTATGTATAACAGCCACTCGTGATTTTCTGAACCAGCGACTGAAACTTTTTATTTCTCGCCACAAAGTCAGTCTCACAATTCACCTCCATCATGACAGCATTATGTTGACTGGATAAAATTGACACCAGCCCCTGAGCAGTGGCTCGACCCTGGAGTTTCGTTGCTTTCTCCCATCCGTGTGTCTGAGCCTGGCTTCTTAGCCAACTTTCCGCCTATGAAAGAGATCAGAAAACGTGTTAAACTCGCCAATCATAAATGTAAAAAAATGATTAATCAATCATTAGCACAAACAAGCATGAGAATGAGCTCACCTCTTTCACATCATTCCCATTTTTTTCTAAAGCTTCTTTACATTTTGAAAACGAGTATCCAGTCACTCTTCTCAGTTTAGCTAGTGCACTTTTTTCCACCGGCTTTGCCGACGCTGCGGTCGCAGCTGCATTCCAAAGTCTGGAGGTGTGGAAGTAACGAGTCAACAATAAAGACATGTTTTGTTTGTTTTCGGCTGCCGGCTGAAACTCCCAAGAAGGTCAGTGGTAGAAAAACTGACTAATTAATGAAACTTGTAGTCCAATCACTTTATGGAGTTGTTTTAAATTTAAATCGTCAACTTCAACTTGTTTGTTAACTCGGCATTGTTGATTCTATATAGATGGTTGACGGTAAAGTAACTTGAGATTTTTTAAATGATGCAATGTCAGTCAACTGCTGATCTGATGGCGACACAAAAGAGAATCTAATCCTTTTGCATCTGCTGCTGTCATGTATCACTTATCAATTTTCTTTAAGTTAACATCCACCCAAACAAGGAATAGTTAATTGCTGATGTAACAAAATTCTAAACACTTTTTATAAAATTCTGCACGCCCGAAACCAAATCGTGGATAGATTCAGCTATTCAGCCACAACACAAGAAGGTTTCGCGGTGGTGTTGGGGTATCTTTATCCACTTGTGTATCAAATACTTGTTCTCTTGTGACCACCCAAAAAGCTGCATATATGCTAATTGTGAATGTATCGTTTCTTGTTTCATGACATGAATGATTTTAGTTCATTATTGTGCAATCAGAGTGGTTTTGATTTATGAACGACTTCAATCATGATTTTTATTGGACTTTTGAAACGATTTACATTTTTGTAAACCTCATTTCTCATATAGTTGGTAATTACAATTAACTGTTTGTGTATATTTGAACTATAATTGCTTTTCTTAATTATATTTACTGGTTTGTGATGGAAGGATGATGAACATACAGCTCATTTGTAAATGCGTGAATGTTGATATTGATATGGATAATTTGATTTTATGTATGTATTTTATTGTATGTCTGCAACTTCATCTCATCACCAAACTTCACACTTTGTAGGTGGATTCATGGGTGTACCAATCGGACAACTGAAGTCCTTGGCGAATTGTTCCATGTTTGCAAATGTGCCACGGACACGGAATTCTCCAGGAGAATGGACGCCCATTTGAATTGCCTCGACCATTTGCTGAGGCCGGACTTTGCTACACCAGTTGTTAGCAGCGCTGATCCAGAACAGTTGGTTTGGGGTGTACTTTAGTCCTGGCAGTTTCTGAAGTTATCAAAATGTCATCATTATCAATATATCCTACCTGTGTGAAAATTGTATATAGGTAATCATATTTTAAATTCAAACTTACCTTCTCTTCGCCGTTACGGCGCACCCATGATTGGTATCCCTTGTAAGCCTGTTTAATTCCACCATTGTCGGCAATATTCTCACCAACGGACACAATTCCATTGAGCTAATAAGTAGGAAGATAAATCTCGTTATAGTTTATACATTTTATAACATATTCGAATATAAGATCTTGTTAAAAATTATTGTTATTGCGAATTACAGGGATAGTAACATTGCGGGCTTTGTCTGTGTATGAGAAGCTGCCGTATTGATTCACAATGCATCTTGCCTTGTCATGGAATAATTGTTTCGTTTTTGGATTCCACCAATCTTTTACTTCGCCATTGAGGTCAAAATGACTTCCCTGGTCATCAAACCCATGAACGATTTCGTGGCCAATAACCTGTTAGATATAGAATTTTCATTTAGCTATTGCTACATATAGGTGTAGGATTACTCTAAGCAATTATGCTTGTAAAATGGCGTACCCATCCGATGGAACCATAGTTCATAAAATTTGGTCTGTCTTTATTGAAAAAATGGCCTTGCAGAATACCAGCAGGGAATTCTAAAAAGATAGACATACTTTATTATAGGTTAAGTGAAAGGAATAATGTCCTTTGGAACATGATTGAAAGTTAGTTAACTTACGGATGGAATTTTGAGTTGGCTGGTAGAAAGCGTTGACAATAGCTGGCTTTCCGAATGGAAGCCAATCAGCCTTGTCGACTGGTTGCTTCACTTTTCTCAATGAAAAATCGGTTGACCCCTTGGTGAGATTGAGGAGATTCCCGAAGAAATTATCCGGGCTTAGTTCAAGCTATTTAATAAAAATGAAATTTGATATTAATGAATAAAATAGTAGGATTATGGCTTTCTGTCACATATGTCAATAATTTCATATTTGTCTAACCCCATCATAGAGCTTCCGAAGAATATCCTCGTTCAGTAACTGTTCTGGGTAACCAATGTTAGTTTTCATAGCCGCTGCTTTCCCCAAAGCTCTTCTCCTACAAACAAATGAATGCAAAAATTTAGTACAAAGTGTTTGGGAATGGTATATGTAATTCAAATTTAACCGTAAATGTAACAATTCCATACTTTGTGTCGACATCCATCCAGTCCATAGTTGTCAAGATATCCACAAAAGCGCTTCTAATGTCATTCGCCATTTCAATGGCAGTTTCTCTGGATGTTTCATCAAAATGACGCCGCACATACATGGCCCCCACAGCTTGACCCAGCGTGGTTGAAACGATATCAACACATTCACGCCAACGGGGTTTACGTTGTCTTTGTCCACTCACAGTTCCCAAGAACTCATGTTGAATCTGTTTTGCTTCCTCACTCAAGTATGAGATGACGGCAGAAGAAGTTCGCCACATTAAGTAATTTGCAAGAACACGTTTATCAGTCTTGTCGATGGCATTCAACAGGACGGTTAGCTGTTCAGGTGCATGAACGTTGACAATTTGGCTCTCGTCGACCTCCGCATCTTGGGGTAACAATGAATTGATGTAGGAAAGCCATTCCACGCTTGGAAAGCGAGATTGAAGCTCGGCAACTGTCATGGGATGATGAAAATTCAATGGATGACCACGAGCCAACTCGCGTGGAAGAGATATCTGAAAGTTATCAATAAAAGGTCACATTATATAGATATTTCTTGCATTATCATTTCGGCCTAATAAAACAACACAAGTAAATTTACGTACATTTGCGAGTATTTCTTCAAATTTTAAAACGCTCGCCATTTCCAACTGAGCTTGAGCTTTTTCTGCACCGAGTAAAACAGCTACCTTGGTCTGAAAATAAGAAATGTATCGTCATAATTTATGCGTTAGGAGCTCCTCATGAATGTAAGATTCAGACTACTTAAGTTATTGCTTCGTACCTGGAATTGATTGTATGCATTTAAAAATCCAGGATTGCGCAGTTGTTCTCTACTAAAAGCTAACACAGGTTCAGCAATCTGAAATTGAAAAGTTCAATTAGTCAACACTGTTGACTCAACAGGTAATCTTTGTGGAAGCAAAAAAAATGTAACTAATCTAGTAATCCCTTACATTGAGAATTCGACGACTAGGATGCTTCAAATCTGGAACAACAGTAACTTTAACCAAGTAATCAGTTATAAGACCAGATTTGCGAAAGGTTGAAACAGTCTTTTGCCAGCTCCACGCTGTAAAATCCCATTTACTTCCCTCGATTACTGGCCAGCCACCAAGGATTTTGAGCAAGTCATGTAGAGGAGATACTCCACGAGTATTTACGAGATCTGAGAAATAGGAAGAAAATTATTACCTGTCTTTAAATTGAATTTCCTGTGGAATACAAGAGCTGCTACCTACCCGAGTTCCTACATGAGTCATAGAATGTTTTTGCAAGATCAGCAGAATATGACAAAGATTTTCCAGCATTGTTTTCAGTGTCCAACATTGTACGGAGTTGTTCCATAAGTTTGTCCGTCAGACTTCCCATCAAAGTCACAGCACCTTTGTCATCCGGAATCGGTTGATCTTTTTGGAAATTTCCGCATGTAAACTTGTAAAAATCATCACAAGGACTCACGCTTTCGTCCAAATTTTCAAGAATAGCATTGGCAGTCTTAACGCATGCTGGAGTGAGACAAACGTTCCCTTCAGCTTCAACGACATTTCTATTCTTTGAGACTCCACGGTTAGTAGCAGGTTTAGTGAAAATTTCATTTCCAGGTAAGGATGCAAATCGCTTATTTGGAATTTTTGCAGTTACTAAATTGGTAGTTTCGACCTTTTCAGGTTCGGTAACTTCAATTTGTTTGGTTTCCAGTTTCAAAAAGGTATTGAAGGGTGACGGGGTTGAAGGCTTGGGGCCTACAGAGTGCTGCCTCTGGAAAATTTGTGGCAGCATTCCTGTATTTAAAAAAATTATCATAAGCATAAAAAATCTTTCATCACAGCAGAAAAAATGTAATCAAATATCAAAGGTCTTAATTTAACTTACCGTTACGGGCATGGCAAAAACAGCAATGCCCGTTGCAAGACCCGGAGGCAAATCCATCGTTTTCACAATATTCATTGCACGACTCTTTGGAATGTCCTCCACATGGTATTTCCAATTGCATGCATTCAACAAATGGTCCTGGTTGGTAGATGTATCTAGCACGGGTCTAAAGTTAATACATCTCTCGTTTAGAACATAACATAGCAATAACGATTATGTAACTCCTCCTCCATGATTGACTGGCTTTTTAAGTATTTTTATTAGCAAACCTCCACAATTATTAAAACATTGGCCACTATGACGAGCCGTGCCACGATTTCCTTAAAGCTGTGCATTTCGACTTTCCCTGTCGGAACTTGAAGCTAATGTTTTTCCTATATACTTGTTAACGAACTAAGTTTCACTTTCGGTTTTTAGCAAGTCGTTGCTTTGTTGAAAAATATATAGAAACTAGGTAGATATAGATTGAGATAAAAGGAATCAATGAAAAATTCTACACTGAAGTAAGTAAAGCTTCTCCAAGAGAATGATAGCATAAAACTGAAAGCATATCATGGCTTACCTGGTCTTTTTATTCGCTCAAGATTTTGGACCGATTGGTCGCAGCTTGGGGTTCAGGTTTTGCATATATTAAAAATAATCGGTTCAGGTTCTTAATATCATCATTACGCAAGCATCAGTTGCATGAAATGTTTTGCATGATAAATTTCGTCTCAACGTAATATAACAATAAATTCGATTGGACAGGGGCGAGCTCAATCTGATGATAACATTCAACATCTAAGAAATCCTAAGAACCAATGTGTAGTGCGACATTAAACAAGTTAGGTTCTCTTATGGCGTCAGCAAATTCTTAAGCAGACTGAGTTCGTTTGTCCAGAAAGCATGTTGCAGTGGCAGGGTATACATACATGTTGTTGTTGTTAAACCTTGCATTGCACTTGCGGGTGACGATAGGATGGCATTTCGTTGAAATGAAATGATGCAAGATACATTTATGTATCAGTCTAATAGATTATTTGTTTTCTCAAATAATATTGCGTTGTTCATTGTTTTTCTCATGCAATGTGTGATGCAAATCAGCCACAAATAATGGATGCGTATATCTTCTGAGAATAAAATGCAATAAATAGTGTCAGTTCGACCATTGACCATTTGAAGGAAATAATATTATACTTTTTCTAGAGGATTTACTGTCACCCAGAATGAAGAAAGCAGATCATGGAAGTTGTATATGAAAGTCGCCTGCTATAACGCGATGGCTAATAAAACACAGACAGACACCTCCACTAGACATAGTATTTCTCTATAATCGCAATCTCTTTTTATATCTACTCTGTCTTTGGACGCAGAATCAAGTATTTGCGATCGCAATAGATTTCAAGGTTTCAACATGTCAATGCTCATCATTGTGTACTATAATAAAAAAATACTTAGACGTAATAAGTCTTTCAGACAAAGTAGAAACTGGACCAAACAATTTCAAGTCCATTGTCGTCATATGTAAGCCACTTCGATTAATGAATAATGAGCTATATAGTATAATGTAGTATATATAGATAATCGTGTCCACCTTCTGAAGATTATGTATGAATAATGACTTTGTAGCAACAACAAATACATTGCAAAAAACTGACAGTATCAAGACTTACTGAAGTTACTGAGTTGTGCAAACTATAATTCGAGTCATTCCCAGTTCAGACAAAAAAATAAAAAAATGCGGAGTAAAATTATTTTTCCTGATAAGCCAAGTAGCCTATTAATGTAATTATTCCAATTTTAAATTGAACTGGTTTTGAAAGCAGGGCTTTAATTTTCAATATACAAAAGTTTAATTTTTTTCAAGTCAAATTTATACGAATAAAATATCGTGCAAATTATAGTTTTGTGTGTAATTAATTAATTCAGGTACACACGCTAATAGTGAATGTCCTTTTGCTTTAAGAATTATTATTTGTATCGTATTTTCCTTTGAGTGCATACTTCGTCTTAACTGAGCTCTAAATTTCTTACTAAACTTGACCTTTGCCCAACGAGGGTTGAAGCAAAAACAAAGGATTGTTTTAGCACCCTAAAACTCAATACTGAATTCGATGTTTGTACTTGGAATGCTAAAATTTCTTTCACGCAACAGGAACATGATCAAGAGACGCTTTTCTTGGCCTTGTCACTGCAACAAATTTGCATCCTAAAAAACTTGAACACCAAATCTATTTCATCCTAGTGTATTTGAACTATTGCCGGCTTCAGTTTGGTATTCTTTTAATGATATGATATGGTTAAGATTTTAGCTAAAGCTTGTGCCACAATTCATTGAGGTGAACAAATCTTTCCCAGTTTTTTTCGTCTCAAAACTGACTTACTAAGCTAAAATGGTCACTAAACAAGAGGGACTCATTGCGTTGCCGTCTGTCTTTCCAATGATTCAAGCAAGTTTTACTTCTTCCCGAAACCTGATTTCAACAAACTTCAGGTATCCAGATTAAATGACTGGAAAAACATGCTTGTGGTATGATTTTTTTGGATGGACTGCTCATAAATGTACAGTGTTCAAATGAGGTCTTTTGGTTCTATAATGTGCGTGTAGTTCTATAGGTGTTTTTCCATTTCAACTTCAGAGTAGGGAACAGACAGAGACAGGTTAAAGGCACAAAGATGTTGATTTACTATAAACTGAACAACAGCGATGGAATTGGAATGATGAAATAACTTGTTCTATTTTTCTTGGACTAGGGGGCTGCCAGACACAAGGAAGTGTGATTTATAGCGAAATAGAATGGCTACTAAAACAATGACAAAAATCCTTCTAGAACGAAACAAATATTTATGTAAGGTCTCCATCGATCGGACATTGCATTTACGATCGGTATAGTTTGTAGTAAACTTCTCTTCAGAAGAAGTTGCATGATGTTATGAGCTACATAAAGTTGGATCAGCTTAACTGTTCTGTTAAGTTATCAATTAACATTGATTTCATTAATACTACTTTGTAAAGCTGGGGGTAAACGAAAGAGCTGACTTTTGATTTCCAGTAGATACAGTATGACGGGCAAAGAATGAAAGTGGGGTTAACTGAAAGAAACTGTACCTAAAAACTATAAGTGTATATGGTGATAGGTGCCTAAATTTTATATAAAATGTCAGAAACAGTTGGGAAAGGTAAGGTAATTGAATTTTACTTGAGAAGCTTGGCTGAATCTGACTGAATCACGCTTTCAATCCCACGCGTCGTCATTTTTCTGCGTTACAAACCCAGGTCATAGCAGGTCAGAAAAATAAATTGAAGTAAACAAATTAAGATAATGCGTAGTTCAGTCTGAAAACACGCGAAGCTGCAGAAGAATTTGCATTCCACGGGGACCACTTCAAGATGATAATTCTTTGTTCTACTATATATTATCAGAACTTAAAAAAGTCACGAGTACAATCAGTAAGTACCTGTGAAAAAATCAAAAACTCACCACGTAGTACAGAATGAATATTTTATGCCATTATAAAGGTATCAATGCAATACATGCCTAAGAAATGTCTACAGTAGTTATAATACATTGTATTGCAGATTTTATTCAGTTTTACCAAGATGTTAACAATCACACATTTTTTCATGTTCGATTTATTTTGAGATTCGTGCAATTCAAAGTAAGAGGACTTTTAGTTTCAAAAGGGTATAAATAAACCACCGTTCCAAATCCTTTAGAGGTTCCAGCGCAGAAGACGATTTTGGACCCTACTTTTAGATACTCAGGATGTTTCATTAATTTGAATACAACAGACGCTTGTTCATTCGTTGATACACTGGATACAGTTAAAATCTCTTCAATCTTTGCAGTCTGGCGAACATTTCCGATGTACACGGTTGTCTGAAACCCTTTGCAAACGGCAGTCGCATGATACACCACAAAGATATCCGCCTTGAAGTACCACGTTGCTTTTGGGCAGGACTTTGGGCTCACAAGAACCATTCCTTTTCGGAGTCCATCCACTTCAACGTCCAAACTGACGGAAACACTCTGACCCGCTCTGGCAGTGAGGCATGGAGTTTTATGTCTTCGAATAGAGTTGACACTAACCGGTTGAAATGTCCCATCAGCCAATGGTCCAAGTAACATTGATGCCTTCTCTTTTATCACTCCGTAAGTTAGGAGTCCCCCAAGAATGGTGCCAACTTCTGGAATCCAAAACGTTTCATCTATCTGGAACTCGGGAAGTTCCTTTTCCAACTGCTCCCGTTCAGTAGCACTGAGGCCTGGTGTTAGCAAAAAGAGTAGTTTTGCGAGCCATGATAAACCTTCTCCAGTCACATTTGATAAGCCTATCAAGGGAAGCAATTCCTCGTTTGGTTGGGTGGTAGTAATCGAGATGACATCATTTTCTGAACATACTCGAGCCAGCGTCTTTTTACATCCTACAGCAGCCAAATGATTTTGTATATCAGTCAGTATCACATCAAACCCATCCTCAGTAACTAGATCCATTTTGCTTATAACAATCATCATGGGTATCCTCAATGCAACAGCTAACGCCAAATGCTCCTTCGTTATCTTTGTAAATCCAGGAATTGCGCTGATGACAAACATGATGTAATGAGGTGAGTAGCCAGACATTCCCCGTATCGTAGTCCGGAGGTACTTTGAGTGACCAGGAAAATCAATTAGGGTTACTAATTTTGACGAGGTCTCGCATATAGTTTCCGCATTCCCCTCCTGATAATTGATAACCCGTCCATGGGCATCAAACCCAACAATTTCATGACTGATTGATGACGTTCTTCCGGACTGAACTTCATGCAAATGTCTGAACATGTTGAGTCTCGCTCTGCCCCTTCCATCATCTAGCTCCCCCTGAGTGATAACACCTAAAAGCGTTGACTTTCCACCATCTGCAGCCCCCATCACTGCCACGCGAACATCGATACTTTGCGAGTCATCAGCCAACTTTCGTATCAATACTTTTGAAACGACACGTGTCTTGTTCCCAGGTCGCTCATTCAGGCAAGGTAAAACGGTGCGCCGAAGAACTGTCGTTGTCGCTCCTAATCTCTTGGCCATTTCATTTAATGTTCTTAAGCTGATACTCATTTCGTCTTCACTTAATCCTCTCAGCAGACCCGAGTCTTCAACTCCAATTTCGTATATCGCTTCCCCTTGACCTTCGCGTAGGCGCCACTTCATCTGAGTTACCAGATGCTCGAAACGTTGCCTTGAAGGATTTATCAACTTCAACTTATACTCGATATTTCCTACTTGGGGCTCGGGTGGCAAGTGCTGGATATCCTTTTCGGAAGACACGCGATGGTCAGACGCTGAAATCGGAACACTTGAAACCATGAGGTCGCAGGTGGTCTGCGAGGTTGGTGACTCACCTGCTGTTGGAACAGGGTCAAATAGACTCACAAAACAATCCATGTTGATTCCTTCTTCACAAATGACTGATTTGTTTAACTTTACGAATCAAATGTCTACATCAAGTCATCTGTAGGTTTTACTAGGCTCTGCATTTTTCAGTTAATTTTTCGTTATTCAATATTGCAGCAATGGCGTCAAGCTTCGTTGTTTTCCACTCTGACTTCTATCAGATCTTCATTGCTTTCCATTGATTCCATACTAAACGTGCATGTATTTACTAATTGGATCTATTACTCTGTAATTCTTGAGGTCTGGAAATAAAGCTATAATAATAATAATAATGATAATAAGGGCTTTCTACAAACGTAAATGCTGAATGCTGACGTTAATTCATCAATTATTATTATTAATTTGTCGTAAGCCTGCCATTTGTCAAAAGAATGTCAAAAAGTCCTAGTTAGACTGGATGCTGGAATTACTAGAAAATTTTAGTGAAGAAGTGTTCGTTTTTTTATTGAACAATAATTTTTCAAACATCGTAATACGTGACATGCTATGCATTTGTGCATGTCCATCGAGTCCAATAAGCTGGAAGTGTGTTTAGTATTTTGCAACTGAATGCGAATATATTTTTAGCTTTGTGCTGAACAGTATAATATGTAATAAACTCATTTTGACTTTGTCTATTCAGCATAAATGATATTGCTTTCAAACTTATTTACATAGTACTACAACAGGAAAAATATGTGCATATTAGTTGGAACCGATAATACACTATCTCGATAATGTGAAGGTCATTTGATATAACTTTAATGCAAAATGCAAACTACATTTCTCTGCAAATTGATGTATGAGTCATCATCACACAAGGACAAAACTCCACTGTGACAAAGCAAACGTTATGTGCTGAGTTGAAGAGAGTTTTTACAACTTGATTAGACATACAAATGAGAATTTAATACGTTCATTATGTATTATGGATGCTACATGGGATGAAACGTTTTATAACCCTAAAAACGTTTACCCAAAAATACATACCTAATTACTGTCTATAAGTAAACGAAATAGCTTTCCTACACCTACATTCAACATTTCTCATTCTCATTGTGAGTCCAACACGGCTGCTCTAAACATCTGTATCAATTAATTCTGTGTTAGAAGTTTTCAATCAAGATTTAAGGTAAATTTCCACTTATGCATTGAATTCTCAGTCAGTATTGAGCATATTTATGAAATACATACAATAATTGCATTAATTTTAGGGCCAGTTTTCTAAATTCGCTTTCAACTATGTCTGACGAAACTACCAAAAAATTAACGCCTTATCAAGGGGATCTTCGGTGTTTTGGTGAGTTTCAGTGTCCAATGTGTCGAAGAGAGTGGAAGTCTGGTAACAGTTGGGCAAACATGGGTCAGGAATGTGAAAAATGTAGAATCAATGTGTATCCTTACAAGCAGGTTTGTATTTACATAGCCACCACAATTTTTATAACAATGTGAATCATAATACCCACATTCCACCATTTGTTAATTGACGGTACGAAATCTGGGCTTCTAGAGCACTTTGAAGGGAGGTGGTAACAAGGATGATGGCCCCCCGCATCCATCTGAGATGTGTGAGAAATGCAAGAAACTGGGATACTGTTGTCGGACTTATTCCAGAAGATATTAGAGCATGAATCCTATATAGGTCATTCGTTTTTCTCTACATTTTAAAATATTAATCGTGTATACTAAATTGCTTGGATCTAAGAAAGTTATTGGCTTTAACAACCGTAATAAGTTTGATTAGAATTTTGCGATGAAACATGATTTGTTTTAATTTTGAGTTGAACACCAGCTATAATATCATCAATATCGTCATCATGTATTTTAACACTGAGACTCAACCCGTAATTCATAATTGTGTATTATTTAAGCATAACTTGCATTAATCCTTAATCCATTATCGTTCCTACACGATTTGTTTCTAAAATGGGTGTGTTTTGTGATGTAAATAAAAACAAAGAACATAAATAATTTAATGTTAAGACGTTGCCTTTTCATGTTTATTTGAAAATAATATACATAAATAATTTGTACTTAATTATACACATAAATACAGTGATACATTCGTAATACTTGTTCACATGTACATACATAATTAAACGTTTTATCACTCTCCTACTGGGAAGTGTGGCTGGTCTAAGACAGTGACAGATAACATGTGAAATGTATACTCATTGCAAAATTTCTAACAAACTACCTAACAAATTGGCAGAACATTAATAGCTGCATATTTCAAAGGGAACACGAGTGTATTGTTAAGGCTAAGTCTAGTGGTAGAACCGACTGAGGTAATGACGTGGGATGAAGATACTCATCGGGAGTCGCCACCTACTAATATGAGTAAAAACTCGACAGATATATGTGTATCAGCAACACTTTTGACTATATTACAACTTCTTTTTTCACGCTGTAATCTCTTGACCTGCTCTTTTGTTCAAACTGTGTTGATGACAGATAAAACTCTTTCCTTAATCTTCCTTAATATAATTATTGTAGTTCAGTTTTGCATTCTATGTCGGTATTAGTTCCTTATTCAGCACCTCACACGAAGGGCTTAAAAGCATTCAAGCAATGGCTGAGTTTCAACTTCATTATTTTATGCAATTTATTTACAACACAATAGGCACCTTCTAATGAATTGAATAAATAATTCAGCATAAAATCTTACACGTAAACATTACAAAATGAACTACATGAGGGAAATCGCTAACCACGTAGGTCAACTGCATTATTACCGAGTATGAATAACGAGTACTTTTAACGATTTAGTTATGTATTACATGAAATAATACATATAAATGTAATTTATTGACAAAAATAAGTTTTACATGTAAAAACACAAACATGTTTTCGTAAACGTGTTTTCTAAATGCTAATACATTGTAATCAAACATATTTTTTAGATTTAAAACTTCAAGCCTTCAAGAATCTCTAAAAAAGTCTGCATTGAGTTTTAATTTGATCCCAGATAGTTAATTGTATTAATCATAACTTGATAAAGTTTCAACCGGAAGTTCAACAGCTTTGTGATAGTCCGTTACTAGCAGTTTAAGTGCTTACTTACTTACTTCAACATGTACCGACGTCATGTATAAAATAGCATTCACTGAATGCGCTAACCAGTCAAAGGAAACTGGCTGTAGGAACAACTGCGGCACCCAAGAGGAAGGCTTCGGGCTTTTCCTAATTTGCAATTTTGAATTTGCGGTCTGTGCATTTACTTCCTACTCAACTGGCCATTCTGATTTAAAAATGCCTCATCATATCATGTCCTAGAGAAAATGTTTTAAATTTGACGGACAAACAACGTTTAAAGTTTGTTACTCAAGTTTCAAATGTCCACTATTTTGTATTAACAATCAAGATGATATACATACAGAAAACACTCGAATATATTTTTACGGTTTCATTCGTTTACGCATCGCATGTGTGCAGCAGCATGTCATCATCATAAATCAAATGTCTCATTAGCGTGTAAGATATATCGCATTCTGTAACTTCAGATCTTCACTTTCGTTAATAAGATTTCCCTGCCCTGTTTGTAAAAGATCTTGTTGTCATTCGAAATTCGATTACAACAACACGGCAACATAATACTATACTACTGAAAATCAAGGTGTTAGAGGACATCATATCGTCATTTCCTTTCAACATCTTCCAAACAGAGCATTTGATCCGTATAAAGAAAAAAACATATTTCATAATAATGCGATTACGATATAATGCCTTGAAACCATTTATCTCTAAAAATCCCAAAAGAGTCAGGTATATCAGGGATAAAATATGTGACCATTGTAAACTGCCATGCCCTTTGTAACTCTTGAAATAATTGTACTTTGTACGATTCAAAATGGGATCGTCTTCTGATTCATAACCTTTAGTTTGCATGCCTGTATATCATTTCAAAATGAAAGAGTTTCTCAAGAAGCCAAAGAAGATTTACAAAGACAAAGGCTCAGGTAGCATCACATCTTTGTTTTTGAATGGGATGAAATAATAGGTATATGGTTTTTTGAAGTGGTTATGTCATAAAGCTTGTCATGTCCACGGTGTCACGTATATTTGCGGCTGACCAATGTATCTATTCAGGACATGCAGGGACTGCAGAAGCGTTGTTGAATGTGGTGGGTAAGCCAAGCCACAACATTTTAATTTATTTACTTTGCACAAATTACAGAAAAATGCTTTCATTGTTTGTTTTCCTTATGAAAAGAAAAACTAAGGGTTTGATGAGTTATTTGAAAAATCATGTCAAAAATTAAAAAAGATGCCATCTGAATGATAACCGTGAGCGTTTTAAAGAGCCTCCCATTAATTTGTATTCTGGGAGACAGTGACTCTGACTGACAATTCTTCCTCTAATAAAAGTGTACTATCAGTTACTCTCGTTTTATTGTTTTTATGGCACAAATTACCAGCATCTTTATGGGTGTTTGGTGATGTTGCTGCAAGTAATAAAAGTTAAGCTTCACTATTATACTGCATTGCACGTTGTAATAACAAAATGTAAAGTGGCTGTACTGGTTTGCTTTATTTTTTGTATTGATGTATGCAAAATAAGTATAAATTATAAAAATCGAACAATAAATCGTAACGCTCAGTCGCAAGTCCAACAATACCTGGGGCGGTGGTTATATAAGCTCAGCACATCTTTGTATAATATATTATGTAAGTTGTCGTCAGCAGACTTTATAGGTATCTATTATACTACAATATCCATATAAAATGCAATTATGCAAAGATGGGCTAGATAAATTGGTGCTAGTATTTAGGCATACGCATGGATGGAGTATGATATGACAAATGAATATATTATTTGTCTGTGGATTCTATGAAAATGATTAGGCTTTGTCTTTGCAGATTTGCCGAACATTATCGGTAAAACAACTAAAAAATTTGATAGTTTCAAAAAATATTCTTTGTGCTGTTCAGTAATGCATCTTTTAATACAGAGTAATAATAGGTAATTTGAGTGGAAGATTTCCAAAATTTCATCGTAAAATATGGGTCCACCGTTATTCCTTTTGGCGTGTAATTATTCAATGATAAATGGGAAACCGGCTTCGCATCGAGCTAATGCTGATGATGGGAGAGTACACGAGTGTAGGGAGACGATTTGTACTGTTTCTCTCCTCCACGAGCCTGTTTTTACACGAGGCGTAACGATTATAATAAGAAAAGAGATCAGAGGTCATCCAATTGGCATTGTTGACACTTGGCTAACTACCTCATAACATCTCATCACCGTACCTTTATCATCTCTAAGAATCTGTCTGTAGTATTTTTTCTTTTGCTCAATTCCGTCAATAGATAATACTTATCTGCTAATGGCTTTATTGAGTACCCCTCCCAATAATGATGGTGAAGGAATTTCCATGCGTAAGTAAGAAAAGCATTTTACCTTTTTTGTTGAGACGCACTATTGTTTCTCAATCCATAGGTAATTGTAATTCATTCACACAATTTGTTTTTCAAAGAAAATATCTCTACATCAAATCACGCAAAATGACTTAATTTTTTTCACTCCACGTGCTCTTCCACTGTTGTAATGGTTTTTCTTTATATGTGAAAAACTGTGTCAATCATGAAATCTTTATCTTTTAATTGTCCTTTATGTAATGTAAGGCAAAATACGCATTTCCTATTTTCCAAATGAGTGCAATTTTGGTCACAAGTCGTGATGATACTATGTGAAAATTGTCACATTGGTAGAGGTAGATATGCTGGGAGGTAAATTATATTGCTTTTTATTTCAACTACAGGATTATTATTGACCATCCATTTTACGCAACATTAAAACAGTAAAAGTTAAATGGATGATGATGGTTGAAGTTGAAATAGAGTTAAATGCACGGGACGAAAAGAATGCATGAGTGAATTATATGCAATTAAAAACAGGGATACATTGCACTTGCTTCCTTGAAGATTAAGATGACAGTTTAAGTAGCCTTCTCGTCTTTTGTATTGTGCTATGTTGCATTTATTAACACTCGTATGTCTTCATTGTTATCTTGACTCATGATGATATTTGTCAACTTCATCAGGATTTCGGTGCCAGTTTTTCTCTTTTCATTTTATAAGTAGAGAGCAAAGCCTAAAGCACCAGCGAGGAGCTGTTAATTGCGTTTATGGGCAGTTCAGATATGTGTGTTTTGAAAGAGATGGGGTTGATAAATGGCACACATTGTGTGAAAATCAGTCAAAGGGAATTGCAATGTTTATTTATTATACAGACAGTCCCATATTATGAATAATTAAAATTTATTATATATGTGGGCTTCTTTATCGGATAAGAACATTGTGGGCGAGCTGAGCTGCTATATATTTTTTTTTAAATTTTACAACTTTAATGTTAAAAAATCAGTAAAATTGATGAGCGGTACAATGCAATTTGTTTCTCACACCCAAAAATAGGGATGATAATATAATCATAAAAAATCAACACTATACATATCGCCTATTCATTCATTGATCCACTATCTATATTCTAGATGTAAGGTGCAATCTGACATAATGTTTGTTGTTCCACCTTCCCATAAACATTGCAGTCTTGCTATCAGTGTCATCATCACAATTAGTGGTAGCGAAAAGCTGTAAAAACTGTAAATTTGTTATGCATCTGAACCTAATTTCCATTCATTTGCATAATTTCATTTCTTTTAGTCTTACGGATGTTGTGGGTCGTACCCCATTCTTTACTTTACATATTCACGCACCTCTGTTTCCGAATTACTCATTCTAGATTATAATATTATCTACATGATGTCATTCTGAGAATGCATTTTCCTTTTTCAGTTTTTTATTTGTAATCGAGCCAAAAATGTCAAGCAAATTGCATACATCAATGGTAACGCAAAAACAAAAACAAAACTAGTCGAATTCGTTTAGACTGAGGAAACCCTTTTTTTGCGCACGACACAACCAGTTTTTAAAATCAAAAGATACCTGATACACCGAAGTGGGTGCAGGGATTTCATTAAATAAATAGCAGTCAGCCAGCCAATGTCGACAAAAAACCATGTGAGTTCAGGAAGGAAGGAAGGAAGTATACGTAATCAAAGTAATCATGCATAAATGTCTGAAAGATGTTTTTACACCGGCAATGGCATAATTATACAGCAGGCATTGGTAAGTAGGATGGGATGATGATATATGTAACGTTCCTTATTTGAAGAAGTTATGAAAGTTTCTTATGTCACGACCAACAGAAATAAAGAATTGACGAACATGTCCAAAATAAGTACTTAATGCCTGTTTTTGGGGAAAGGCTTATACATTTTGACCATTTGTTTGTTGTGTGGTCTGGTTGCTTGCTCAATAAATCTATTAATAATAGTAAAAGCGATCAGTTTTATTGCTTACGGAATCCATTGTCAACCTATGAATGAAAAAGTATCTTGTCAACGTACTTTTCCTTCATCATATTATTCTCGACACGTTCGACATTCGCAAGCAAAAAGTAGAATATCAGATTGCAGAGAATTCTGCTCTTTTTGTAGATAAATGGCAAATGAAGGAAAAGTAAACTTTCGACCATCCATTTTGCACTTTATCATGACATTACATCGCAATGCCTGGGGGTGTTACGGCTGCAGTCATATAGTCATCATAAAATCAATGGCCTTTTATTGGTGTTGTTAATTTCATCATGCCGAAAAATACAATCTCCACAAAACCAAAAAATCCACCATGACTTAATCAAATCAACAAGTTATTGCGTGTCATCATAATGGCATTGTTATTAATATATTTGCGCAATCAAAATCAATTGGGGTATACACTCCACAGTACACGTAACAAGAGCAAGTAATAAAAGGTTGTCAATTGTCAATATACATAATTTCGATGAATATAATTGAATCAACCTAAAATTAAATTATGTAATAATTGTGCACACAGCATTTCTAGCATCTTCATTAAGAATAATTTTATCATTCATTCTTGCTTCTTTGTGCTCTCTAAAAGCCAATCAAACAGATCATCCCTAATTACTTAGCAAAGTTGAAAATGTGACAGGCTTGTCAAATAATGGCACCAATTATCTCCATGCTGGTTATTGCAAAATTATAATTAAGTGTAAAATATTTTGGGGGCTAATCATATTGAAGCATGGATGTAAATTAGGTACCACGTAAGTATGTTGGGTGAGGCTTATGCATATTATTATCATAGCTATGCACGTTTTATTAAAAATGTAAAAGTTCAGAAGGCAAGTCGTTATTAAAGATTGCTAAACAGGAGCAAAACTCACTTTACCAATTAACACATGAAATGAAAGATAGGATTGAATTGAATGAATAAATGAATATGAATACAGCTTTTAGGATAGGAGCAGCATAAGAAAAACATGACATGATTGTCCTCGTTAGAATAAAAATTGAAAAGTGTTATTTGCGGTGTAAGCATATTAATATTTAAAATTGAGTGGGATGACGATGATAATGATGACGGTGATGCTGATCATTGGCATAGTAGGACCAAAAGAAAAACACGGTTCCCACTGTGAGAATGATTTTTGGCTGCCAAAAACGTTAATATTACGGTTTATAATGTAACAATGGAAAGAAATGGAATGTTACAAAGGCGACTAGTTTTGTGCATAATAACAAGACGACGCCATGCCATAAGTAATCCATGTCATATGAGAGATCACTCTGCGTCACTGAGTATGAAAAACAATGTTTTGTATGAGGGCATACACAAAAAAAGTTGATGAAATGCAGGAAAGAATATATATGTACTTTTCCTCTCTTCCTTTTTTTACTTCCTTGCTTCATCCTTCCCTTCTGGGATGGTTGTTGTGTTGTGTGTGGATTTGAGTGGGGCTTGGTGTTGCATTTCCTAATTGTCAATTGCCAAAAGGAACGACATCACATACGGCTTATTTATGACATGTATTATGACAGTCGAAAAAAAGTAGTAGTCAACTTTTAATGAAGCCTCTTATTACGTGGGATTATGCGTCAAATCATTATACGCGCATAATGTCTCTTTTTTCTGTTTAAAATGGCGTGGAATAAGGTTTAGCACAACGTTTTACCATTACATAGCTCTTGGTTTCTTGAGCCCCTTGTAAAATTCAGAAGACGATTGTTTTTAAAGCTGAAATAGTATCTTGAGTGCTCATAGCATGTGCCAAGTTGTATATGTAAAGTTATATGAATACTTTGACTTTGTTCAAATCTATGCATTTGGCACCTGCTGAGAAGGTAGTGGAGCGTATGATTATGATGATAATTCTATTATGATTTGCATTTTTGTAGCAAGTTGATAGGGATGACGATGAATTTTGATGGCTCCGTAACCCCACCTTCATGTTATGTCGGAGGAAAGGGAAATGATAGGTTTGTCAATTGACAGCTCGAATCAGCATGTATTGAATTGACTCATTTGAAGTCAATCGGTTTGAATTGAGTTACAAGAACTTTCAATGCAGTTATTATTTGCTGATAAACAATGATAGATGTTCACACAATAAAAGTGGCTAAGTAGGGCTTAGTCTTGAAATAAAAATAAGTGGAGAGAAACACAATGCCAAAGTTGTCAATGCAAATACTATTTCATTGCATTTTTGCATTCATTTCACGAAATAGAGCAACTCAAAAGATTAAAAGATTGTGTTATGTCATGTATTAGATTTTGATTATCGGAATGCTGTTAACCTATTGTGTTAAGAGCGCTCAATATCAAAAGTGTGATTGTGACTTGTCAACATTAGTAAATGTCACTAGTCACCGTACAAGCTGAAAGTGAGCTGAGGAAAGTATGCCAAATCGTGTCAGATATGATAAACAATGACTCGGTAAATAGAATTGCAACAAGTATTATGCTGATTTGATTTATAATGCAAATAAAGTCAAGAATTCAATTTTTTTCTGTAAAAAAATTAGAACTGTATTTCTTCATTATAACTTTTCATTTTTCAACGAACAATCATGTAATGTGAACAAGTAGAAAACAGAGCTAAGAGCATATTTCATATTTAAAAAAATGCTAAAAAGGGAAAATCATATAAACCAATCATTTTCTCCATGTTTGTCTTGAAGCAAGCACGCGTACACATTCACACTTTAAACCCATTCATTCAACCAATCTCGGTTGAGCTAATGCTCAATCAAGAAAAAACCATATAAAACAAAACAAAAATTATTGTATCAAGTTGCTTACACACATCATCCCATAAAACACACTCGTTTGAACAATAACGAAAGGGAAAATATTTCACCTTTTTCCATTCATTCCATTTGGCAAAATCGTCGTAATTTTTTACACATTCCTTTGCACACACTCACCTATCAACTTGATGAGATTCCTCCACATAGTATCATTATATGCACACATACACGCTTCGAAAACAACTTTCATACAGGTGGCAAAACAGACTTACGGCTAGATATATTCCTACTTAAAAAAGAACGTATTCGGAAGTAATTGCACAAAAATTATTGAGAGGGAAGGTATTACGTACTTACGTAAATGCAGGTACGGTATATAGTAGATTTTTGAAAACAAAAAAAATGTCACTAATTCTTTTTGGCGTAATTATAATCATTATCATGATTTCAATGCTTCATTACTTTAGCCATGCTGAGCACTCAAAGTACATTGTCAGTGGTCAGGTGTTACAGCTTAAATGATATGATAATTAAATGCATATCATTTAGACATTTAAACTATCAATCCACTTCAAAAGCACAATGGGAAGCCCTCAGCATTTCAAAGTACAGAGGCATTTGACTAGTGTACAGTGTGCGTAGAGAAAAAATTCTGAAATTAAGTAAATGCGCTTTCTTCAACTGTCTTTGCCAAAAGACTACACAATGTAGTCACTAATGTCCCATTTTTCTAGATTTTCCTAATCATCAGTAAAAGTTTGGGAGTTTTTGAGGAAGTAATTTTGTGCTTTGAACTGCTTACTTCATAAAAAAATGGTCTGAAAGACCCTCATAAGATATAGTAACTGCATGATGCCTAATGAAAGTGTTTTTGGGGAAAGATGAGAAAACGACATTTTTGGTATATTTGCTTGTATAGAAGATGTTCCTCTAAAGAGAAAGAAGGCGACGACTACTACTGACTTAGATAAGAGCAGCTGGGACCTCAACTGGAGGCTGAACAGCGACGACAGCTACTGGCTTTTTGGCATCAGGTTTAACAATGGCAACAACTGGAGCAGATTCCTCAGCAACGTTGGTGTCACTACGACGGTAACCTTCGTGATTGTGTTCGTAACCACCTCCATGACCGCCAGCAGCGGCTTCTTCACCTCCCCATCCCCATCCGGGAGCGGCAGCTGGAGCAGGTGCTTGCCATCCCTTGTGCTCAATGAGAATTGGTTGGGCTTTGACTTGGTGCTCGTGTTGCTTGTAAACAGTCTCATGGTGTGGGATAACCTTGTGTTCATCTTGGACATATGGGTGAACTTTGTGCTGAGTTTGGTGGTATTGGTGAATGACTGGCTCCAAAACGTGGGTCACATGCAAGTTGTGCTTGTGGACATTGTGCTAGAAAAAATGAAATGAAAGCAATCCATTCGTCAGAGAGAGTGGGTCTTCAAATCTTCAAGTAATAATTTGTTTTTGCTCATTTGCTGTAACACTATACCTGATGGATCCTGTGACGGTTAAGCAAATGACGATGAACGTTGTGAATGTGAAGATGATGCTTGTGAAGATGGTCACGGTTGACGATTTTCTTGTGCTGCAGAAACAAGTTAGCCATGAGATAACATTGCCTCTTTACAACAAAAAGCACATTATGCAATTTCTTTGGCAAATCTTTTCTTTACCTGATTGTACTCATGGACCTTGTGTTGATGGTGGTCATGGTTCAAGACCTAATAAAAACAAGTAGTGATTTATTCTGCTGTTGAAGTTAATAGCATTCAATAAGTACTGGAGGGTTTGTGACCCGACTTATACGCACACTCACCTTATGTTCGTGAAGATCGTGGTTATGGACCTTGTAGACGTGTCTGTGATGCTCAATTACCTTTGGTGGAGCCCACCCTTCTTGAGCTGCTGGCTGCCAGCCACCCAACCTCCGCCATAGCCACCAGCGGCTGGCCAACCCCAGCCACCTCACACCACCACCTCCAGATCGGGAAAAGAAGAGACCTCCGGCATTCTACAACATTATCATAAATTATCGGACCTTTTCTTCTAGTAATAATTCACAACACGTTCCATGTTTAACCCCCAGGAGCAACAAGTAAAAAAGCTGAGTGTTTCACTCAAAATATAAATTATAATCTTGTGGCCACTTATGTGGTAGTAGCAGTAAATCAACTGAAAATGAAAGTTAGGGGTTTCGGGGTAAACTGATATTTTTTTGTTTTGGTAAAAACTGTTCACTCTTTTATATATTATGTAACAAATATTCCATTGCTTTACTTACGGCAAGAGTAAGAAATCCTAAGCCCAGAGCTACAAGGGCAACAGTTCCAGATAGGTTCGCCATTTTTGAGAAACTTCTTTTTGCGAAGTCCTTCGGACTGAAGCAACAAAACTCAGAGAACGTTAACAAATATATCTTTTGAGAACAAAAGATCACAGAAATGGTCCTTTAATTTTTCGGAAATTGTCGTATTTTTTCAAACAACTTCTTTGTTTTGGTGATCTCCAGATGAGGATCTGAAGCAAACTGACTTGGTTATCGAGATCGCGATGGAAGTTTATATAAGTGGCTGCCGGTGATCCCCCAAATCACATCAAATATGAATATTACTATTATGATTATTACAAGCTTCGAAAAGAAAAAAATCGCAGTCAACAACCAGCTTGCCGTATATTACGGTGACCATTTCGTTATGATGATGATATAATAAGTAGCATCATATAGGGCACGGTGATGTATATATACAGGCCTTAAACAGTCGTTACATTTTCACCTATCTACCTGATGTTACCATTATAATGCTGCGACAAATGAGGATAAAAGGGAACGAAACAATTATATCATACCAAACAAACGAAACCAACCAACCCCATAACAAAACAACGCGTTATGAAAAAAACAGCAATAATCCTAAAACGATATATAAGGGAAATGGTAGTTATAAATGATGCGTACGTTATGTAATGAAGAATGAATGAATGATGTACCTTTATATTCAAACATGCGAGTAAAAAGTGCAAGTTTTACTATGCATTTAAAGTACCCCACCTGCTTAACAGGTATATACGGCACACTACACATGCTCATCGTTATGAAGTACGTGTTTGTCAAGCAAAAGCAATCCAATCTGAATGAAGCGAGTTAGTTTCCTCGAAAAATGCGGCAGTGATGCTCTTGTAAGCAGTGAACAAGTTTATCATCTCTTGCGTTCCTCAACTACCTCCGTGTGCCATATGGAACGTATATACCACAACGGTTTGAAAGACTTGTAAGTTTAATATGGCATGCGCGGTGATGGTGTCATGTCATCATCATCATCAGGAGTAGGCAAAAACACAAGTTCGATTTGTTGTTAGCATCGCATCGACACATACTTATAACTGTACAATGTATGAGATATATTAGTCGGGAAGCGTGGAACGGAAGTGCACCCAATAACTTTTTCCCACATCCTTAACTGTCGTAGTACATTACTTCACTAGGGCAGTGGCAACTCTGCGCTGTTTTTCTATTTCATGTCATACTTGCACTTTTTTTTATTGTCGAGGAATCCCTTGCAATCACGTACAAAAGTACCTTGTGCGTGCACCCAACTTGTGTCAAAAAGCACGTGGCAATAGCTTACTTTACCATCAAGCACGTAGAATAATGTCGTGAGTAAATACATGTGGGATTCGTAGGTATTCCCTGGTTATTTCTGTTTTTTCTGTCTGTACATGATTTGCATGCGTTACGTGAAGTGAATCCATATATCTAGTTGTCTATTGCAGAAAATGGATATAGTGCAGCAAAAACTGATGAAAAATTGAAGAATGTAGGTGAATTCATCATTATTGTCATCATGATGCCGGTAGCATGTTCGAACTTATCAGAAGGCTTGACATGTCGTATGAATTGTGAATGATAATGCAGCTCAACAGAGAAAATACATAAAGCATTTTTTAAAGTTTTTAATCGTCGATCTATTTGTTAAATCTGATGAGCTTTGACCCTTTTTAATTGCATACGTGGGGTTATAAATGATGATCATCTTACTTATCCCAAAATTTATGACGTCAAGAATAAAAGAATTTTCCGTAAACCTTATGAAACATAAAATTCTTCGCTGTGATTACAATACGGTAGTTATAGATGAAAAGATCATAATACCCAAATGGTAGGCCCATAAACCTGATTATTTTTTTCAACAAATCAACAAAGCATTTTGCAACAATTAAATCAGTTATTCCCTTAAAAAGGTGAGTAGAGCTAATGTCCATTTTCAAAACAAAACAAGCGCAACTACTATAGTAAATCACGAATTTGTGCCATTCTACCCCTTCAAACATTATTTAGTTTCTTCCGATCAATTTACAACCTGAGCACATTCATGGTAGGGCTACATTATATGTTATAATAATCCTTTTTAAATGATAATTTACCGGCTTACACGCGAAAAATAAAATACTCTACTTTTTTCGTACTCCCTTTCCTTTGAGTGTTAATGATTATTGCCGAAACTGCAAAAATAATTAAGTGTGGTGCACTCAGCGACGTGTCCATCCTATCAAGTTAAAGTGGTACGGTTTGTCATGTGATGATGATGATCAATTGAGGTTCCTCATTTTTGTGGATATTCCACTATATAGCAACTCTATAGCTTTTAGCCTTAGCCTGCCTCTTGTGTGTTTGTTAGATACAGACATAATTATTGATTCATTTCCGTTTTCTGTTTACGACCAAAAGGAATGAATGAATGCATTTCATTTTGATTTTTGTCTGTGTCCTCTTTAAAGGGCACAAAAAAGACGCTTGTTGCATAACGTCTGAACGCGTGTAAAAAAACGAGAAGATTTGAATTAGACATGTTATTTTTCATCTTTGTTCAGGATTCTAGAATATTTTTTGTTTACGCATATTTTCGTGTCATCCCAACTCGTTTAAATGTTAATGTTTTCGTGAGATACTTTCCTGTGGTTTTAAGTCATTATGTCATTAGCCGAAACGAAAACAAATTTGTTTGTTTAAATGTTGACCGTACGCATTTTTGCACTGTCCGAAAAAGGGTTACACTGAATCTCTTGTAAATAATAACTTGTGAGCTACAAATAATAATAAAACATACTTGAGAGCTCTTGCAAATTAATAAATTAGCATAATGTATGTAAGAATCATGGTGAAGGGTAAAAATAAGACAAGAGAGCCTCCTCCTATTAAAGGAATGAGATGACATTTGTACAATTCTTTAAAAATCCTGTGGTTTCATTGGTTGACCAAATGGGCAGACGCCTAAAATAGAATACATTATATTCGACATATGTAACGATGTGTGGTTCTTTTAGTGTATATAGGAGTTAGCAACTTGTAAGATATTTTACAAACTTTTATGATGAGTGATATTCTATACCAATGGTTTTTTTAAATGTTGCCAAATAAACAAAAGGTGTTTGTCACTTTGTGGCATGCTGTCACTATCTTGTCTTTAGGTATACTAGAGGTACATAACCGTTTCAATGACTTATTAAAGATGTCAAGCAATGTTGCAACCTGCTGGCTGTTTATTAATGACAGGAACTATATCATCAAAATGCGTATTTTACTTGATAAAAATCGTTTGTTCTCAAAGGAAATACGGAAGTTCAAGAGTCAGCACCTCTAGCACACACCTCCTACTTCTAATGAATCAATGACTGATTGATTGATTGAGATTCACCTTCTGCTTCGAGGCATACTAGTATGCAACAGCATTTTGCTGGTTGTGTTTTTGCACGACACCAAATTTAGTAATTTTAACATAAGCATGGGGTTTCTGCGCACCAGTGTCCCACTTACAAATATCTGTATACGTGAGACGAAAACAATAATTATTTGCAAAACCGAAAAAGCACTTTGGCCAACGCACGATTTGAATATATAATTATCGAATCTTGCTTATTGGGCACATTTTTTTCATGCGTAAAATTAAAACAAAAGCCAAAATATAAAATATATACCCTTTTAGAATATGAGATAAGCCAAATTAGCTAATTGACCCTTCATTTGATTGACTTTTTTTGTCTAGCCATTTGCTCATCTTTGATTGCTACATGGACAACTTTTTATCATTGAGTTGAGTAATTATCAGTTAACCAAATTTTTGAAAATTCAGGAGGAATATGCCTGTACACTATTTTTTGTGTTCCAAAGCGCACCAGTATCAAATGAAGTACGGTAATTGACACTGCAGTGATAACAAGCAAAGAGGATTTACTAACTTACAAAAATGCTAACTAACTAACGAGCAAAACTTGAATCGGAGAAACGATGCACGTTGAAGTTTTTATCAACTCATTAGTAATGTTTGAGTCCTATCCCAGTACGAGTACGTCATCATTTCAAGCACGTACTTATGAGATGGTTTCCTTACATATCTAATCTCGCCTTACTATGCATTTATCTTGTACTCGCTAATTCAAGGAAAGCGATAAAATGCAAAATTTTAAAGCTGATTATGATGCAGTTTCAAAAAAAAAAGTTTTTGTGTGATCTAACTTGTAATCATGCATCAACATCAACTCACCGTTTATTCGATTCCACTCCCAAAGCGAAATGTCTGTGTATATAATTTCAATTTCAATATGGGCTATAAAAATGTTAGCGCTTTTTTGGTTTTATCAGGCAGGCAAGTTGAGTGGACCAAAGTTGCTCTTGCGGCTTTTTTTGCTTACTTTAATAACAGAATTCTTACTATATAGCATTGCCGGAAGAGACCAATAAACAGATTGCAGCAAATAATCAAGCATAATATGAAACGATATCATCATCATGATCATAGCGTGTGCATAGGCGCAGTCAGTGAATCGATAACGTACCATCAGAAACTATGAACTAGGAGGAGAGGAAGAAAAAATGCATGATGATGATGATGATGTACACATAAACAAATAGGTATCTGGTTAGTTGAATCCTTTCCAACTAGTTGAGGACGTGAGCAGTCATCGATGTAAATTTTCATTAAGATAAATAAGAAACTCATACGGTATACTTTTGTTGGATTATTAGCTTAGTTAGATGATGAATAAACCGCATATTGCATTATGCAAGAAAAGATGCTATAGTATGTAACAATGAACAAGGAAAATCAGAACTTGGGTTTGTGCAACCTTACCCATTAGAATTACTCCCATGTGTCATGTCTGTGAGCAACCGTATGACGTGAGAAAAAATATTGCAGTCGGAAATTAGCTGCTATTTTATTGTTTTTTCAATTACAGTCTCAGGGAATAGTTTAAGACTTGTTGGCTAAGGCCAATGTAATATTTATTTGCATGTGCACTTGCGTTACTGACCGCATTAATACAATAAATGCATGTTACAGGTGTTTTATGTTGCGTATTTCAGTCTCCTGCGATGTAAATTATAATACTATTAATCATTTTCAAAAGCCTTAAACCTCATTATGGTATCGTAAATTTGAGAATTATACTTTAGAAGCAATAGATAAAAGGAATAGATGAATTGTCCAGAAATTCTAGAATAAAAATTGCCTTGCCTGATGGTTCGTTTTAAGTTCCATGACTCGCATACTTTCAATGACATTACCCAAGCATTCGTGTCAAATTGGGTTAGAAAAAGCAACCAAAATTGAAACTTTGTCTGTCACGAAAGGATACTACGACTATACGTTCAATTTCGTTTCTCCAGTTTCTCCAAAAAGGTTTTAAAAGTGAATCTTAAGAAATCTGCATAATGAGTGTTCGTTTGTTTCTACAATCACGAGCAAAATTAAAAATCTCCCATAGCATGACATACATTTGCTTGTGCCTCGTGCCTCTAAACATGTGTAATTTGTGTGAACTCCATGTTCGTGAAACAGGGAAAAAGTTGGGAACGGAGTAGTCTGGTTTCCTCAAGCAATTCGCTGGATTATATTAGGTCCTATAACCTTGTTAATATTTAGTTCAATCCGATTCTCAATTGAGTGTGCTAACGCTGACTCACCTAACGAACCAATTATATGCAATATTTAGGATTTAGGAGAAAATTGCTCTCAAATGTCCGTGAACAAAGTCATTAAAAATTTAGTGTTTGGAAATTTATTAAACCTGCCTTGGATTGTATACATATGGCATGCGTCTACATGTGCATGTTCCACTAGCTTTTAAAATCTCTTTGATAATATACTGCACACGTGTCTAGCTGTTGTGCTATAAGAAAAATTTGCACGGAACTCTCATCGTATTTCTTCCATGCTATTAGTGAACCTTTAAGCAGTAGAGGTACCTGTTAGCAATTCATTACCATAAAAATGGACTAAAACATGCAAGTACTTGAATAAACTAACTGCAACCTTTTGAAAACTGATCAAGTGCACCTTTTAGTACGGGAAGTATTTCAAACTTTCATTGTTTGTAGGCCAGACGAACAATAAACAATGCAAAAAAATTTAGTCGGCAGTATATGCCAGTTTTTGCAAATAATTCTTGATGGTTTAGTCTACGTCTACACCACCTACTTAGAAAGAATACCTCAATTAATGATTGCGACACGACGAGAAATGTTATATATTGGCTAGACTGTGGATGCGTATATGCATATCGCATTTGTAATAATGATTACCCATACACATTACAACAACCGCAGCTTAAACGTTTCAAAATTAAAAAAATATTGACAACTTCCGCTGCCATCAATGCTGCTTCACGAGTAATCATTATGTGCAGGCAATCTACATGACATAAACTGTCATTAATGATAGGTACGTAACTCAAGTAGTGAGGAGTAAACAAGTTACAAGCACTTTATAAAAATGGATAATTGTATCTGTCAAAAAATTCGAGAACTCGTCATTATTGAATTATTGTTATCACACGACATGCACAAAACTTATTGCTTATTAAGCTCAAAGCAGCGTCTACCAATTAACTTCAATACTTTGTGTATTCGGATTACGAAGGAACTATTTACATCAAGATTTCCCAAACTCACCCTTGCTTGCATTATAACATAATACCTACATAGCTCTAAAGTACTAATTAACAACTAGTTGTAGCTCACCTGAAACACAAGTTTTATACCTACTCGCGTAGTAATTTAATATATTGCCAGCGAGTTTCTGAAAACTTACAAAAAATGCCACTATTTGGGTGATCATACATAAATGTTATATGATAAATTGCACCCAGACATTAATTTCTGCTTCCTACATCGATCGTTTAGAAAAATACGTGCAGTCATAATGTCTCCTTAAATTCACTGACAAAAAAACGAAGGTGACTTCATCTCAAATGGAAGGGAGGTGTGTTCTTGATGATAAAACTAGGCATTTACTGCATTCGTTCTTTTTAAAGTTTTTTTGCTCGTATAAGGCTGCCACTTTTTCATAAATAGGAAGCAAAAATGTAGTAAATGTTATGCATTCTCTTTCTCAGTACAAGTTTTCTCAAAAAGATAAACATATTCAAACACAATGCATAGGAGGTGTCCATTTTGAAAACCTTTGCTTGACCACATGTTGCACTTCCCGTCATATGCACAAAATATGCAACAGCAAATAATTCAGAGCATCGAAAACAATATGAATGCCCAATAATGTAATTGCTAATTTAATTCATTCTAAATTTCCTACCTAAGATTACATTCCGATAAAATTGTTTTGAAGCCCAACCATGTTGATTATTTATTTAAGCTGTTTCGTTAATGATATGCGTACCAAATAGCCAATTGCATTTGGTTCATAGTAATAATATTTTGCATAAACATTTGACGTTAGATGAAAAGATATTGATTTATTGCAGGATTTTGTAATTATTGTGTTATGTCCATCCACTCGTCATACCCCTTCATTTCATATGGATTGCACTTTTTTTGCAGTCGTTTCCTGTGCATTTGAGTTAATGCATTATGTATTAGTTTGAATCAAAATCGAAAGTAATAATAATTGTAATTGGAAGATTTTAATAAAAGATGCAAATCAGTCAGATTTTTGTAATAGCAGATATGGCCTTTGTCAATCAAATTTCATTTATTGATCGGTTACTTGTACAAATTCCCCCATAAAATCCAATTAATGCTAATAATGAGATAAAATCTTTAAGGAAGAAAGCGAAGGATTGTAAACAAATTTTCTTTTATAACTACTCACACGTGTTTATGTTTTTTCATGGTGAGGGATGGAGGGTGGCATTAACATTTTAAAGAAGATTCCATTTTCTGGGTATTTGAATGATATTGGCACATGGATATCACGATACTGAGAATTGAAACGGCCTTTACAGCAAAACAGAGCACAAAATATATTTTTACAAGTGTCCAAATTTCGTAATACTTGATTTATATGTCCTGGATCCACAAGAAATGTAAAGTTGAAGGTTAGACCAAAGGCTTGCTGCTAAATTCATAAATAGACAACCATCCTTAAATATTAGGTAGTTTTGACCTTGATAATTGAAAAAAACATTATATATCATTCTTTTCAACTCAAGCTTTCGACAGAGATGAAAACCTGCGTAAAAATATTGCGTACTCAGAATTCATTTACTCGTCCACAACTAATCGTTCGTAGTCGTGTTGACTGTGTATTCACATGGATTTTACCAATTTCAAAATTTCTTGGTGCTGATGATAACTGCGTGACCTAATAAAAACATACTTTCTAATTCTGCCCATCACACGTGAATTTACTAAGTAAAGAAGTGCGTCAAATTTTCGGCTGTGCCATTCTGCAGTGGCTCACCTAAAATTCATAAACGTTCGAATTCGAAAGGTAAACTACACCAAATGATTGTGAAACGTAATTGAGACTGCAATCAAAGACAAGATGCTGCTTCTTTGCTGTCGAAAATAATTAATCAAGTTTTTCTGGATTTCATCGAATCAAAGTGTAGAATGGCAAATTTTGATAGGTAAAATTAAAGTTATAACATTATTGAAGTGATAAATATAAGATCACGTTATTGAGTAATAATGCTCACCTTTACGTGCCTAATTACTATGTATCTAATTTTATCTTAGGTACTGTTTGCTACTACACCCGTTTGCAATTTGCATCTGTAATATGCTACTTGGTCTACTTTAATTGCTCCGAAATTGCCATACTTTTGCCAAACTTATTCCATGCAAATTTCTATATTGATATAATAACGTTGTGAAATTCTGAATTTACTGATAGGGTACCAGTTTTGCGAGCACGATATCATTCATAGTTCATTGTATGCGTATTGTATGATGTTTTAGCTATATAAAGACAATGCGTGCATAGATCATAATGACGACACACCAATGCATACCTCATTATGTTTTGTTTTGATGCTCATTTTTGGCTTAATGTGCGTGTTTATCAATACTAAAATATTCAAAATTCCAATCACTGTCATATCAGCCAATAAATTCCTCTTCCATCAAAACTGCCTCTGACTTGACTTGGGTTTGGCCTTTTGAAACAGTTAATGGAACATAAATTGTAAACTCGAGAGATAAACAACACAAAAATTGCAATAACGCAAATTACAATATTACCTGTTCTCCTCTCCTGCTGCTGCCTCATCTCCTGTTGCCGGAAGTTATGACACAGTAGGAGAGAAACCTAAATAGTAATAATGAAGCAGAGACATATCCACATCATCATCAGACGAGATCATTGCATTTTAGAACAATATTTTGATCGGACTACTTGCATAAATTTAGCTGATTAAATATTTAAATGAATAATTTTTGCAATAAACCCAATTCTAATCAACAAGTTCGAACATTGTTGCCTTGTTTGTTAGGATAGGTTACAGAGAGTTTCGAAGTGTTTTTTTACAAAGTGAAATATTCGTGTTGACCTTAATGGGATGTGATAATATATGTTTGATTCTGGCTATACGCATTTTATTCATTTAATCATAAAGTTGCTGACATCCCCATTAAAACTTAGACAGTTGCTATTATAAGTGCCTATTTGCAGTTATACAGACTTAATCACGCTGCAAGTAGTCAAGAGTATTACACAAATAACAATAATTTTAAACTAAATGATTATTGCATCTGATTTTAAACGGTCGCATGATACTCCGTTCACTCACGTTATGAAAAATTGCCTATTTGTTGACATTTGCCCCATAACCCCTTTTTATTATTGCATACAAACAATTTAGCAAGATTAGTGAAAACTGTTTTCACACAGACACTTCATAAAACGAGATTACTCGCTGTTTGCGTTTTATACATAATCTTGAAAAAAGAAGCGGAAGTATTAGTTTTTTCACACAATTACGGTTGCAATTTGCAATGATGCACAAAACCGCTTATGATTTGATTACACCCGTTAGAAAAATGTAGTTGCAGTATATATAGTACAATGCGGTTGTGTTGTTGAGAGCTCGACTTGCATTAAAATTTTTGCATTGCAGCAAACATCTTTAAAAGCTGTTGTCACTGTTCATGAAGTAGCACAAGAAGGGTCAATTGATGTAACTCTTGCAATCAGTGCATTAATTTATCTGTGCTGTGCAAGTTAATGACGAATTTGCAGGAAAGCCATTTTTGTTGCAATCTTGTACAAACTGAGTCAATAATCGTGGAACTCGAAACAGAAATGAAGAAGCTTACATATTTTGTATGACCATTGCATTTCGATGAAGATGAAAATTAAATAATCTTCGCTTCAACTGATTTTAAGTAATAACAAAGAAATGATGAAAACAATGGGTCAATTATTACCTCAAACCATGAGTATAAACAATGCAAGGAGGATGGCTAAATGCGTTTGGTTCATTTTGACTGTAATTCTTTGATAGTATTGCAGAAAGCATGCAAAAATACTATTAGAAGACGGTGAAACAAAATCTACAAAAATGATTCTATCTGCAGGCTGCAGACAGGTAAACACATATAATGCTTTCGTGCTCACTCGCTTCTGAATCATTAACGTTTTTTTCAAATGAAGGAAACATCCAAATGCGGTCATGTCATTAATATAATCATCTCATCATCGCCAGGAACCAAAAGGCTGCAAAAAACAAAAAAATATATATCACCCAATGAGTTGGTAAAATGGGACTACATGTTAGACATTTGCACTAATTCAATTCGAAACATGCCACAAAAATGTGTTAAAGCTACATTAGTGATTTTTCTGCCATAAATCAACGCAATAATGCACTCAGTTCGGTCAGCTTTATGAAGCTGCATTGTCACAGTTTTGTGGTTACATTTTACCAATATTTATGACGAACACATTCAAATACTTATATAAGAAGGATGTAATTAATCTTTATCGTATCCCTCCTATAGGGACATAAACATAATGTTTTATTGTATGACATAAATTTTTCCAAACTTTATAGCACGTGTGGAAAGATGGTACAAGTTGTACTTTAACTGAAATTGAATTGGAGCAAATACAGAGTTAAAAATTTGTTTCACGCACAATTTATTTCCTTAAACTAGACTACCTGGCCCCTTTGGTTCATCGATTGATTAACTGTTAAAGTTGCCGATTTCGTAAAAAATCAATATCTAGTAAGGGTCAGTAGTTAGAGCAATGCTTAGTATAGTACAATGCCTTTCCCTCGAAGACTTTTTTCAGCACCCATGTGTACCTAGTACGTAGTTGACCAGACTTCACTAGTAAGTAAACACTAAACCAGTTCTAGACGACCAACTATAAGCAGGCTGAAATGACTACGTACCAAGAAATCGGGACCTGTTACCTGCAAAACACTTTTACACTGGAAGGGATGGCAGATTGTAATTTGTAAACGTGTAAAGTACAGAATGAATCATAGGGTTTGCTGGTGATTAATATAATAACCTAGCTTACATAAATATATCTAGAGAGATAACTGCTCCCCACGCGAAATTGATATTTTTTATGATAGTAAATACGTACTTTGTATTTTATCAAATTATTGCCCGGAATGTATATTTTAATCATTATATACCAAACCATCAAATCGCATTTTGCTAATACTTCAAGGAAAGCCGAGATCAATAATGTCATCGCAGTAGTAGATAGCGTGAAAGTTGTAAAGAACTATGTTTCGAATGCATAAATGGATTCTTTCATTTTTATATTCATGTATTTAACATTCTACGCACATCTTGATGTTGATTACGTTAAATGGCGACTGGACACTGGACTTGAATGAACCAACACTGCCAATGTAATGGTTAGTCTGACACTGACTGACCCTACAGCTGGGAGCGCTATTAGTGCAGAGTTTAATTCTTGTTCTCACAAATGGAAATCCCAAGCAATGCTCCTGATACCTAACCCAAGTTACCTATATAATTAAAGGTGATACCTTCAATCTGGGTCTTTTGTACATCATTTTAACTCTTCTTGACTCCTACTTCTTCTTGCAAAGAAACCAGATTTGGTATCTGGCTACAAATACAAAAGGCAACTTACTACGGAGTAAGATTCACCTTTCAGCCCAATTCGCCGTACACAACAGTATGAACAAAGAAATATGACGTAGGTTTATTTCAAGTGGAATAATCTAAAACTCTACGAGCTACGTAAACTTAAGTTTTGATTTCGGCTATTCCATTATGAGACCGAAACGAGGAGCTCATTGTAGTTTTCGAGTTTGTTTAGAGATACCAACCACACAATATAAAACCGTGAGAATTGTTGCTATTTGATGAAGCCTCACCGTGAACTTAATGAGGTTCTTTGATTGAGGCTGAAGCGCTGTGGAATTTGACTATCATCAGCGTGTATTATACTTAATTTTTACCCTTTTTGTGCAAGAGTGTTGAGAGCTGGAATGGAAAACAAATGTAATCAACATTATAGACCTGATACTTGATACACCAACACAAGTTTGAGTAGTCTTCGCCAAGCTTCAGTTCTGGAAACATGGCAGACCAATTTGGAATAAAAGATTTTGTGACTGATGTTGGAAAATTGATCTTTGATTTTCCTTACTACGCATTCATTTTCATTCGTGCTGTGATTGACTCCTTTGTTCGTCAGTTTTGGCCCAGAAGGAAAAAATTGTTGGACGGAGAAGTTATTTTGGTAAATTTTATTCAATTTGATTTTAAATATTTCTACACTGACTGAGTCTTACAGCTAGGTTAATTTACCTGATGATAAGATGGTTCAACTCATAATCAAAGATGAGAAAGGACGGTTGCATCTGAATTCGGACCTCATCCTTTGTCTTACAAAATATGTATTCTTGTCATGTCTTCTGCACTTGCAATGTGCAGTCCCTAGGACTCCAAAAAAATCCTTTGTTGCGGTCGACTCTTTTTATCAGGCAGGACCAACGAAATTCTTATATACTCGCTGGGCAGAACTGTTTGGTTGTTTTGAGAAGTTGTCTTCTTTTACTGCTTGCCACCTTATAAAGCGCAAATGCATCGAAGCAAACAATTATTATTTACATAAAGATGCAGTAGGAAGCAGTAAGTAACTACTGCATTCATCTCGTAGCTATTTTAGTTCATAGAAAAGTAAATACATGCTAAAAAATTCTATGGGAAAATGATAAGGATGCACTTGCACATTGGAATTAGATGTTTATTCCAAGGAGCACAAGTTCTGACTAATTTGATTGCATTTAAAAGTACGAGATTCCTGTTGTATAATAAAAGCTGTATTTTTTCCATTTAGATAACTGGAGCAGCATCTGGGATAGGTCGGACAGTCGCTCTTAAACTCGCGAAGCTTGTAAATCACGCTACCTTTGTTCTGTGGGATATCAACGAGCATGGGCTCCTACAAACGGCGGAAGAATGTCGAAGTGAAGGATGTAGGGCATATCCTTACGTTGTAGATTTATCCAGTCGACAAGATGTTATGAAGACTGCTGAGCAGGTAGCTACTTAATAATGAAATCATGAGAATGAGAGGTATATATCTCAGATGCAGGGATCTAGTGAAACTAGTAATGTGCATAACAAGGCTTAAAATTTTTCCTAGGTTAAATCAGACGTTGGAGTTGTTACCATTCTTTTCAATAATGCCGGAATATCCCCTTACTCAAGCTTTCTGGAAACAAACCCTGTTTTGGAGGAAAAGGTTATTCAGGTCAATTTAATGTCATACATGTGGACAATACGAGCCTTTTTGCCTGGCATGATTGAGAGGGGCAATGGTCATCTTGTACAAACTTGCTCGGGCTTGGGATTTTGGAGATTCGAATCCCTTACAGCGTATTGTACTTCCAAATATGGTCTCAGGGGGTTCATTAGATCTCTGCAACTGGAGATGAGAAGGCACCCAAAACAACCGAATATTAAATTTACAACAATTTTTCCCGGATGGGTAAAAACACCAATGACAGACGTAGTCTCGTGGGAGCCACGGTTAGTAAAAACGGTTTCTATATTTTCTCAATTGCCCCATAGAAAAGCGCACAAAATATTCTTTACTTGATCATTAATGATCCTATTTATGTACTGTTAAATCATTCCGTATTAAATTGTGCCCTTTTCTTTATCAAAGGTACAAAACTATGATGGCCCTTTTGGAACCTGACTATGTCTGTGATAAAATCATAGCGGGGATTCAAACGGAATCCGAAGAAATTATGGTGCCAGGATATTTAAGATTTGTCGATAAGTTTAATGGGTAAGTGTATTCATGGATTTGAAAAATTAATTACAATGTTTGCTTTGTCACTGCTAGTGAATTCGAATAGTATATGATGGGACACTGGTTGATTGTTTGTAGGTTTCTACCGACGAGGTTTGCAGATGAGTTGGAAGCATTTACAATGAGGAATCTTACTCACAAAAAGAATGTCATTCCTGCTAGCAATGACATTCACAAATTACCAGTGAACCTTCAGACAAACCAAGTAGCACAACGAGGTTAAACCGCCCCTAATATACGACTGAGTCAATGGACTATGTATGCACCATATCATGAATCTGCTTGCAGAACAGGCAAAGGTGCTTTAGATTTTAATCATCTGAAATAAACTGGTTTCTTAAAGTATTATTTGTTGTTATTATTACGTATTTTATTCTAGCACATTCAAGTGTAAAAGAATGAAAAACTTTGAATAAACGAAAATTCCAACAGTACTCATGTTGTGATGTAAAACCATTGTATTGACCGTAAGTAATGAATTATTACTCATCATCCAATAGGTCGCTATGTCCAGGAAAAAATATTAGACAAATCTTCGATCATCAGTGGCATTAAAATGAAGTGAATCATACTATAAACTCTCAAATTAAACATGACTTTTTCGTAATAATTTCTTAAAACTATCTACGTATCTAAAAGCTAATGAAAATGACCAACACCTATAAAATACTACATACTACACTGTACAAGTAGGTATATGGAAAGAACACAATCAATGAAATATCAAAATCGTTACGTAATACTCATTAGATGGATATCTCGGAAAGGCGGAAAACCAGGAAACCACAGCTAAATTGGCTTGATGATTGTTCATTTTTAAGTTTAAGGTTAAAGCTATAAATACACTAGGCGTAGGTTTCCTCTTCCAGTATACAATAATCAGTCTGAAATTATTGGACATTAACGATTTGGTTATAAGACTACAGTATTTTTTTGTAATTGCAATTAATTAGAGATTTCATTGCTCACACACACGAAAATGCATAGACAATTAATTGCATTTTCAATTCTTGTGATAATTTTTATCGCAGCATCCGTTGCATACGTTGAAGATGGAGAAATGGTTGTGGTTAATCAATATACACCATTATCACGTGTAACCCGAAGCAGAGGTAACGTTTACAGACGGAGAAATCAGAACAGAATCCGCAATCGTCATCCGGCAGCAGAACGAAGAGTTGACAATTACGGAGGATCTGCCAGTGGACCTGGTTCTACGCGTTATTCTGATGAAGACTCGAAAGGATACGCTTCAATTCTGGGCTGATAAAATCCTTACTAACACCACTCAATTCATACGTATTTTATATTAAATATTAACAACACCATATACTTATTTTTAAACATATCTTTTCGCTTTATTAAAATTAAATTTACTATATTAACAAATAAAATATACGTTCAACTAGACTAGCATCTTGATTGTTATAAATCTAAAGAGGGATTTATCCTGTTAGTTTCATATAAAAACTAGTCTAAAATTAATTTAGAACCATTTTAGAACCAACAAACATATATCTTTCAATATTTAATGGATCAAAGATCTCCAAAACGTTTCTTCAAGTTTCTGAATCCCCACAAAACGGTTTTGGCGTTATGTCTACGGTTTGACATGGGTTGAGGGGCACTGAAGTATTCTATAGATTTACCAAAAGGTGAATTCACCATTGCTTGGTACACGTCTACGCTGAACTGCAACACATTAAATTAACAGGTTCTAATCGCAATCTTATTTTATAAAAGAATATACCAGCTAAATGAAAAGTACGTACCATGTGAATTTTTGTCGAAAAAAACTTGAAATATCTCAACCTCATCCATCTGAAGCTGTCCAGAAACGCAATATCCGTTACTCGGCCATTGAAGTCTTCAATTACCAATCTGTTAAGTTCTAAATGATAATGACTGTACATTATTTTATGCTCATGCCATAAATCCAAGTGAAGCATATATCAGGTGCTGCAATCTTACTTGTTAACCGATTGAAAGGCCGCTGGCAAATGTTGTCGTTGATGCTGAGATCATAGTCACCAACGAATGCTCGATTCGTTATATTTTTACAGTATTGAAGAGTTACAGATTCCAATAAACTGAGATTCGTCCACAGGACAATAAAATTATTATCCGATCCATTCCATTCCTTAAGATTAAGTTCAGTCAGGTTTCTAAAATTTTTGGCTATCTTCATCACACAAATTGTTTGACATGGTTGTTGAATCCAGTCAAGACAAAGCTGCTTAACGTTGGAGCGTGGAGTATTTAAAAGTTTTTGGGTTAAAATTCGCTCGTCTTTTTGAGATGCAGAATCCATGAACTTTAGTTCTAGATTCTTCAAATTAGGCAAATCAATACTATTATTGGCATCCTCAATGATTCCATCCATCTCATACCCGATGTACACTGTGAGTTTTCGTAAGCTGTCCATTTTTGATATTGGGAAGCCCTCATGAAGATGATAAACTTTTGCAGAGAGAAAAATATCGTGATAATGTCTATGCATCGTTGACATTTCATTTTTAAAATTCGAAAACTCGGAAGAATTCATATTATCTAGTCTTATAGTTCTATTGTAGCAAGTTGCAGCAAACTCGTGAAATGTATTCCAATTAAAATCTTTAATGGCTGTGACATTTATGATTTTCAAGCGTGGTGCGCTTGCATCCCTTGAAGCAATGTAATTCAGAACAGATCTTATTAAGACATCCCCATCTCCCTCCATTCCAGAATGTGGTGGTGGTGCTGGGGGTACATTTCTTGGTTCCCAGTCTTCTTCGTCCTCACTATTCATGTCCTCAATTCGCCTCTCGTCTGCTATTTCGTTTTTGTTTAAAGAAGCTGCTGCTGTTGCAGTAATTGAACATCCAAGGAACTCTGGAATCTTGAATTCTTCTAAATTGGTGCATTTACTTAGAATCTTGAAAAATATGTCAATTTGAATTCTGGCATTTGTTGTTGACAATTGATACGTGTAAATATTGTGAATCGTCAATTTTCTAAGTTTCTTCAGGTTCTGTATAACTTGATCACACAAATGTTGATTCTCCGATGCAGCAAAAGCGTTAAAATCCAAGTCATAGAGCTCCAATTCTTGTAACTGATTGCAGTTTTTCAACAGCGTCAAAATTTTCCTGGAGCCTTCAGATGTACTAGTGGTGACAATTAGTTTTCGAATACTGTGTCCAAATCGATTGACAAACCTATCAAAGTGGGACTGCTGCTCCAGTGACATGAAACTTAGAATGAAGGAATTGTATGAAGCATTCGATTCCAGAACACGTTGAAGCTGTTTGCTACACCTAATTTTAACAGGCATCAGTTCCAAAACTGTTGGCTGCTCCACCACATTTTTAAAAGCTCTACACGAAAGACGGAGATTCATCAGACTGCTTATCTCAAGGAATGAACAAATGTGAATTTGGACCTGGTAACAAAATTATGTAAAAAATCAAATTCAAGATGAGTTCTATCTCAAAAGATAAATGACTTTACAAAAAATATTAAACTAACCACATCCGGCAACGTAGTTATATCAAAGCTAGAGTCATCTTCATGCTGCTGATGTTTTAGTGGAACCACGAACGCCATCCTGAATCCCTTCACCTTGCGACCTTACTCCAGCCTCACTGTCTCTTCCTAATTCCTCCAATAAGTGCGCTCCTCACTTCGACAACTAAACCGATCTGAAGACAGCCCTTCATTAATAAGTTGTTTCCAAAAGCAGACATTCAATTTCTTATCTCATTCCGTTCCTAACTTTTATTACTTACTGCTCAGTTGTCAGACAGCCTCAAAGTTTTCTCTTTTTGTGACCTTGGAAGACCACCCGCATCTGTCAAAAACACATGAGGAAAACTGCCCAAGGCAAATCTCAAAATATCACGATACTGAAATGCAATAATACTCATCTACTAATCCTTTATAATAAGTAACTGTCAAGTGCACTTTTGAATATCGTTAAAGGACAAAGCGAACAGTTATTAAAGTAAAAAGAACAATAGGACATCAAGGACATGTAAAATTTATATCTGAACAATGTGTGCATTGATCAAAAGCACATCATTTCCTTTTGTTGTGATCTGATGACATGATGTTTAGTGCATTTACCCATATATGCAAAGTATAAATATACAAAGACATACAGATAAACTTATCCAAAATTCATAAGGGTATATTCCTAAGAGTATACATAAAAGCTTGTCGGTGATTCGTCCTACTAGAGCGGATCCTACCAATAGTGGAGCTGTGTCAGTTGGCTCGTTACTTTACCAAAACAATCCGGGTTTTCATTGTCCTTATCTGTATGCTTTGAGCTAAGGAACATTCACTTTCAGGTCGGTCCTTCCTTACTTGAGTTTGAGTGCATGAATCTTTACTCGTCTCCACAAATTTGTTCGTTGTGGATTTTCCATCATTCGTACATACATCCGTACATCACATCAGATGTCAGATCTTTACTTGTGGAACTTTAATATTTTTTTAATGTATTAAGTCACTGCTGACAGTTTTAATCAGGCACGTATTATAATTTTGTGAATATCAGCCACGGATATCTTCAAGAAACTCAACGTCAATGTGAATGTAAGTCACTTTGGTTGTGTTTACCTGTTATCTGTTGTAACATGTTTTACCAATATTAACTATCGTTATGAGATATGTTATGCAAGACGGCCTAAAACCTTTAATTAAAATGTACAAAGGATGAAGTTACCCAACGGAAAGTTTTTAATTGGTACTAGCAATAACTGACGTTTGTGTACTTAAATATTTTAGATGGAGGACACCGTCCTTTTGCTTGTGTGAGCGTCATCATTCGGGGCCACACTGACCAGTCAAAGTGATGTGGACAAACCAACATTTTTAATTACTAATAAATCGTTTTTATTTTTTGGGTAAGACTTTTGTGGGTTTAGTTTATTATATTATTTCTTACATAATTCTTTGCTCGTACAACACTATACTATTTGTGTTTTGAATTTGTAGATTTCAGGTGAGACAACAGGACGAATCAACCAAGCTAAACAGAAGAAAGGGAAGGCTAACATTTTACACAAAAAGCCACTGAAAATTTCAGTTTCAACGGTACAAAATGCCTTGCACAAGATCAATGGTTACGAGATCGGTCAGCAAGCCCTCTACAAAGAGTCGGGGCCGTGCTGCAGCTGCAGTTACAGATGAAGATGACATGCCACCACCTCCAGCGTCACCACCACCAAAAGCTCGGAGTACAAGAACCAAAAAAGCAAGTAAACCACCATCTCAAGAAGATTCTCAAGAAGGTACTACTACTTCAAAATCATCAGTGTCATCATCGACACGATCCACTCGTAATAGGGGGGCTCGCTCAAAACCTGATTATGTAGAAGTGGATGAAACCGAATCAAATCCACCATCACCCAGGCCGTCTCGTTCGACTCGACAAAAACCCAGCACAGCAACAAAACAAAAACCTGTTGCAAAGCAGCTGCCGACTCCTCAGACAGTTGTGACCAAGACGTCGACAGTGAAGTTAAAAACTGAGGCAAAAGCCACTGCATCAACTTCCAAAGGGCCAACCAAACGGCCAAGAGGAAGGGCAAAGAAAGCTCCAACTGAATCAGTGGATCTAACAACTGATGAAGAAAATGACGAACCTAAAAAGAAGAATCTGACTTTGGAGCAACTTCACAAACAACATGTTTTCCCATTGAAGACAGCATTATCTGTTTGCGAAGTGTTCCCAAAAATTATGAAAAAAATTGCGGTAAGTCTTTCGTGTCCAAACAAATGATTTAATAGTTTGAGGTTTCACATTAAAAAAGATTTCCGTGAATGGTCTTAACTTATAGGACACAGAATCTGAAGCAAGAATGGAGAGGGAATTTCAGGAACTAATGAATGCAGAGGAAATGCCCCCACCACCTGCTCCAGCTTCTAAACCTAAGGGAAGAGGACGAAAGAAACGAAATAGATCCCCTGAGGCAGCATCAGCTAAAACTGATCTTCCCAAGTCCTTTAACTTTGCTGAAAACAAAGAAGATGCACCTGCTACGAAAAAAATAATTTTGGATGCTCCAACTCCCGAAGCTGAGACTTTGCCAGTTGTTCCTGCTAAAACTAAGGTTAAATCGGGCGAAAATTCAGAACAAGAAGCTGAAGTAGCTGACCCAGTAGAGGTAAAAGGCTAAACAAATAAGAAAATAACACATACATGTGAAGATGAATCTGATGCAACTGAGAAATAAGAAGATGTTAATCATAATTATATATTACAGGCTGAAGCATCTACCCAGAAAGGTGATAAAAAGAAAGAAAAGAAGAAGCGGGTAAAGAAAGTTAAAGATGAAGGTAGCGCATCTGAACAAGAGAAAGCTCCGTCCAGTAATACCACTGATGAATCACAGGAAATAGCTCGGAAAGATGCCGTTGAACCAGTGATCAACAAAGCAGTGACAGTGAATGATGAACATCACAATTCACAATCATCTGCTATTGGTAAAGATCAAGAATCCAATGCTGAGGATAAAGATCCAAAAGGTGTTGCAGGCTTACATCTGCAGCCTAAGGATGTAGAAATCTCGAAGAATGATCAGAATGCTGTTGATGGCTCCATTCCAACTAATCAACTTCATGCCAAGACCATTGACATGGAAAAGTCAATTTCGCCCATAAGTAAGCTTGTAGATGATGAGAACAATATCAAGCAAACTAACGTCACACCGGAGGTTCCAAGTAATGTTGTAAAAACAAACATAAAGATGCCAGACAATAACATTGTCACTGTTGATCTTGCTACACCGGAAACTAGCAAGAAGCCTGTTCCTGTTCTGGAGGAGACTTTTGTGTTTGAAACTCCAAAAGAAGATGACAAAAATAAGACCACCAATAAATTGAACACTACGTTTACACCTGAATTGTGTTTTTCAGAAACGCCTAAATCGTCCCGCCCCCAACAAAACTTAAATGAAACTGTTCTTATTTCTAAAGGCAGTTCCCAAGCTTCTGCTAGCAACAAAACTGAGGACGATAAAGATCATGTGTTGGCTCCTGAAAGTCCAGAACCAGCTAACACGGATTCGGCCAATGGCAAGGTGCATTCCTTGGTGAAATATTTCGACAACCAAAAAGACATTAAATCAAGTTGCAAGGCAGATGCCCTCGAGAAAAACAGTAGCGTGTCTCCAGATGAACATAATCCCAATGCAACATTTGTTCTTCCACCAGTCAAGAAAGATAAAAATCCCCCTTCTTTAATGAATGTTACCGTCTGCGTGAAGAAGGGCGAAAGTTCTACTGCAGTAAGAGAAGACTCTTCAACGCCTACTTTACCACCCCCAAAATTGCCTGCAAATCCTATTATACAAGAGTCTGCTGCTTCACGAACCTTTGTCAAAGGTAAGAGAAAACAAATGAAAACAGAATGGTGAAAAATATTTATGGGTCATTACCATAACCCTGATGGTGATAATCTGCTTCTTGGATTAACTAACACGTAGCAGTTACTTGTTACGTTACATGTCTAATGAATCACCGTTTATCTTGTAGAACCACCATCCTTGGCTGTTGTTTTGGAAGAGGAGGACGAAAAAATTGCTAGATTAAGCAAGCAGAATGGGTTAGTGCACCAAACTGGGAAACCTATAAAGGAAGTAAAGAAAGGAATATCGTCGTCATCTTCTAGCTCTTCTAATTCTTCCATGAAATCTGCAGTTAGTCAACCATGTCTGCTCAGTAAGCATAAGTTAGCAGCAGGTTCCAACAAGAATGGACCCAGTCATGGATCTACTGGTAAATTGCATGATGTACACAAATCGAAACCTTTAGAAGATGCTGAGCGCAGAAGACAAGAGTTGCTTAGTCAGAAAGTTGAACAACAGAAAAAGTAAATTTTCAGTCAATTAACTAACGCCATTATAGCAGTACTGGTATTTCTTTGTCATTGTGGGGGTATACATGTGATTAATACTTATTTCTTAAATAGGAAAAACGAAGAATGGAAAAAGAAAGCCGAAAAAAATAACTTGGAGGAAGCAAAGAAACAGAAAGAGGAAGCAAGGAGACTGAAAGAGAAAGCAGAGATGGAGGAAGCAAAGAAACAGAAAGAGGAAGCAAGGAGACTGAAAGAGAAAGCAGAGATGGAAGAAGCAAAGAAATTGAAAGAGAAAGCAGAGAAAATGCAAATGGAAGAAGCAAAGAAATTGAAAGAGAAAGCAGAGAAAATGCAAATGGAAGAAGCAAAGAAATTGAAAGAGAAAGCCAAGATTTTGCCACCATCATCTAGTAGCAGTAATCTTCTTAAAAAGCCGACGCAGTTTGCAAAAACAAATACTGCTGATGTTGGATCTGTCTTTGTAAAGCCCAAAACTGTTGGTATGGGCATGGGTTCAAAGGTTCTTGGTATCGGAGCTGCAGGCGGACCCAAAGTTCTTCCGGTGAGGATTTAGTTTATGTACAGACGAGACGGGTGAAGTGTAGTTTAAAAAATTATAATATTCATGTGACGTCTGGTTTCATCTTATAGAGTTTTCCTAAAGGACCTTTTCAAAAGCCACCTCCTCCTCCTCCTGCTACCGATTATGAAATGGATGAGTCTTTCAAAACTGCAAGTAATAGCTTTTTAGATGCCACGATGGAAGGCCATCTGAGTAGCTATGATATTACGGTTTATGAAGATTTAGATGAGGATCTCAAGCACAGGGAAAACAAAACGATACCGAAATGGGCTTCAGATAGTAAGTTAATTCTCTGTTGTATCGCAAGTTTATACCAAAAAAATGTGTAAAGTATGTCGTAACGAATCGAATTATTTTCATTTTTGCAGAAGAGGCATTGAAGGAGGCATTGTTCTCAATGGTCTTGTTGCAAGATTATCAGTTTAAAATCCCAAACTGTTTTCCAAAACCGGATAAAAACTTCAGACTTTTCCCAAACAAACATTATTAGTGTGAGAAGGAATGTAAAACAAAAACGCTTAATTTATATCATGCATTCTTTAAATTACTCCTTCCAATATGTCCTTGTATGATTTTGATTTGAGTTAATAGTTAGTGCTTTAAATTGCTTTCTTTAGCGAATCTAGTATAAGTCAATCAATGTTTCTTCACTACCTATACGTATTGTAGTATTATGTGTCAACATTGTGTCATGTATAATGGAATGTTAACTTTCAAAGAATCATGTTCAACCGACCTTATTTTCCAAGTCAATGTACACTCATTTCTTTCAACTTTTCGTGTATTTATTTATGTTTTTAAAGCGACATTGTAACTTAATATCATAATTTTTCCACTGATTTTAGTAAAATAACTATGGTTCAGAAACGACCACAATTTGTTCTTTTGTTGTTAACAATTTAATATTTGGCGAGTTGCTCTCCTCGGGGCAATAATATTTCCTATTTGAAATGCATATTATAAGAGATAAATTGTATTTGATATTCGTTAAGCATTCAGGATATTAAGGTTTAGTAGATTTCATATACTGGCTTAAATATCCATATGATTTGCATCATAGCAGTGGTCTATTATGTTACTGCATAAAAATGTCACCATCGGGCTACGCAAATATCAGACTGCAACCTTTGTTCACGCTTACAGTACAGAGCAGTGTATGCATAATAATATTGAATATTAGCATCATATATATAAACCTATTCATAAATATTATGCTATGAATGAAGAAACGACTCTTATAACAACTACAACTTGATATTATACAGAAGAGCACACCACAAAACTAGAATCGGGTATGGGTAGCCGTCGTAGCAAGTCCTTCTAGTTCTACGTCGTATTACCCATGTGAATGTGCATTTCTACAGAAGATTTTGTACTCACATGACTCAATGCAACACATAAGGACATTTCACATTTTTAGTTCGCCTGCTGAGTCAAAGCATTCATTCGTATCTTACTGAGATCAGGAAATACACCCGTTTTGTTATTGTGACTTCGCGTGTGATGTGATGAGATGACAAACATTTCACAGTAGCAGTGTAAGACCTAGGTACAGGCTCAGTTGGTTTTGAAAGGTGAAATAGTCAGTAGTATTTTTAATTGTCAGTGCTTGTAATTTCGGTGACTTGCATACGTACATTTTGTTTACCTTCTGTTAATTACGACTTCCAAAAGGATTGCCATTCGGCCACTGACTGACTAAGCTGTAGTAAGCAGATGGAGAGCCGTTTTTCTTACCGTTGTTGACTGTCTTTATTTATTGGTCTGGATCAATCGCTTTCAAATTCCCTGAGTGAGATTAAGTCGGCAGATAACCTAACACATTCAACCTTTGCAACTACTGGTAAGCGTTACACTATTAATAATTTATTGATGGACTTGTGCATGAGCTAGGGTTAAAAGCATTCTAACATATAAATTGCAGAATACGCAGACACAGTCTGTGTCTGGTAATTGTAAAATATTATTTAAAGAAATAGTATTTCATCCTACTATAAATTTATCTAGACGAATAGTTATTCCAGTCGATTTGACAATATTGAATATGCAACATTGGACCACCCAACAAATGACAGTGCATTTCTACGTTTTGTTTCGGTCATCGGTTCTATACAAGTTTTCAAAACTTATTTCCGGGTTGGTTCATTCTTAGTGCCTGTTTGCAGGTATATAAGGTGAGGTAGAACGGAAAGTTGCAAAGGTGTCAATGACTGGTTCTATTGGCTTGTTCATGTGTGTTAATGGTTAGGTTGCAAAACTAACGGTACCGGGGATTCTGATAGTATCAATTTGATTCCGCCGTTAGGATATCCGGTTTTCCGTCGCATCGTGAGATTGTGCAAAAAACGCCGGAATGCATAGGAAATGAGGCAAATTAGTTTGTCTTGGTTAATCTAATGCAGGCTTCCTGTTCCGGATTCCTGTACGTTACCTGGTACTTGTCTTTTGTGGTATCACCTTTGCATTCAGAGGGTAAAACATTTTTATAGATATTTGTAGACAGTCATAAAGTAAGTTCAAAACCAGTTCAGTGTTTAAAAACTGAAAAATATATAAAATATTGTATATTTAGCAAATGGGAAAGCTTGGTCTGAGTTGGAGCACGTTTTCATACTGAATAGCTCGACCGAACTGACCAGCTTGTAGGTTGCAAAATATAGTGTAAGCAAACAAAGGTGTTGTGAAATGCTTGTCTGTAAATTCCCACGGCAGGTGCATTTCATTAAATAGAAGTTGATGTTGGTATTATGAATTATGATATTGTTATATTTGATTAGTTCATAATTTGGGTGTCCATTTATCGTTCAACACACTGGAACACGCCTTCCCTCGGAAGAGTCACTCCTGCCTACTCTTTCCGCCTTTCCTGATGTTTCATGGAATGAGAATGGAAGTAGTTAGCTTAATGAACTAGCTGTGATTAGAAAGGTGCATTCCATTCCTGGTCTTCCCTTTTTTCAAGTGTTCTTCGCTCTTCCTGTCTTGTAAAAGAAAATGCTGTGTTTTAGAAGAAGAAATAACACACCCAGTCGTTGTAAGTTGCGTATGCTCCATAAGTGAACAAATTCTTGTAAGGCATATGACTACCTAGTTTATATTATTAGGTGTAATTTACAAATTTTCTTACTTCCTGTTGACTCACACATTCCTTCCTTTTAAACCAAAGTCATTCACACGTAGTGAGGGAGGAGACGGAGGTGCTGACATTCTTTGTTGGAGTGCTGGCCAGGCAGTGTAATGTTATATGACATGGCGGAATCCCCTGGCTTGGCTCCTTTCAGCTTTGTTCATTGTTTGAAATAACTGCAATTCATGCTTATGATGTGACGTTGAGTTTTCGATTTTTAAAATGTCAAGTGCTGTCAAAAATACTGTCACTGAATTTACCAAATATTCCCCTTTTTTCGATTCATCTTGTATGATTCGTGCAAAGCAAATATATGGAAAGGACATCGAATGACAATTGCACGATGAAAACGAAACAGCTTTGCAAATGAAATGAAGTGTGTGAATGTATGCACGTAGTGGTTTACATTAGTATTAATTATTTTATTCTCGTGTCGTTGCATGCATATTTCATTTCTATGCTATATTGTAGAAATGTTCATGAATAATTCCGAAAGTGTCGCGTTAATCTCATTTTGCAGATCCGGAACTTTCACTACTACTGTGATGATATCGTTAAACTAATAGTACGTGATGCATTTCATCCTCAGTTGAGGTGAATAGGATACATCATTTATGTTTATTTATGATTCAATTCAACTTAAAGTGTTTTACGACTATTTGGTACATTTAACGGTTTGGTGTGAAATTTCCTTGGAGGTCAATGGCAATTGGCAGTTATGCAATGAAAACACGGTTAGCAAAAGCCGTACACTAGCAGACTGAGGAAGATGTTTAGCATGTTGTTAGTAATTTGATGCAGAGTAAAGTTAGCGTGACCTATTTGTGACGTGACGAAATATACGTGCATGCTCATTGTTTCCGTGTGCTACATAAAGGAAACGTTAGATCCACATCCTGTATTATACATTTTAACATTTTCCAATGCCCTACTACATTTTATCTCTCTTTGTCACCAAAAGTTAGACTTTACTTAAACTTGAAATCCTTATTGTCGACACCGGCCATTGCAGTGTAATTTACAAACTAGCTTAAAAGTCGATGCATTTAAAGGTCCAAACCAAAGCGTTAAAAAAATAATTTACATGGAAGATCTGCATTTTGTACTCAAGAACAGGGGTGCCGGCTTTGGTCGCATCGCGTCATTCACTCTACAGGTCCGTTGTTTGTATGCATGTGAAGAAAGAAGATTCCTACTTTATGAGTCACTGCAAACTGTTTCTTAGAAAATCCGGAACTTGATATTTCTATCAACTTGACTAGAAGGCTGTATACGATGTACTTACGTAGGTTTTGTGACGAATGCCTGTCTGTGAAAAGTTCGTCTAGTTTTGTGATTATTATGGCTTACGATGAGTGAGTGCTTATAACATAACTCGCGTATGCATTTTGTATCTCACCCTCCCCTTCTTATGTTTTATGTAGTTTTTGCAAGTAGAAGTGTGCATATTTATTTACTGCATTTTAGGTGATAGAACACTAATCCGACAGCAAGTTCAACATTGTAGAGTTATGTACACACATCCTTTCTTGATTTTTGGTTTGCTTGTGACATTTGCGGTTTCTAACAACATCAAAGCTCTGTGGTTATACATTATGATTTAAATGATTTGGTAGGTTTTAGGCAAACTAGGTTTGAGTGCAACGTTTCTTCTATTACAACAGTCTTCAAGAATGAAGAAAATATCAGGAAAAATTCCTGACTGCTTTATCAAGGTGTGCAGTGGTGTCACCGGGTACGTTACACATTTCTCTGCTGGAATTATCAATGTTATCACATTACCCCAAAAATAATATTTCCTAAAAGTTAGAGCTTGTTGTAAGTGAAATTCCTTTAATGAATCTCGTGGTAGATTTTCTCGTGATCTGTCGTTAACTGGTTCAACTGTGGCTTCATCATTCATTCTTCAATCATAAAGCAATAGAAGGGTAGAAATTTTTCACTTTTAGTAAAGTCTGGAATAGAAGTTTGATTCTTCAGCTAAAACCTGTACCAACGTTTCCAAAGAGTCGCTAATTGTAGAACTGTCAGATCTAGTAGTTGAAAGGTTTATTGCAGGTCAAATTGAATTATGAGATGAGATAATATTTTTAAAGCAAATAGCATAACAAGGTGAACTCAAAGTGAATTATGTACACATTTACATGATACGAACGTGTGTGTTCCACATCGTACGTACATGGCTGTGGTGTGAAGCTCCTATACTGATATAAGTATAAAGCTTTTATCAAAATGCTGAATGCATTTATAAAATGATAATGCCTACTTATGGAATATTATAGTGTAGAGGTTCAATAAATGATAAACTGGATACTGACTGTGGCTATATGCATAAAGCTTTTCGGTTGATGTGTGTTACTGGATTTGATTCATTCTATTCAATATGAATCTGGGCATCGACTATTTTAAGTGCATGTATGGAAAATTTGAGTGAGCCTAGATCATATTGTATTGCTTACGTAAAGTGGTATTAATGTATCAATACTGAACTTATCTTTAATTTTTTAACAAAAATATCAAGTCTTCTACTGTGAAATATGTTGTTGTGTAGAAGTACTTTCACTTAACACGAACTTGCACGTCATATCGTTGTGATTGATTACTCATCATCACATGTGACATTAGTACAGTAGTGCTGTTTTCGTTCTCTTTGTCTTTCATCGTTAGGCAGGATAGCTGATGAATTTAATATTATACGTGTACGCAATATTTTAGAAAATTTAATCTTAATTATTGGATTTACCAAGGTTGTTAATGTTTTTTCTTATGCTATTGTTTTCTCAGGGTCTAGCGTATACCAGTGAAGGAGCTACACAAGCATCCAAGCCACATTGAACAACCTTTGAAAAAACAGAAAACAATTTAGTATCTTAGAAGTTTCTTCTGTGCTGTTATTTTGGAGACTTGACCTCAATAACAGATATCAAAATGCCTATTTACCCGTGCTTGGAAGATATGAAGACCACTGAGCTTATCAAAGTAAGATCTTATAACAGCCATTTGCATTTAAAAAATAATTTTGAGTTTTTTCTATCGACTGTATTTTATTTTAATAGGCTCAGATGGATGCAATGCAGCCACAGATACAACGGGCTCCCCAACCGCAATATTCCGTTTCAGTGCCTTCTGCACCGCTGCAAACTATGGCTCGAAGTGGAAATCCAGCACATTATCCATCATTGATGGAATTCATGGGCCTTGAGCTGACGGAGGAAATGATAAGATTGAACATGCCCGAGTATTCACCTCAGCAGCCTCATAACACAATGGCTGTGCCTCAGCCCCATTCAGGTGAGTTTGGAATTGTTGCGAGTATTAAGCTAACGACTTGATTTTACACTAATTACGACATCGTTTATTGGCTGCAGTGATACAAAGAAACAATGCTGGAATGGCAGTTGCGGCACCGATCAGTGGATCCAATACTGCAGTTGTTAAATCAATGGTCACTCATGGTGTCCGGCGTGTATCAATGGTTAAGGGTTCGGGAAAGCTTGGACTTCGGGTAATAATAACTACTTAATACTACTCAAATTAGTCAAATGAACAGTAGATTTGTCAAGAAGTTTTGATTTAGTTTGTTCTCGTGTGTACAAAAGCTGACCTTTCAATGTTTCAATCCGTTTTTAGGTCAGAACTATGAATACAGGCGTGTTTGTCTGTTTGGTAATGGACAACACACCTGCTTCACAAGGTGGTTTGCGTTTCGGTGATCAAATTCTCCAAATTAATGGGCAGGACATGGCAGGATTGAATGTGGATAAGGTCCATGGAATGCTGAAGAAATTGAACAAAGGAGATTCCGTTGAATTCGTTCTCAGAGACAGGTATGGGATTCATTACATTAGATTATGCCTAGTTAGTTAAGTAATCAACGATAAAAATGCTCTGTACAGTTCTAATCAACCGTTTTGTTTAATTTTACTGTAGGCCATTCGAGCGCACCGTTACCTTAGTCAAAGACTCCAACGGCTGCATCGGATTTCAATACAAAGATGGCAAGATTATCAACATTGTAAAAGATTCATCTGCAGCCCGAAATGGTTTGCTTACAGATCACGCTCTTCTTGAGGTCAATGGCAAAAACGTGATTGGATTGAAAGATAAAGATATTGGAAAAATTATCAAAGAGACGCCAGGGCATGCATTGACCATCACAGTTATGCCTACATTTTTGTACACTCACATGGTGAAGGTAAGTTTAAACTCAAAGTTTATCTGAAAATGATAACAAATTTAAACTGACGATCAGTTTTTTATCCTTTAATTAATAAAATCTTTAGGAAATGGCCAACTCGTTGTTCGGGAAAATGGACCATTCCAACCCTGATTTTTAATCATAGTGTTCCGATGCGTTGATACCTAACTATTATAAACGCAAATCTGCTCTCTCCTTTCCAGCTGTATTACTTCTTTTTATCAATTACGCTACTGAATGCATTCTAAATGATTGTCTATAATGATTAGCAATCGTGTCATATTATTAAACATGATGTGGTCTTGCAAATAATTTCGAAAAACCCTTGTATTATGACTAAGATTATTAATTGTTGTAATTTATAGTTAAGATTAAGTTGAAGTTAAAGTTGAATGAATTTTTATGAATAGTCTTTTTTGTTGGTTTATATGAATGTAACTACCGGTCAAGTTAATGTTTTCTCCAACTGGTAGTTTATGAAAAATAGCAATGGACTTGTTGCTGGAGCTTAGATTTTTATTCTATTATTGTTTTCTTACAAAACATTCTATTACAAATTACAGTTATTATGTCTATTTGAATTTTTTAAAAGTTCTTTCATGGTGGAATATATATGTATATTTTGTTAGTTCGAGGTGTGCTTTCAATGGACTTCATTCCAGTAGTTTGCAGCAGTTTTCAGTTAAATTACTATTAATTTCAATTTCTTTCTACAGTTAGATTGTGTTGTTATAATTTTATTTATATTCATTCATGTAAGAACCATATGTATAGATTGTAAATATAAGTCGAACAATTTTTTGTACAATCATTTTTGACGAGAATTTTTCGGTTTGTGCAATATGAAAATAGTCACAAATTTCATGGACGAGATTTTGGGGCTACGATTGACCTTATCCCACGTTTGAACTTACTACATATATCGCTATTATCGCTTGTGAATATGAAAATAAAGTTTATTCGATTGTACAAATAATGGATAGTGTCAAGATGCTATACTTATTTCCTGAAGCATGCTCTTAGAAATAACTTTCGGACATACCTCTTTGTATGTAAATATCTTTATTAAGGAAAAGTTGAAGATATTATACCTTAAACTAAAACCACTCCCCAACCAAAAGTATTCACCGTTTTTACAGGTATCAAAGTATCGACTGAGAGCACATACAAATAGTCGCAGCAAAGTCTAGAGGCTGCATCTGATAAAATGTGAAAACAAAGTTGGGTAGGTGTAATAGCAAGTAGAATGATTGATTACAACATATTAATTTCAGATTAGTCATGTTGATTAACATTGGCTTTTTCTTACATCACACGTGTTGCAACTTTCTGGACAAACTTTCATTAAAACTACACACTTCATTTCAACAGGTTTCCGCATATGAGTGTAACAAATCAAGTAAAGTAATTTTTACAAATCTTAACTAAATTTCCTATAGGTTTCTGGTCCGCCACACCAATAACAATGTTAAATGCATTATGTATTTTCAAAAGGGAACAAATGAGCATTTTATTCATATTTTGTCTTGTGTTGCAACTTTCGGATGAGTCAAAGTCAAATGCAGCAGCTTCGTGTTTTCAGAGCTGTCATCAACCAGTTTTCTAGGTATGAAACTGGAAAAAGGGTTTGCGACAATTTCATTGTATGGGGTTGAAAGGTTGTGAATGTATAAATCTTGTTCAACCTGTCGACAAGAAAATAAAAGATTAACTTCGTAAATCATGCTACGTGAGTAATGAGTTCCATTCTTTTGTGTGTGGATCTGGATTCAAAGATTTGCAAAAGAGAAATAATGTCGGATTATGATGAACTGACTTACTTAGTATGTATTTGTCCTCATTCCTCGTTATTATAAATATGCTCGTGTATATGTATCTACATGATTCGACTTCATTATATATATGAATAAGAGAAAATGATCTTGTGGAGAAAACATGAGTGCAGAAGCGTAAGTCGGTAATACGATCCATGCTGAAGTTGCTCAACACGTCATTATTTCATATTTTAAAACTGAAGGACATAAACGAGAATTCAATGAACATAAAATTTCGATTGTTTCACCCATTGCAAATCTGATCCTCTTGTGAAAAAAGTCATAGGATGGGTTGAAAATGGAATTTTAATTACTTGCTGTACGACTACAATGAGATAAGATGATTTGAATATGTGTAGACAATGACAAGCGAGGATTCATGATCCAATAAATACATTAAATTGACAGCTTTTAAACATGTACACGTGTAGACCACTCCCCGAAGTTTGTTTGTGGTTTTATAAGGCCAGATTTCCAGAATGATGTTGAGCTAATGAAATTACAACTGATTTATGGCATTTTCAGCATTTTAACAATGAGCAAGAGGCCACCACCACATTATAATACCTCATGGTCTGCGTCTCCAACTGGTTAATTTTTTTTTGACCAAGTATGACAACTCATGATCAGTACAACAGGAAGTACTTTAAGCAGTCTAGCCTAGCCCCACGTTCTGGTGTCATTAAATCAATGGATTTTGCGTGTTCATTTGATACTTCGATGTAGGGCTTTTAAGACTTTAAAGAAAGCATGGATAAATGGACTTCTTTAATTTAACATTCAGGCAAGATGTAAAATTTTTTTAGTACGGAATGTACATAATTACGAACAATTAGAAAGGTAGATCTTAAATTGGACATATATTATGTTAGTTCAAATGTTCGGACGTTAACGAAACATCCGCTTGATATTTCATATACTAATATTCCAATCCCATTACCGGAACATACTTTCACTTAGTTTACCCTCAATTGCACTTATGATTTGACTACTTACTCATCCATGATCATCAATGATGGCAGGAACATTTAACCAATTCATTTATTAACAACAACCACATTAATTTGACAAATACAATAATTCTAGCAAGAACACTGACCCAACCCTGTCAAAGCGTTACATACAACAAATAATCCATTCTACGCAGCACTACCATGACCCGATCACCTGCTTTTCATTTTGACTTTCACTTTTTACCGATACACCAGCAAATTCATATACATCAATAACAAACTATTCCTACGATATAATTTATACATGCCGTACACGCATCACACAGCGAGGATGGCTAACTGAGATCCACCTTAAAACTAGATAACACCTAAAAGCCCATACTTTTTCTAATAATCTAGAATATTATTACAGCCGACAAGAACAAAGTAGATCCCAAGCAATAACCACGCGGCCACACAATTGTGATATTTTGTGGTGTTTGGCAGAGTTGCCCTCCACCGATTCGACTGCTTCAAAATGAATGTATAACACGCATATTTCAGTGGAATCATACGAACCCATGCTTAAAATGTACATACTATGAGCCTTGAACCAAAATTAATATGCACCCCTGTACCACTACTAATATGCACTTAATCAACATGAATTTTTAATTGTTTGTCGAAAGAATTTTAATTCAAATTGTAGTAAAAATATACATACATTTATTGATATTAACCGAAGTTTACACATAAGTTACATAATTGAGTTAACAATTGAAGGATAAAACGGAATACTTAAAAGTAGTTCTAATCTAAATTATAGAGCATTAAATTATATACATAAACGAGTACATTACTTAAAAATTAGTTCATAAAACACTTTACAAGGCTAATAGTAAGTTCTGACACAATTTTTCACGCTTATCTTTACCTTATGACCATTGGGTGGACAGAGGATGTTCGGTTTTTCGGTCTTCAGCTGGTTGTTCTTGAAATCTAACGCCTGCAGAACTCACTGGACTGCTGAAGTTTTGATTTGGATTGTGGCAGTTGAAATCGGATGATACAGGAGTAGACTAAATTAGTGCTGACTTCCAAAGCTGGTCGATGGTGGCACCGTAATCTCATCGCTCACTAATCACTCGCACAAGGTTTCCCAACTGTATTCTTCTTAATGAATGAAGTATGAAATTCAACGTCCTATTTTCAGTATGAACTAATTAAACTGACTCAGAAACTCAAAAACAGAAAGCATCGTGAACAAATGTAAATCAAAGTAACTTGCACAATTAAGTTTTCAAAAATCAATTTTGAAATGTATATGTCAATATTATATGCTGTGTGATCCTCAGCTACTTTTGTTTACAACTCATGACAGCCCGCGCATCTGCATTTAACATGTTAAATGTACTGTTTTGAAATGAATTTTATGTAAATATAATGCAAATGAAAAACGCAAGTATTATGCAATGGCCTGGGTCAATATATGCAGAGCAGAAGGTTATGGGCATTCCCAAATAGTTTCAACGCGTTAAATGCAGTGTGATTCAACAATTTTCCCCACCTTAGGGAATGTGGCATATTTTTGATTTCCCATACGTATCATACACTGAACCGTTAAGTATTTTTTAGTCCACACAATACCCACGTTGCCCTCAAAAAAACGTTGTATCTCCACAGTGTTCTTGTCGGGAGACTCCAACAATCATAATGACTATCAAATTGCGTTCAAAGTTTAGGACATCAAATTCAAAACAAGATATAATAATTTTACAGCAAGTATAACAACGTATTATCGGCCCAACATCAAATTAAACATATAGATTATGTTAGATGGCATCAACACATAAATATGTACAGTGAAATGACGTCCAATGCTTAGTATTTGGAAATACCTGCTCTTATTGCGGCTACAAATTCCTAGTAATACGTCTTTCATAGATAATTTATTTAATACCAATAATGAACATTGGAATTTTGTGTAATAAATACTTCTTTGATGGATGTTCTCTATTCGTAAAAATTTCCTAAATCTATTCTCATAATTTTCAGATCTCCATGCATATACAGAAGAGTCAGTCATGAAGCTAAAAAGGATTTCTAACTATATGTATTATAGACTTTTGGCAATAATCCGATTTCCTATTTATACTGCTTGCTGTCCGTTATAGGGCAAAATGTATGTAAAATCAAAATTGAGCCGTAAAAATGTGTGAATAAGAGTAAAGAGAGAAGCCATATCGGCAACTTGGAGAAGCTACGGCTCATGTCCCCTCCAAATAGTCTCATTCAAGATTATTGCCTCGACCAAAACTGGAAAGATTTATTATAAATGCTGCATTGTTGGTCGACTCAAAAAACGCAATGCAAAGCCAGACCAGCCTACCTAGCCCAACCAACTATCAACAACTCTTCGTTCAGAGATAATGCCGACTTTTTCTGCAAAATTGATGGGATAAACATGAATATAAATGGTCAATCATTCTGATAGTATCTATAAATACGGCAGGTTCAACTAAAACCAACAATGACCTGAGGTACCTCACTTTGTGATGCAATGCAAAAAAATTACATCACAATTTGCACGAATTGCATGGGGTAATACCGAAAGAAAACCAGAAATTGCCAAAGATTTCATCGGAAAAAGAACAAGTTGTCATCATCCTGACATTCCATCTTTCACATAGCACGGCATGGATCCAAAACCGTCCAAACAGGCGGGCCCATTAATGAAACCACTTAATATCATAACGTCATTAGCACCACCATACTATTATCATCATCACCTGCCCCTTCCCCATTACAGATTAGTATCCAATGTCGTTGTAAACTGTAGAAGAGTCATTTCATTTCGCAATAATCGTAAAGCTGATTGTGAGTGCAAATTGGTAAGCCTCCTTCTTTTCTTTACTTTCTTCATCTTCACTTTGTAATGTAATCGTTATCATCACCTTTTTTACTCAATCCAACCAAAGCAAATGTGCGTATCATGATGATGACTTCTTGGTTTTTTCACGCTTGTCTATTCTCATCAAGAGCTATCAAGATCATAAGCCGGTCCGGATCCGTGACATGATCTTCTCCTCAATTTTTTTTAGCTTTTCGGTAAGATATGTAATGAATATTGTGGTTTTTAGTGTGAGTGAAACTAAACACATATTTCTCCTTCTCACTTTAAAAGAAGGTGGAGTAGTGGACCTACCTGATGGCAAATTTGATAGAAGGGTAATAATACAATGTGGTAACCGATATATATGACTACATATACATGCAAAAGTCTTTTTAGCTCAATGGCATCGTACGTTACAACGAGGTGTTGTTATTAATGAAATTAATGGATGGTCTTTTCACTATAATCATGCGTGAATTCACGGTTCATTTGCCTATTACTTATGGTCGTTGTTGCAATCTATATCGAATAGGAGAATGTGCATGATAATGTGGCTACGCGGTCCAACAATGCGTACAATAGGCTGCTCTCATCCTTCTCAAGAATGAGCTTAGGGGGCAATTTAATTCGAATTGAGAAATTAAAACAAGATTTTTATTCAATCACAAACTGTCTATAGCATTTTTTTTTGGCTGGGGCTTCACAATTTATGGATACAGATTGAAAAGGGCGATCTGCCGAAGTGTAATCTTCCTCTGAAGCATACAAAGTGGAAGCAGCGGTGCGGTAGCTACCTTCTTAAATGCTATTAATTTAAATTACTCTTTTCTTGTTTCTTTTCTCCTCCTTCTCCTGCCTACAATCCGTATATAGGAAGTTACAGTATATACTACATAGACTATTTGTGTTTTTCAGGTGAAGAAAATGCTGTTGAAGAAATTAAGGGAGTCTTGATTAAATTGGAGAGATTAATCACGTTTGATAGTTTTCTTTTGATGTGATAAACGAGTGTGAGAAGAAAATGAGAAAACGATGACTATAAGTATTCTATTACGTTACATGTAATAATAATATGCTCTACCTACTCACAGCTCAAACAGTTTACAGCTTTCTAGGAGAACATTTAAAAAATCCTTTGGATCGGAAAGAAATTGCTCTAGACAGTTTTTTTCACTGGTATATATATATATAAGTACAAACATGACATGACACATAATTAGCATAATTCAGTCGGTCACAGGAAATGTTTTAGCTGCATTTTTGAGCCAATGAACTGTTAGGTTGATTCGTAGTCTGCTGATTGTAATAAAGAGGATTTTCAGCAAATATGCGTAAAAAATACGTGAGGAATACGGATCGAAGTGTTCGGAAAGTCATTATTGTATTTTTTGTCATTATCAAATCCGTGTTAGCCGTTTATCTCATCTAAGAATGCTTATGTACCATCCTACATTAAAATAAGATTAGTGTAGTTGTGAACTCACATAAAAATCACATTACGACGCTAACAAGGTTTTTTGATTAGGTGATATCGATATTACAAAGTCCCAACACAAGATTTTTACATAGGAAGGATCTTATCAGGGAAGATGAGGTAGTAGCAGAGAACATCATGAAATACACATTTTCTGTGAAGTGAAGACTTTTTTCATTTAAAAATGGTGAATGAAGGATAATTGAAGGGGACAAATTCCTTTTTTACAAGCTGATTTCATAGGATGATATAGTAGTTGTAGTAGGGAAGGCAGGTATGCACGTAATCTCAATCTCAAAGCTTTCTCGACCATGTTGACAAGTAACATAAAACAAGATTGACAGGCACACCGGTCCCTTGTCACAGAATGATATCCGGTCAGAGGGAACTGCTCAGTCAGTAATACTGACTTTGATGTGGAGCGAGAGGAACTCATTTGAGGATGTGTTGTAGACCTGCTTGCTCTGTAATATTTTTTAGGTTTCAAATGAGTGAGAAGGAATAGACAAGCATGAAGTCAAGTCAAACTTGAGTCTGACTGAATGTCACTTCGAAAGAAGTTGTAATAAAAAATACCAGGGAAGAAACCCTTTTATGGCAATTCCTTTGCTGAGATGACAATGAAATGATATGAGACCAAAGTTGTTGTAGGATGTTACATTTTTTCTTAGTTTGTGTGGTTTCTCAGGCCCTTGAAATCCAAAAATGATTTTGTATTTAGATTTGAGCAACGCGACTTTTTTCTGGATTCTTACATCCATTTCATAACATCTATCCGCTCATTATACTCGCATTATGTCATTTTACTCCAGCACCACAAACACCTGTAATTTATGTCCAGATTGAATTCTGAGGTACCATTACGCAAGGGACAATGCATAATGCTTGAGTACGTCACACAGGATTCCGGTAGCAACTTGAGCTTTCCCGTGACCTCGGCTTTCCTTCGGTGTTATGTTTCCTCATGACATCATACCTCATCCTTCATTATCATATACGAAAATTTCATATGATAGGTAAATACAAGCAAACACATCCTACAACAACAACTGCTTGGGCCCGACCGACGCCCGAGTAATCAAATGGGGCATCATAAGAATCTCACATGTTGACTGTTAGAAGAGACAAATACCTGCATGGAATAATGAAACATAGACCAAAAGCTCATTTTTATAATTTTGAGTATTTCTGTAATCAAACGGAGCAATAACAATCATGTAATCTACATTGCTGACATAACACACAGCGTTTTCCCATGATAACAAAGAATAGAATAGGAAGGATAGAAGACGAAACACTTACGCCTGCATGGGCTAAAGCACATGGCAGACAGGCTCTGTGTATGGTTCATTCATGGAATAGCTCATTATGTAAGTAGTCAACTTGAATTGGTTGAATAATGTATTATTGGGGAAGGAGCAAAATGAAATCCATGTAGAGCAGATTACCTTATCAATAATATTCCGTAGCATTTAACAGGCCACCCACGACTCCCCAAGATAAGGTCTAGTCTTATGCTATGATATATAGCTTCACAAACACATACGGATTCTTTAAAAAACCAGAATGGAAGAGGAACGTTTATGTACTAAATGAAGCTTATTAGAGTTGATATCTTTCGACAAATTTTTCACATTTTTACACACAAATCTCAATCTAAACTAAGTTGTGCCTACGAATGATTCAGAGTTTACTCAATATTTTTATATTTGTGGAATGCAGTAAAACAAGCACTTCATATAGTATATTTTCTTTGATTTCCAACACCAGATAAATAAAACCACAATCATAGTTATGTGTGTGTCATTGACTCTAGTCTTGTTTCTTGTGCGATTTTCAATGACATAGTTTTCAACAAAGATTTAGCTGGTGGAAGTCTTTCTTTGGACTTTGGCTTTGACTTCCGGATATCAACGAACTGAATAAATAATCCCGTTAGCTTCAATTTAGTTTCTCATGTATGTGATATGATGTGATTGCTACCAAATGAATACAAAATCCGGACAAAATCCTTCATTGAATCAAAATGGCTTCAAAACACTATTGTTTAACCATATACCTGTACAAGCTTACAAAAAGTTTTACGACAATACTTTTCTGGAGTAGGAATTTAGGAACCTTTGTACCAAAAGCACCCATGGGCTGAGTTCTTTGTTTTAAGCTTTAGTGTGCTATTTTCATTATCATGATTGAAGTGCTCTACTTCAATGCAGATAAACGTCATTCATACTCAAAAGTCTTCAATACATCTTCACACACAAAAGTCAAATCGTTGCCGTTGCCCGTTGCGTATTGCTGTAAGTTTTTAAAGACATAGTCGGTAGGTAGTCTACCTTGAATTACTTGGTTTAATTTATGAACTCCATGAAACTTACCTTTCAAAGTGAATAGACGAATTCCTCATTACTCAGCTCTGTATTGTTTAGCATTAGCTGTTTTACAAAATAATATGTTTGCAGTAGTATGTATCGTATTGAAAATAGATGAGCAAGACGGTAACTCATTTGAATGAAATCGCAGACTATTATTATTGTTATTATTATTACTCCATCAACTGCCGCTGACTGGGATCTGGGGAGGTAATAGATCAGTACAGCATGGGAAAATTTTCAGCTACACACAAACTATATATGCTCAAATAAGTTAGAAATGCATAAGGAACACATTGTATGAATGTTATATATACGGAGCTGGCAAAACGAAACATTTTTTTAGATCTTCATAATGATTAAGATGACTCAAGAACTTTTTTTCCATTCAATTCCCTTTTCAATCTATTTTCATTTCGTAGGAAAGCCGAGTCGAGTCGAGTGCATTACTATTACATATTATGCACGTTAAATAGGTATCATCATAAAGCAGCTTGGAAGCGGTGCAAAATGAGGAGTTCAAGATTAATTAACTTTACTTCTAATTTATTACACTAGCACCAAGGTATAAATTGCAAGTTTTTCAATGTAAACTCTTTTCCAATGTAATATGTTGTGTTCAACTATAATACTCTTTTCTATCATACTCTTAGTTTCCTTTTGGATTTCAAGCTGTGAGTTCACACCTTTGTTGTGAAATACTTTTGCTTTTGTGCATACATTAATATACGTTTGTATAACGAAGCAAGCGGCACCGCAAAAACATATTCATATCCAGTGAGATGTTGTCAATGTGTATTATGTTCAAAGAAAGGAATTTTTGCATAATTACACTTAAAAATAATTAACAAGAAAACATTCATACATCAAGTTTTAAACAAACCTCATAAAAATGGAATGAAAGAGGATGTCGCAAATGCAAAAGGCTCCGGTTAGGTTTTCAAGTTTTGTCTGCTCACGCAGACCCCGTATTTTATAACAGTTTACTGTCTTCAGATCTTGTGTTCGCTTTATTGTAGAATTGTGAAGAAAAACGGGAAATCCGTATTAAAACGCGGATCAATTAATAAGAAAGATGGTAAAAAGAGAAACGGCAAAACAGTGGTCTGGCTGACTGGTCACTAAATTTTCTTGTGATTCATATTACATCACTTCTGGTTCACGTCTTTGCTCGTACGTTATACGTACATACTTAGCAAAACCCTGGCTTTGACTTGTCAACCGGTGTCTCTCCTGTTGATCATTCCTGATTTCTTGACTCGACCATTTTTTTATGTTTTTCCTTGAGTGCTGCACGTGAACGTGGAGGTAGGCAGTGAGATTTGAATTAAATGTTTGCAAGATAAGCTAGCTGTATAGGTTTGAGAGGGCAATATATCAATCAGGCTGGGATGTCTAAAAGTAATATGGATGTACATAAAAATATTTATGTGTCTGTGTGTGCATGTGTATCAACTTTAAAAATATGGCTATTCATATAGCATAATATATTATGATAGTGCTTTCAACGGTGGTTGGTTGTTGGTTAGTGTGTGCCTGCCACCATAATAATACAAACAATGTGTAGGCATCTACAACAATCCACAAATGGCACAATTTTATACAACATAATAATATGCATGTGTTTGAATTATGCAAAACAGTTTTCGGGGTTGAGTCTCTCTTTAATGTATGCAGTAAAATGTAGAATTAAATTATACGCTTCGTTTCCTCCTTCACGTAATACTGACAATGAGTACATATAGTTAATATATGACCGGGAATGAGAGAAATGGACAGATGATACGATAATATCCAGCCAGAAGAAGAAGAAGAGCAGGACATCATGCTACAAAGTACTTACTGAAGCCTACTTGGTTGACACAATGCTGAGCCAAGACAAGTAGTACAGTGTGAAGTAAAAAACGAGCTTTTGAGTGACTTTTGTCTCAAAATGTTGACTTGTCCACTGTCTTCAGCAGCTAAACGAGCAAGAGCAACAAGTTGTCTCCCTTCTTTCACATATATATTGTTATAATATATATACGGATTTTGCTGGGACGTGTGTGCATGTGCTCCGCTTGATTGTTGAAGTCTGCATCCTGTGTTTGACTTTCGAAGCATTGTTGAAAGTGGCAAAAAAGAGGTTTAGGGTTTAACCCTGTGACACTGTCTCAAGAATCGATAATGAATAGATGTAGTGATGCTTGTATAATGTAGCGCTCCATCCATTACGCTCCATTAGCAGGATTACCCATACAGCAGGTTTCTCCATGGTTTGGGTTCTGATGCTGCTATAAAACAAAATCTATTGGATTGCATTGAGGATGTATATGTGTAACAAGTATGCATCTTCGAGTTTTATTTTGATTTAATCTGGAATTTGAGACAATGACTAACCCAGGAATTTCTTGAGTTCCCCACGATGGAATGCTAATGAAACTGGAGACATTTCAGCTTTTACAAGGTGTGCTTAATTGTTGCTATATATTATTCACCTCTCCTGTTTTGTACACAGAATTCCTCTAAATATGCATGGAATCGGGTAAAATATGATGAGACTCACCGTGACTTGTTCATGCTGCAATTATTCATGGTATGCATATTAATTTGGGTGCTCCTTGAATAAAAAAAAACAATTAGTAGTTAAGTGTCTTAAGACCACCACGTTTCCGGCTCAAATGATTTATTTTTGAAGTTTTGAAAAATATTTATATGAAATTTACAAACAGTCATTTCACCCAACCAGTTCAAGCTAAATTAGATTTTTTTTGTTGAGCAGCAGATTAAAGTGATACTGCCATTTATGCTTATGTGTGCTGCTGTCATTTCTTACATCATCAGCGTCGTCGTAATGTTATCATCAGTCTTCATCACATTGTTGCAGGTTGCACCAACTGCCACTGCACACACATTATTCACAGGCTCATCATCACAATAATTTCGTTACAAAAGGAGAGAGAATGGAAAAGTATCCTATTTACTTAAGGTAACACACCAAACCATACCATACAAAGAAAAGTTATCTAAGACCTTAGTTAGCTCACAAACCTTACATTACATTATAGTTTATTCCCTTCATGACACAAAATGTGTATAAAGCATAATAATATATGCTCTACGCATTTGTTACAAGTTTTGCGTTTGCTTGCACAAACGAAACTTTTTCCTCGTTTCTTTGATGTGTGCACCTTCTTTTTCTGCATTGTTGTTAATTCAACTTCTTGTGAGACTTCTGCTGCTGCTTCTCCTGTCCTGGCGTTGGTGACTGCTGCTGACTCCCTGTTGTTGGTATTAAAGTGAGATCGGGAATGCCAACTGTTGGAGCAGCATACACGAGCAATTGACTCTTCGTCAAGTTGCTATTAGTGGATTTATTTTAAAAAAGCAGTCGTCCTAATACCAGCTTTTATTTTATGTGGATTCATTGGTCTTCATCGTAAATGCTGGTAGTTTTAGTAGTACGGGCAGATATAGATACACACACACCTATCGTTGATCAACCTTTTGACGGCTGTGCTTATTGTTTTATTGTGACGATGAGCCTGATTGTGATTATGAAGAGGAAGACGGTGACTGCACTATAATGTGTTTCTGGTTTAATCTATGTATGTATATGCATTACGATTACATTACATACATACATATATTCTAAGTGCTCTGTTTTTGTTTTTTGTAGCTGATCATGAATAGGCAGTGAAAACATTGTGTGTGAGAGTATTGTTCAATAGTCACAAGTCATAAGAGTATAGCAGACGGCTACCTTGAATATAATATTACGTTCTTGGTTTAAGCAGTGGTGTTTGGTAAGCCGCAGCATGCGTAAGGCTTCAATGTTTCCTTTTGGATATCCTCAACTCTTTCCCTTCGACATCGTCAACAGTGACAGTTTGAAGAGCAACCTGCATGGCTGTCAAGTCACTTTTATCAGAGTCGGAGAACACGTGTACATTTTAAGTGAGTTCTTTTTAAAAACTTTTTAAAGAACTGTTCAAATAAAAATTGCCGTAGATTTTGATAATTCATAGTGGAGTGGAATTCTGTTTCTGGTGAAAACAGTTTTACAAGGATTATTCGCCTGCAATCACAAGACTTCCTCTGGAAAGTTTAGCTAGTTGTGAATCGGACTTTCTCCAAGGATAATTGAATTTTCACAAAATCATTAAAAACTGTGTGAGAGTTTTGAGTTTACTCACTGGACTTGGATAAATGGACTTATAATTCAAAATTGTAATTCAATTTAAGATTTCCAGAAATTTTATATTGGAAATCTTGAATTTGGTGATTAACTAAGAAAGCATTATTGTGAATGCTTTGAACATGCATGGTTGATGATATGATCATGAACGCATTTGAATGTTGGGTTATCCCGTCATCTGAAGTGTGCAATAAATCCTTCTTCCTTTTAAATTCTGTCATCAAGCATGACATCAGTTGACCAAGTTGACATAAATGGAAGTGGTGAGTTGGCGAAAACGTTCTCTTTCTTCTTCGCATGTGATTAAAAGTGTAGAGAATAAGGACAAAACAACAAACAGAAACAACAAAGTTTCCTTTCTGTGCATCATCATCTGTGCTAATTTAATAAATGTGCAGTTGAGCGTATATAAATCCATGACTTAAACTGGTAGATATATAGATAGTAGTTGTGTTCCTAGTTTGGATTGAGGCTCGTTATAAAGCAATAACAACAAGCATCAACCAAAACCAAGCTACTGTTCTTATATCAGCGAGTCTGATTTGATCAAATGTATGTATATTCTTACAGTGCGTGCTTTCTACACCAACCGAGCTAGAAAACATTGGACATTGGACAAAAATGGGAGAGGATATGACAGTTTGAGTGTACTTAGGTGGAATTTAATTTAGATTTTCATCAACCTTTGCCAAATAAGCCATCTTGTTTGGATTTGGTTTTAGGTAGTAAGGAAATGCATGATAGATTTTAATGAATGCAAAGAGTTCCACAATAAAAAAAAATAAAGCCACAAAAAGCCCTTTTTGACTAATGCTTTCAATCCCATCACTCAAGAGCATTAGAACTTTTTTGCAAGATTCCCAGTATGAAACACCTATTATTACGTACGTACGCACAAAACACTTATAGTTCAACTTCAACCGTGTACATAGATTGAATGGCTATTGACAAGTATTTGAAGATGACTTCGACTTTCTTTCATCATCCCAAAATAATGAATCAAATGGATGTTTGCAATAATAGCAGATGACCATTTTTAACGATCCTTGCCATCCTCATTAGACAAGAGAGCGTGGAGCGGTTTCGCCTTTTGTATTCCAGTCGTGCTCATCAACGCCATGACGTCGTGTTTTATGGCCACTTAAAACTGGAATCAACGCAGTGTGAAACGATGATTATTATTGCTACCTCAATCACAACTATATAGCTATGAACGAATCCTTATTAAAATTGTGCGTTACGAGAAGTTGCAAACAATATAAAAAAAATGTCGATCTCCTATGGTCAGACAAGCCACTGAACCCAATACGTGTAAAGTGAAGTAGCAGAATCGGGATCCTTTTCTTAAGTAATCTTAATGAGTCAGCCATTTTTTGTGTGGCAAAGAAAAGAAAGTGAGGGTGTGAATTGAATTACATACTTTTTGTGCCGTGCAATACCACTTTTTATGGACAACTGGAACGGTTCGTGATAAGGAGCTTCCTGTTAAGATTACTTAAGGAATAAAAGCAAGAATGTTAATGTGAGTTTTTGTGAATACGTCACATTAAGAGCACATGCATCACAAACACAAACAATTCCACATGCCTGTCATCGTCATCCTTGTGTGGTTCACATAACTCTGTTTTCAAACAACAACATTTTTATATACCCAGTTCATCAGCGGTCACTTTTGGTGCACCTGCTGATAACACATTGGTACTAGTGGAATGAATTCCATTCAAAGTAAAAAGAAGTCAAAGGCAACCATTGTGACAACTGTCGTCTCATGTCACAGGGTGCCGAAACCCTTGAGAAATTTTAAACTGAAGCAAGGTTTTAAGAAGCAACCCGTCTCAGGAAGAAAATCCCTAGAGTCCAGCTCATCATTTTTGTCATCAGGCACATCATCCCTGCATACAAATTCCTCTGAGACCCCTTCCTCCTCTCGCGTACTTCCCCCCGATGAGTATTACGACTATGGAGACAAAGATGAGCACCTGGACCCTGATGATGGGCTGGGTAGGTCGTCAGAATCCTGTTTGGAATCCCCGTCCGGAGCATCATCAGCAGATCCTGAAGCCAGAAAGTCCATCACCCCTTCCGATAAAGGTACGTCTACAACAACAGCAACGAATAGGCGAAGCGTGGAAGGGGACAGTGGACACGGTGATTTTGAAGAGGAGCTCCAGTTTTCATCCATCTCTTCTCCATCGCAGTTTGATCCTATAACGGAGACAGAATCGGATAGTTGTAGCTACACCTACAGCTACTATACTTGTAGTAATAGCTGTTGTTCTGGAAGTTATACTGATGATGAAGAGTATAGCTTTTCAAGAACAGACTCAGATGAATCTTACGGAGACGACGAATCTGATCACACAGAATTGCAAGGGAGAAACGAAGCTGCTGCTGCTGAAAGGGTGGCAGCCCTAGCAGCTCAAGCTGCCCTTTCCAAGTCGTATAGGGCATATTTTAAAAGGGTTGAAAAGCTTAAGCGAACGTTGGAAAATTGGGACAACTTCCTCAAAGACAATGGGATCAGTCGTCCCGACTTCTTTTGTCGATATAAGGAGCGAGAGTCCTTGCAGCAGATTGTGGATGAGTTTAATGAAGTGACTAAAAGACATCGGGAGGGAATATTGGGGGCTTTGAGAACTGCGGCATCAGGGGGTGAATTGAATGACGGAAGGTCAATATCTACAACTGGCTCGGAGTCCAATGTGCGTAAGAATGCGTGGAGGACAAAAAGAATACGGAAGCTTTTGGCTGTTGGAACACTAACCCCTGAAGACAGTAGCTGTGCTAGTCGGAACTCGGGAAATGGTAAGCAAATAACTCTTTCATATCAGTCTACTTTGCATTAGATCAGAACCCGTAAATTGCAAATTCATTAAAAAGTCTGTCATTAGGTATTGTATAAAAAATGGGATTGCAACAATACAGCTAATTTTATTATACATAACTATATTGCATGCTTTAATTACACAAGTTTTTCATCATGAAAAAGTTGCAGAGGCAAATGAATAAAAATCCATACGTTTCGCCGTCAAAAGCAAATAGTAGTCAGGTTGCAGAAAACCATCCTCCACCCAATCCAGATATAAGTGATCCTCCAATACAAAAAAAATATAGAGGTGAAGGAAATGAGGAATATGATTTGCAAAAATGGTATGAGTTTAATTTCCACGTTTTTGTTATGCAAAAAGGAGCTACTTAATGAATCTGCCCTATTTCCGCGATTTCCTTTAATTACTCTTACTACCGACTTCTGCTTTTATATGTATATCTGTTATGTTATGAATATCATATTTGCTTTATTATGAGCTCTCTATGCATGACTCCGAGAAAGAACTCTACAAATACACTGTATTGATGTTATGAAACTCGACTGTTACGAATAATTAGATGAGTTTTCACACTATTAAATTGCTAGCTGAGCATTGGGTTTCGCAAACAATGCTTCTTCTACCTACATAAACTTTCCTAAAATAAAATACCTTGTCCAAGTCAGAAATCCGAACATTAAACAACTTATATATTATGCAGCATTAGCATTGTCATCACTCATCACATTGCAAAGTTATGTTGCAAACTTTGTTTGTATTAATAGAAAAAAGTTGGCTATTGTAATAATAATAATAATATTCATACTTTTCAAGTCAGGAAAACACGATGACAAAAGACAAAGAGAAATGAGTTCAGTCATTTGACTTTTCAAGTCATCAGTCAGTACTGCAAGCATGCTATTCAGCAAAAATGTAGTGAAATGGTTTGTTTGCACAACATTAGGATGACTGTATTGTACTTGTCAAACAAATTAAATTTTTTCAGCTGCCCATTTTTCTCCATTAAAAACTCGCATTAAAATCATGTTCACATCACATTTCTTATTTCTTTACTACCGTACCATTTTACTACCAGTTGCAGTAGTTGCTGCAAGGAAAGCTGGGCTTGACTTCTTTTACGCACGCATCAAAATGTACATATATTACGTTTGTCTTGAGTAGCACATAAACTCGTATAAAAGGACGTAATAATAAAATTATTACCTGGTCGAATGGGAAAAAGCTATTTTATGCTGGTACACACATAAACCCTGATATGATATGAAATGCACTTTTTTGTTCTTGAATAGAAAAGGCATACAAACATATATATTATCATATCATACCATTCTTGTCTCTTTGAATAGGTGTTCCATGCATGTACAGAAGCAGTTAGGGTAGTGAGCAAGCAGAAGCATTCCATTTTAATTTTGCGTGTTTTGCCCCATCGAATTATATCGTTTGTGTATGATATGTGATGATTTCAACAAAAAAAACCGGAATGACTTCAAGTCAAAAAAGACGGGAAAATAAAGAAGCACGACAGCTCATAAAGTGCAAATTGTGGAGAATAGTAGTTGCTGCGGATTCTTCCCATATTTTTACCACACATAAAATTCATGTGGTACGGTAGTACGGTGTCTTCCAATATAATATTATTAAAGTTAACGTTCGAATATATACGTCTATAAGTTTGGTTATCCGTATAAAGATAAGAAAATGGTAAGTTATGGCAATTTATGTCTAGGGCTATGTCAAATTAAATTATTGTATAATACGAAGGCAAACACTGATATACCCCAATCCAATTGAAAAGCATGTTAAGCTAAAGCGAGTTACGTTTACAATTATTGCATTAAAGTTTCATTGTGGTAGGCTACCACTGGTAGCTAATGTATTTTGGGGCAAGTTATGACAGCAATCTTATTGAAAGTTCGTTTCTTCAAACATTTCAAATTGGACGATAAATTTGCAGTTTTATGAGGAATCCTCGGCTTTTCTCCATTTTTCTGCAATAAAGTAAAAACAATATAAAGCAGCGGGAGGGTGCGGTAGTTTTCTTGGATTCAAGCCGAAAAAGTAATTTCCTTAAGCAATGAATCTGCATGAATTCTTCATTTGCCGCAGTCTTTCTTCTACGGAAAAGACCACCTGCAATCCAAGATTCACTTTTTATTATTTGAGAAAAATATTATATTAGAATATTTTTGAGAAAGTTTTACAAAAATATTTGTCAAGTGACTGATTGTATTGTAAGCGATTCCATGTTTTTAGTAAACCAGCCTGAAAGCTAGGTGCTCTAAATTTTTATGTAAATTAATTGCGAACATCACATTGCAGACCTAATTTATTCCCATTAAAACCCATATATATATATTCTACAAACATTATGCAAATAAAATTGCCAATGTTGCAGCGTATATCGCATGTCCGTACGTCTAGGTATGTGCAGTCATTTTAAAAACGGTAAAACCTCGATTCATCCTTATCAGTCTCATAATCATAATTAATACTAAACTAATTACAGGTCATCATTTTATTCTTGACTTGTGAACTAATAAACCAACTGAAGGACTAAATGGTGTTGTTGGTGGACGCACAAAAAACTGCAACTTTATATATGTATTCATATAAATAATATGTCAGTACATCTCACCCGACCAGAGTGCATCACATCATTAGCCTGCAGCCAAATAAAAAGTCTTGTGTGGCTAGTTATTGTAAATTGTATGTTGTGGGGAGTATGAACATGAGAAGTTTGAGCACGTAATCAGTTACCTATTTGTTTACAGTGAAGTCAACCAGGTATCTACATGCATTGTATACAACAATTTACCCTCCAAGCATATACTTATTACTCACCTGTGTCAAAAGCTATTTCCCTGCTCTGCTCATTTTCGCTCTCCTAATTGTATCAATAACTACCACCTCCGCAACAACCCAGCAAAAAAGGTCGATCGACAACATGCAGCAAACAAAAAGCTCACAGCTGCCAATGCAAACAGTAATTAGTAGTTTACAAGACTTTTTTAAAAGGTAATAATACCTAAGGATGACCGGGGCTGTGCGGCATGACAAGACGAGAAAACAACAAGGGAGGTAGTAAGTAATTACCGTGGTTAATATAATTGGTCCCCCCTTTTGAGCATTATTGTACGTACACTACTTAAGGTCTCCCAAGCGGCTTCATTTTACCTTATCTCCTTTGCCTGAAACGGAAGAAGTTCTTTCATATTTGCACTCATTCAATAACTGATACGGTTGATGAGAGGAGAAGCAACAAGGAGGGTAAAGTTGCAAAAAAATGAATGAAAACCTGCGCTTTAGTTAAAGACTATAGTTATCCACCTGTAATAGAAACATAAGTATACGTATCATATCATCCCATATCTACAACTTTTATCAAGATGTGGAGTTTGATTATTTCCGAATCTGATGGAAGCGGGGATTATTGTTTTGAAAATGCTTATTAGAGAAAAAATCTTGAATGTGTATTTATAGGTTAATAATTTCCTATATGAGAGCTTTTTATGATTAGCATTTTATCGTGTGAGGCGCATTGTCAACATAGCATAACATGGTTTTAGAGACGAGTAGTAACAATGTACATATCATTCTCATCGACTTATTGTTGCTATTTTTATCATTAACAAGATTGTGCGGATTTGTAATATAATAACACAATTAAACAGGACAATAATTATATGGTGGAGTGCACCACATTTAAACTGCAATAATGTCCACTAAAACTGGGTATAAGTGTGTAAAGTTGGTTTTTTACACACGTAACACTAATCGGTTTACTATAATGTACAATAATTTTATAAGGATGGGATACACATCATATTATTTTCATGTTGCATCGAATTCCATTGTATATCAACATCAACTTATAAGACCACAAACTGACAGGTGATATTGGCTGCATGTATAAATACTTTTGCGCAAAAAAATTGTTGAAGTGTGCATTTTTCATTTTCACACAAAAACGGCTCCGTTTTCCCATCATAACTCTTTATTTCATATTTATGTTAAGTTCGTGCTTTTGATTGCTGCATTGGAGTCAAAAGGGGTAATTTGTAAAACGTACCTTAAATAGCAGGCTACACTATCAGTCAGAGCTTTAAGTTAAGCAAAAGCTCTGATTAGTGATATCCGTCATTGGTTTAATGGATGAACAAAGGCGTCATCATGAATGAAGGAGTTGAGCATGATTGACGAAGCATCCATCAAATAATGATGGTATCTCTGGCAGATCGGTCGTATGTCTTATAATTTAAATGGCGGAGGCGCATCCTTAAATTTCCGTTATCTTCTTACTTGCTCCTTCTACTATAATTTAGTTATACAGCGTATTTAAGCACATACATATGCCTTTTAGCAGTCGAGGGCTATTTAAGACGTTTTATTAATTTTATTTGAGAAGAAAACATAATTGATATACCCAAAATATCCACATGGAAAGGCATAATTTACACGGTTTCAATAGGAAAAATTAAGCCTTTTAATTTTTAGAACTTTTAAATGTTTGCTATCTCGTTTCAGTACATTTTAGTCAATTAATGGAATTTGGAGATAAAATCTGTTATCTTTTTTAGACTGGCAGAAGGGTGAGGTTTAAACGGCATTTATTTGGGGCTCATTAAAACAACCTTCTTTTAATTAAGAGCATTATAATAAAAACGAGATTTATTAAGATTGATGGCCATTTTGAAAGGAGGGCAAAGAGTAATAAAAATTATATGCTAATTTGTGCATTTGCAACAGGAGGAAATTATACTCCATTTTTTTCAGAAAACCAACAATCCGATTCTCTGATTTCAGCTTAGATTACAAAGTAACCTAATGAAATGAACTAATTACACGGTTTACACAGGTTGAGAGTAGCTAATTACATGAATTAATTAAGCAAACGAATTAGATGCTAATTTCCCATCGAATGCATCCCCGTTACAAAACTATAAATGTGGAACGATGAGATACCATCGGGGGAGTGCATATTAATTAATGTTGACATGAGCTTAACCTGTGCAAGTACGCGACACGCTCATTCGCTCATGTTACGTAACAGAAACAATGCAGAAATGCAAATGCATCGAGTTGCATCGAGTTGAGAAAGGAAGGTTTTCTTGTATTTTTATGTTGCTGATGGACAGTTGTTCATAAATGGTGCAATCACATGGTGAGACGTCAGTTTAAGAAGGAAAAGGCGTGGTGAGACGCTTTAATTAATTGAGATGTTATGAATTTGTATGCCCCACCAAGATCTTTTGTCAGAAAGGTTGAATGTGTGGAAGGAAGGCCTTCATAATTACCGTAATAACCTGTGCCTTAAAGTTCATTCCAAAGACTCAATCGTCGATAATGTATTTAGTTTTTGCTGAAATGTTGAAGGAATATGGGTGAAAGTTAACTGTATTTAGCATTTTGAGTTCTTTTACATTTACTACTCCGTTTGTCCAATCAGCCATTTACTCACTGTCAGATTAAAAAATACATGGACGTTTTTTGACTGAATGATATTAGGTTATCTACTCATTATATAATGATTCACAACAGTAAAAGTTTACATGCAGGCATATCAGAGGGTGCGTGAGCGGTTGCCTTTGTCTTCAGTTGAGCATTCCAATGCATTGTCAGAATATATTCATAAATGTAATCAGAAAAACATAATTTGAATTGCGTTAAGTTTCGTTGAATTTCTAGTATTAAAGCCAGAAAATCCACAGCATAAATTTGATGTTGGGACATTAACTTGTACTCAAGTAATTTTTTTTTGGATTCTCATGGACTCGTGTGGAACGTGATAGCAATGACAAATAAGGAATTACTCGTGGACCAGATAAAGGATTAAGGATAAGATTGAAAAGAGGTTTTTAGAGGTGGTGGTACTGCTGAATGATACTAAATGATGGACGAACACCTTGGCTGTCAACCTGCAAGCCAAGCCAAGTACGCACGAAAGCTATATAGTAGTTTTTCTCCTCCCATTAAAATAATTGTGCTGGGAATGTTACATGCCTTCTAAAAACGATAAGAGAAAGGCAAACATGTTCATTTTTCTCGTTCATAAATACTATAACGTGTACATCAATGACAGGTGTCGAATATTAATATGTGGGATGATGAGATGATTCAAAATGCTCATAAATCTGACAACCTTCTGGTTTTTACAACAATACAAGCAAAATTGAAGATAAAAATGCTGATATAGAATTTTAATCCTCTTCTGAGGCTGACTTGAACGCATTGGAAATATTGTCGCAGCTCACATCACATCATTATGTTGTACGTCCTATAAATTTTGGATATCGATTGAGAACTAAAGATTACGATTTTCCGAACTCTTACCAACTATAACACTAAAAGCAGTGATAATATCTAAATAATAGTTGAACAATTAGAATCGTTTCAACAAGTTTCGTTTCAAGTAGCTCAAAAAATAATGTGAATAATTTTGGCATGGATCAGTTTTGTCTGTGAAAGTAAATTTATGAGTTAGATTTAGGTGTAGACAAGGTAAAGTACAGGATCAATTGCCATTTCTGTTACAAAAGTAAAAGCAAACATCCTACACGACTCCCAACAGAGAACTTTGGCCACCCGCGGTTTAATGAGCAGCTTGACAGCACCTTTAAATTGACAATGATCGATGTCCTTTCCATGTTAGTAGATGCAACGAATGTAAGCACCCATGTCGCAATGTTGCTTTGGGAAAGTAAATTACAATCTAATGATTGTTAGAAATCTTTCTACGGTTGCAACCATTGATAGTGATTTTATTGCACACCTGATACAATGCTTTCTTCTTTGTGTAGAACATATTTGCATTCTCTTAGAAATGTGTATATTTAGTAATGAGTCAGACCGACCGGAATTATACAAATAATTATTTCTTTCCTTTCGAGTGGAATTTGGCGCAAATCCAACTTCCTCTATTAAATTATATTTAATTATTTCTTCTATAATAACATAAACTTTTATTAAGCATTCATGGACATTGACTGTCTTCAAATGGGTGGATATTCTAGTTTGTACCAAACCGGTAACAAATCATTCCCATTGTTGAAATGTCAAATCAAAGAAAATGCATATTTAAATGCTGAAAGGAAAATGAAAAAATTGTTTCCTATTCTACACAACTACTACTTCAGACTTGTTACATAAATAAGATTTATGTGGTTTGGGTCTGGGAATCGGGAAACAAATTACATATATGTACATATAGCAAGCCAGCTTTAGGCTACATTACCGTTTGTCTGTCTGTTAAACAAATACACATAAATAACCCCAAAAAGTATCAATTAAATCAAAGTGAGGAAGCCAATGTTTAGCGGAGGCATAGCTAGATTGCTGAATGTAATATTAGTAAATTTAAATGCGTCAACTTGAACAATCTACGAATAACAAATAAACATTAAGAACGAATCTGATTACAAAAACATTGTCTTTGTTAAGACCGCAGCTACGATTTGAACTGGTTTCTCATCAGCTCAATGTTATTCCTTACCTTTATCGTTTAAAGAGACCAAGAAGAAAAGGTATGCTGGATCTACAAATATATTTTTTGTGACTAATTCTCAACCGGCAAATGGGACATCGTTCGCAAAATTACTAGCCAATTTCCTTTCATCAGTGAGAACACTTTCCATCTCATCTCGTCTCATAGTCTCGTCACCTTGCAATTCAGTTTGCAAAAGAAATGAGAAACGTAATGAAACACAGCAAATTACACATTGCGCAGAATTCATCAACTCGTTAGAAGCAAAATCATCCGCAGTAAAAGTGAATCTGGTTGGAGCCTAAAAGTACAATCAACTTAAATCCTAAATGAGTAAGAGAAGTAAAAATCAAGAATAACAACAAAATGAATATAAGTCTAGAACCTACCGAACTTTAAAAAACCCTAAAACAATACGCTCTCGCTTTCAAGGAACGAGGTTCTTATCATTTTTATTGGTTTCCTTGTTTGAGCTGTGATGATGATGATGATGAAAAGTATTGATCGGCTATTGTACATTTATTGTTTGTATTGTGCAGCAGAGATGATGATCCCAAATATAAAAGAGTATGTCATAACGAGTTTGTTTCCCAAAGTTGATTTCTCGATGGGTTCAAACTTATTTTCAACTCCCGACAACATTTTCGTCTCCGAAGACGTAGCCTTAATCTAAATTGCTCACCTGTATCGTATCGTCAAAGAAGAGCTCTAATAGACACACAGTGCTCACGCTACGTGTAATGAGTATAAAACAACATTTTCATTTCAGGACATGATCATGAAACCACACACACAGGATCATTAGCAGCTTTTTTTGATACACTTAACACAATTGAAGTTCATAACTCTTACTTTCTTTGGTACATTTACCTCCATTTGCTAAGTATGTACCTGCATATATATATATATTTCTGCTCATTTAGTTTTTTTCGGACTGCGAGTCCGAAACGAAAGGGAAATGAAATGGTTGTATCACCTGTCATTTCACGTCATTCTTTTCAACCAGCAAATATGAAGAGACATGACATTACATATATATGCATAATAGTTACTAAGTATGCGAAAAGTCAAGTTGTTGCGTATACCTATGGAGAGAGTGGTAGAGGCTTTTTATTAGGCTTTTTGGGAGATCATTGTCTTTTTCTTAAAAAATGTCAGCAACCAGCTGAGAGGAAAAAATTAAATAGCGCCCACCTGAAGACTATCGATTGAGGGAAAAAATCTTGTCCACTAACATCACATCACATCATCATGTCTGTCAACGCTTTGGATGTTCATGAAATATACGTCTATTGCTCCTTCCATTTCTTGAATTCATAATCAGGTTCTCTTAACTTTAGTAATGGCATGCCACCCTGACCCTAGCAATTCTCATTGGAATTGTAATCGATTCAACTCAATAAAATATGCGTAAAACATTTTTGAAGGAAGAATGTGTGTATTGTATATTGCGAGAAATACTCATGGAAGTTCAGTGATCTCATTTTATTATGGAATATACAGGTAGCAGGGTAGGATACGGAAGCATCCTTTTTGTTAACCTCATCTCAAAAGATTCACATGATATATATAAGAGATATTATTGGTTTCGATGTTTTAAATTGATTTTTCAACTACCTAACCAAAATTTGAGACATGTCGTTGTTTTTGATGGGAAAAGATTTTAGCTGCTAATGAGATACGTATGATTCTGACTTGATTATCATCTAGATCTAGATAGCATACATAAAGTAAGCAGATGCAGAATTGTCAGTGACAGACAAACAATCTTTGCATCAAGTACACCCAAAACCTTTATAAAGATGTTTAAGATGGATTTCGTTAGTATCTTTAACTGAATACATAATTATACAACAAAATAATTTTTCGAATGACGAACTTAAACCTACATTGTTGTTAAATATTGGTATTCCTATCAACTTAATTCTGGGCTTTAAATGATGCAAAGGTTAGGTTTACTCTTCAAAATTTCTCAAAAGATAGTAAGAAGTTTCCTTCTCATGTTATTATAGGACAAATGTCCCGTAATAAACGTTACTTTGACACAATGAACTTATTGGACTCGTGTTCTTTTTTAAGGCAAAACGCATGTTGATGCAGCAGGGTTTTCGAAGCCCCGCTTATCAAACTTTTATAGACTGGGCGCAGCAGCATAATAATATTAGGACATTTGAAGCTCAGTTAGTAATTTATGTTTGACAAATGTAGTTCAACAAAACCAACACTAATATATGTATGTAGGCCTTACAAAAATATTTGTCCGTATTTGTTTCTACACATATTACGTCGAATTATTATCAAATGCGTTGTTGAGTTAAAGATGTTGTACAACCAAGAATACATAATTTACGAACTACACTTTGTCAGCATGTATTTACGACAAAGCCAGCCCCATCCCAAGTTAAGTGACAGACTGGGGCTGACTCCTGCAGTCATAAAACAAAACAAGAAGACAGTCACAAATAAATACTTTTATTGCCCCCACTTACTCCTCGCACCGTATCTTTTTTGGCCATCAGGATATTCTGCAATAAAAATCTCATTCGTTTATTTACAAAAGTTGATGATTTTTCTATTAATTTTAATTTGCGAACATGCTCACATGCTGATAGTAATCATGAAACCAGACTAAAATCATTTTTAGATGTCTTCAGGCAACTGACTCTGAATAGTTTGCCAAAATGCATTAACAGCATAAACTGAAAACTATGCTAACAACAAATATGGATAAAAATGAAGGTGTAATGATATAAGCTGGTTGAATGAAGTCATGAGACATTTGAAAACTATAAAATCTCCGAAAGTTTTGTTAAAACTGACAGACTAGGGCAGTTGCATAGCTTGAAATTTGTTACTTGTCATTCATTACCCAGAAATGTATATGGGTACGTGACGTAAACAAAACATGGTTGGTTTTTGATTTACCGTTGAAAACAATCATCTCACACAACAACCAAGTTCAGTCAGTCATGTCAAGAGATATTATATCATTTTTACGTAAGCAGTCCAACAATGTGTCATTTGCCATATCACCTTCATGAAAGAAAGTTGATTTTATGTCCTAATATGGCGTACAAAATCCTATCAGTGCATTGGGTAAACAGAGTAATTAACAATGGTTATGGTCAGGAGATACCATGATTTTGCACTCTATATCGACTCTTACTGGTCGGGGTTCGGTTAAGGTATCCGAAAACAGAAGAATTAATTACTATTGTTGTGCGTCGGCATTTTCTTGAAGAGTTACGATGAGTTTGACAAAACTACTTTCTAATTAAATTAGTCAGTGGCATTGTCCACATAATGAGATGGTCATGACTCTGACCTGACAACTTCCACGTGTATTTACGCCATGTTAGTAATACCTTGGAGAGTAGTGCATGCAAGTCTTCAGTAGGAGCTTAAATAGTAGTAAACGATTTAAATTTTTATTTGCGTTTTATGACCCATTAAAATGGCAAGCCATTTTTCCACTGTCACATAGGGTGACTGACTACATAATGACACCAGAATAAGTTGGTTTAGCGTGGAGTTGCTCGATGTGTGTGGGATATTCTAAAGATTCCATCACGTTTTTATGAAAATCGTGTAGAAGGAATCCTGTTGTTGTGTAATCAAAGATTCTTGAGCATCCCAAAAGTCCCATCCCGTTTAGTTGTTTGTAAAGACAAACACAATATTTCTGGAACTTACCAATGAAGAAGGGCATTACAAAAAGAAAAATATCTGCAATCTAAACATTACCCTTTTTATGCCTCCGCTTCATTGCAAGGTACACTTGCGCCATTTAATTTCTTTCAGTTTTCAAGTTTTTAGTTTCAGAGTTTTCAATATCTTTGGTCTTGGGATGTTAAGTAATAAAGGAAGACATGTAATAATGTTTCATCGTGCAGTCCATTCTGTTTTCCTGTCCGATCGGACTGACCAATTACAATAAGAAACTTTACCATTGGTTGTCCCGTTAAATGTCAGGAAGGGTTCGACAAAACCAACCATGTTTTTTCTCGCCATTGTTACGATTGTAATTTTAGGTATGTACTTTACAATTCTTATTAACAGCCGCGTATACTCATGTTCATTAAACACAACATCCCGATTCTAACAACACTCAACTGGTTGTAATTGTAAAGTAGAATTGAATTGAAAAACGAAGAGAAGGTGTCTGAACAACCATTAAAGCCTCTCCGTCTCCTCCCCTCCGCACTTAATAAAATGTTGTCAAAGTTAATTACACTCTACAAAACCTGCATAAAAATCAGGAGACATTTACCTACTCAAAACGTTGAGTTGTTGCTAGTTTTCAAATGTCAGTTGAGATTAATGATAAATTTTGTTTACACTTTTGTTATGTAACATTATTTGACATGTCCGGTGCGAAACGCAACAAAGTGGAAAAGTAACATGACTCTTCCATTTAAACGGGAATTTTGATTGTTTGTTTAGTCAATGCAACAAAGTGGAGACCGCCCGAATGCAGGGAAGAAATAAAAGTTGACAATGGCGAAATGATCGCAATAGTCCGTACATTATATCAATTTGCATAAATACATAATATCCCACCTAAGAAGACAAGATCATCAGTTAGCCATAAGTCTTGCGAGGTTGGAGATAACGAAAACAAAAATGCTCCACCCAAAATGTTGACCGAAAAAGTTTTGAGCTTGATATTAAGACGTAGGCACAGTGCAAAAATTAATTGATCGTGATACAAATATTTGTGGATGCAATGACAGGTTTATTGCTTAATAGATGAAATAAATGATACAATGAGTCTAAATACCGATGAATCTTACACAATTTAATGGCCTTTTTATTCAACCAGTGTTGGAAATTACATTTCAATATCTAAACAGTCATTTCTGACTTTGTTACAGTAAACACGTATGGTTAAAAAATGGATAAGCTCTTTCCCAACACGTTTTAATAGTTTCATAAAATTTTACTTTTATAGGAACTGCTTTTATAGTGGCTATTCTAATCTTAACTTGGGTAATAAATTTGATAATTTTTGCTATTTTTTGAGTGCGGTAAAAGTTATAAAGAAAACGTGCAACTTTCTTTGTAAGGTTTATTTAGGTATACTGATTACTACAAGATATATATATATTATTTTTTGAAGGAAGACGTACGGTGTAACACCAACACAATTATCATGAATTAAAAAATGTCGTTTGTTTCTTCATAATCATCTCTGACGGAGCATCCACATGCGCATTGGTACAATAGCGTACCGTTTTCCTTGATATGGGACAGTTACCACCTTCATATAGGAATACATCAGGATTTGGATTTTTTCTGACACAATCTTGAAAGCACGGTGTGAAAGGTGTCTCCTTACAGTCCTTTCGTAATGACTAAAAAAAGAATGCACACGGACGATTACTTACTATATTTGCCCATATAAATCCTTTACTATCAGATTAAAACTGATTGTGAGATGAGTATGAAACGCATCTATTATGTAGGTACTCATGTGAATATCTTACATCACGACAGTCACAAACACAGCTGCCTGAACTACTATCGCAAAACGTGGAGCTGTATGGAATTGAACCTTGAGGTTCATTACAGACATCGTTGCAAATCGTTGGATGCCCTGTGCAGTTTATCTGGTGAAGCGTGTGTAGCAGCAGCTGTAGCTACTATTATTTCATTGGATCCTTTCATGTCCTCTTCCCGAGTGGTGGTGATAGCTGTTGCGGCAATGCAGGATGTCTGAAATTCAGCCATTCATTTAGCG
>LJIJ01000185.1:0-188163 GCA_001718145.1 Orchesella cincta | reverse complement strand
TTCTTGATTCCCGTGCATTTCCCGCACATAACGGCGCCATTCCATTCAACCATTGGAAAAAAGTCCCACTAAAATTTTTGGTCTGCACACTTGTTTCTCCATAATTTTAAATTCACCACTTTAAGAACGATGCAACAAGCAAACACTCCTCTGACTATAGGCAAAAGTTCCTGAATCCGTAGCGTCATCCACTATCACCTACTATCTCGAAAAAATACGTCCAATCTCAATATATGCCAGCCAGCAGTCACAAATCACTCTGTCGCCACCAAAGATGGAATCAGCAGTTTTCCATCCCATTTGGAATTCAGTAGGAAGTCGTCATCAGTTTCACACTTTTGTTCAATGTCAAATACGCAAAATGGCACGCCGGTGGAATGCAACGAAGAAAAATGACGCAAGTTGTATTCAAATTGAATGCTCTTGCCAATTACACACATCAAACCGCTCCTCTTCTCACTCTCTTCACAATACACTGCCTTTTTTAATCTTTTAAGTTTGAGCTATAAAAAACAAGATTAGATGAGCTGCCAAAATGGAATTTGCTGAAATGGCTAAACATCTTTTCTTATCATTGTTCAGCAAAATAGTTGCAGAACAAGGGTGCTAAAAGCGTGGAATGTTGTGTTACCCTAAATGTGCATATCACAAAGAGGCAAAGAAAACAATCTTACTTTAGGACACAAAATCTACTGAGCTTGTCATGTGCTTAAGAAGTCAATAAGCAAAATGGCACATACAAACTGAACCGAATGACAAATGTGCATAACAGTAAGAGTATTGCTTGTTTTCAGAGTGAATGAATGACAATCTAAAACGAAGGAATTTCGACTTGGTTACATTAATACTTGCAAGGAGTAAACATCCAAAAAAACGTCAACCATCATCATCGATCCTCCTATATGTTCATTCTGACTATTATTTTTGAAACATAATGTGGTAATGGTACGAGATGATGTTTGCTTCTCAACTTATTTGTAATGGATGCAAACAAAACACTCAAGAGTGATTGTGGATTGAGCAGGCAGCAGACAAACCAAATAAAATATGCCACCAATTGCAGTTTGCAGATGATGCGACGACGACTACGGCTGTCTGACTTTTCAAAGGAAATGATAAAAACCACTCGGATAATATTCAAACATATTATATGCCTCATGTGTAAACCACAAAATACTGTTAAGTTTAGGCTTTTTGAGTTTTGAGTAGGCAGGAGGCACAAAATGATTGTCAAAACGATGAAATGTATGGTCGACATTAGGATAAACAAGAATACAAATGAGAATGCGTCTTCGCTTCTGTATTGCATTTATCTGTTTTGCTGACATGAATTTCATTTTGACTGAAAGATTTATCAGTACTGATGCTGCTGCTAACGTAAATATTGCATTGGGTATAAAGTCCTTTATAGTTCTTGAGAAGAGCAAAAAAGGAAACAAATCGTTTAGAAAGAAAACAAGGATGACTTTTTAAAAGCTGATGTTTAATGAAATTAAATGAAATGAATGATGCGTAAAATGATTTTTTGTTTAGTATTTATCACTTGCCTACATGATCACGAAAGATAAAGGTTGAACAGTCTTTACAAAAAACCACAAAATGCTGCCATAAATTCACCACTGAAGATGAATGCATTGCACATGCATATGTATCCCCCTCACATTCATTTTCACTTGCATTCCTACTTCATCTCATCAAAATATGATTGGTCCACTAAAATGCATTAGATTCGCATTTTAATTCATTTTTTTAAACGAATATGACGAGTTTACGACTTACTTTTAAGGATAAGGCGTGTTATCACTAAAGGGAAAGAGATGATATATGAGCTATACGAACTTGAGATTATCACACATAATCACATCTTTTCAGCTTTCTATTTCAAAGGCTTATTAATACTATCGGGCATCTTTATAGGTTCAAAAATATTATTACTCATCTGACTTTCTGCTGCCTTCGGGTGTTTTCCTGAAGCAAAAAAATGTGCCGAATAAGATATGGCTATAATTAGTTTAAGGAATTTTTTATCGCAACCAACCTGTGATACACGTGCCCACTATTATATTGGCATTCTTTGTCATGAATAATAATATTCAAATTAATTATTATTATTTTCAATTTTTAAATAATGATTTCTTCATGAAAAGTATACACAAAATTTTATTTTGCTTTTTTTGACAGATGGTACTTTGGAAAGATCAAAAGGATAGAAGCGGAAAAGAAACTATTACTTCCGGAAAATGAGCACGGGGCATTCTTAATCCGAGACTCAGAATCCAGACGCAATGATTACTCACTCTCAGTGAGGGATGGAGATACAGTCAAGCATTACAGAATACGACAATTGGATGACGGTAAGAAAATAAATAACATTTACATAGGTCTACAACCTCATATTCTACACTAATTGGAACATTATTTGCAATCCAATTTAATAGTACATAGCAGTTAGAAACAGAGACTAATGTTATGAATTACGGAGAAAAATAAATGGCTAGCAATCATATATGAAAATTGTAGTTTTAGAAGATTATAGTAATCAGATGGTGATAAGTGTTTTTGTGCGTTTGTTGAACAAGCAAACTTTTAACAAGGTTCAAGGTGAAATTGAAAGTTTATATTTAGAAACTGCTTGCGCAAATGTGTTCTTAGGTATTTGCTGATAACTGAATTATTGATGCTGCACTATCATATCCCTATCGCCTATCATAACAATGCATACATCAAATCCTTAACGATTAAAGGTTGCGGTGATGTTGACACGGTCTATGAATTTTGTAAGGCAGGCGGATGGATCGATAGTTAAAAGCATGCATGCATGCATTGTGAAATATTAGCAATAATATTATTCATTTTGCAGGCAACTCGTGAAGTAACAAATAAAGTATACGTTGTTTTACGTGCAAAAGGCAGGCTTTAATAATTAACTTAATGAAATTCACATTCAGCATGTTACCTCATAGACTCAGAAATTATGTGACTGTTTCAAGGTCACAGGAAATGGCTTGCAAATCAGCGAAATAGTATGGAATAAAAATTGATTTGGTTTAGGCTGTATTGAAAATTTTTTCCTATAAATATGTAAATTTAAATCCATTCCAAACCATGAAGACTTTAACACAATCAATTTACATTTCGGTTGCGAAGCCGGCTTCGCTTTGTTTGTTGACGTTGAATTATTATAAGCTTTCCTCCCAACAACCCAAGCAATCCTCTTTAAAAAACAAATAATTCTTATTCATTTTCATTCAATCCATCGGTACAAAAAAGTGATAGTTGTAAAAACATGCTCAAGCAATTTATATCATGACACGCAGAAAGCGAAAGAGGGTAAATCACACTTTATATATGAGTACGATTCTTTCGGAATGCCAACTAGGATATGATGATGTTTGTTTTGGAAAGTTGTTGAAAATATGTGGAAAAGCCTGATTTTGTAGAGTAAGTTGCTACTACACTTTTTTAAACCATGTTGGCTCGTGAAGTAATTTAAAATGGCTTTTTGGGCACTCCCTCCTACACAATTTAAAAAGCAAACATCCTGTTTTACACACATGCAGCCAGCACGCAGAGTTGTTATTTCAAGTGCAGTAATAGTATCATCATCATCATTTAACAACAATGCTTTTACTCTTAGGCGTTCATGATTTTACGAGTTGATGTGCATTATGGCTCATCACGGCGGCTGTCGAAGAGGGTGAATTCCGGTTTTTTTTGTCTAAACCTCTTCTCAATTTGACTGATTTAGCGATTCAAGTTGACAAATGACAGACTCTTTCACTTTTACTTTATCAAAACATGCATTTTTTGTGGTAAAGAAGAGAAATGAGTCCAGTCTCTTGGTAAAAACCAGATTAGCTTGATTTTACCTTCGACGGTAACTGTGTCAATAATTTCTCATTAAAAATTAAGCTGTCACAGCCATAATAAAGCTACAGTCATGCATTTTAAGGATTCGCTTAGAAATATCAAATAGGTATTGTTATCCAAGCGTTAATGGCATTAATTTTTGTAAATTGGAATTTCAAATTGCAAAATTTTAGTGTTAGCTTAGCAAATAGCTAAAAAAATCAGAATACTGTAGTTATGTATTTGTATGTAGAATTGAACCTCATGATGACGTTAATCTGAAAAATTGATCAGGAGTGAGGAAGATTCATATGATTATATAATAATATGCTAGTTTGCAATTTTTGCATGATTTATAAGGGATGCTCTACAATTTGCTTGCGTAACAGTACTTAATTTTCATTAAAAATTCAAATATGTTGCAGGAGGCTTTTTCATCGCCAGACGTACAACGTTCCGCACCCTTCAAGAGCTCGTGGAGCACTACTCCAAAGATGCCGACGGTCTCTGTGTCAACCTGAGGAAGCCATGTATTCAAGTAGAGAAGCCAGTGACCGGAGGTCTCTCCCACAACACCAGAGATCAATGGGAGATCGATCGATCTTCCCTCAAGTTCCTTCGCAAGTTGGGCCATGGCCAGTTTGGAGAAGTGTGGGAAGGCCTGTGGAACAACACCACACCCGTTGCTATCAAAACTCTGAAACCGGGTAAGCATCTCTCTCAAGCTTTTAGTTCCCGTTTCCTGGAACAAGAGGATGTGAATAAGCGAAAAGATGTTCTCGCTCTGCAGTGTTTACATAAAAAACATTAAAGCGGAAGTAGGAAAGAGCTAGACTGTCAAGATTACTTTAGAGAGAACAAAAGCCTTGGAATAATGGAAAGAGAATTCGTGAGAAATGAATGAATAATGTATCTCGGTTGAAATGGATCTCGGAGAAATACAAAGAGATTCCATGTTTTTTATATTCTCTTTTCACTGAAAAAGACATTTCCATTGTCACGTCATCGCCAGAAAAGCACACATCCAATTACAAGTCTTTTTCCTTCCACGGAAAAATATAATGGGATGCTCACGGTCTTATATTTTCTTCTTTTTTATTCATGGATTGCAGGCACAATGGACCCCAAAGACTTTTTGGCTGAAGCACAAATCATGAAGAAGCTCCGTCATCCGAAACTTATCCAGTTGTATGCCGTGTGTACTTTGGAGGAGCCTATTTTCATTATTACCGAGCTCATGAAGAATGGCTCGTTACTGGAGTATCTCAGTGGAAAAGGAAGGATGTTGAAAGTAAGTTTTGCCATTCTATTGTGATTTTGCATGCTTTCACACAATTTTCATACAATTGCATTGGAATGAAATGCAAACATTACGCGTTATATTACATACATCTATGCCCCTGAAATGAAATGACATGGATCCACCCGAGATCCGGCCTACATCAAAACAAATTAATTATGGAATGAGTGAGTATCTAACTTCACTTTACGTTCACAACATACTAGAAAAGAAACATGACGCAGATTAATATCATCATCATACGTAGAGCACTTGCAGTAGTAGTAAGCTTTTGAAGTGAACAATGGAACAATGAAATTAGCTGGAAGGATATTTTGGTATGGTATGTGGTATGGCGTGATCTATGATTATCTAATGGGAGGAATGCTGTCATCAACGAAAATATTAGCAAGTCCATTCACATTACTGGCTTTTGGCTACTATCCATCCATGACCATTATTATTAAGCCAACAAGAGAGGTAGTTTGGCGAACCGTTGTTAGTTGCAAAAAAACTCATATTTCGTACACACCAAAGGAATTAAACCCATTATTGGTTGTTTTGCAGTAAGATAAGACATCCGTTGTTCATGTTACTACTACCATTACGATTGATATTGAATTGATATCAAATGAAATGTGGTGAACAAAAACCAATGATTGAATCTAATGATGTCCATTATATACTTACTTACCAAAGCTATAAACGCCATTTCCAGTAGGATAGAAACAAACTTTTAATGGGTTTCCCGTAAATATTGATTGGAATTCACATTATATTATCGCCTAATAACTACCAATAAATAACAGTGTAATGTATCGTGGCATGTACGCTCAATCAAGCTCTTTCATGTTCTGTTATCACATTACCTCATCTACCTTAACTTTAACTTTATGGAAGACTGAAACTGAAAATGACTAGTTATAAAGCATGAGTCATCATTTCGTGATCAATGATCACAATACCTGATATTCAGTATGATTACAGAAATTTGTCGAAGGAGTGCCGCTATTATGATTGCTTATAAAAAGACGATGATGATCAATGAATGAGGATTTTTGACAAGGGATGTGGTTCTGATGTGATATGAACGTAAACATAATAATTGTATGAGATAGGCTCGAGGTAAAAATGTAATGATCAAAGGGATTGTATGTGTTGGGAAAAGGCTGACAATTCAATTCATATGGAAAGGAAAGGGTTTACCTAGGTCAATTAAAAAATACACATGTATGGATAACGCCTGATGCCTTTTATAGACTGTTCGATGAATACACACCATTGCTAATTAATTAGAGTGCTAACTATCCAATGCAGTTTGTAGGATAATAATGATAATATATGTTTATGGTACAGTAAATATTAATTGGTGTATTCATGTTATTTTTTTCTGTTACAGCTTCCACAGCTCATCGATATGGCAGCTCAAATCGCCGGTGGAATGGCATACCTGGAGTCACAAAACTATATTCACAGAGACTTAGCAGCTAGAAACGTATTGGTTGGAGAGTCAAATACCGTGAAAATCGCTGATTTTGGTCTCGCACGTCTAATCAAGGAGGACGAATATGAAGCAAGACTGGGTATGTAATTACTACCAATTATAAAAGTCAATTTTACAAACGTATTTTATGAGTGGTCGGTAACTGATATCTGCAAAGTAAACAGCAACAACATATATATGGCGAACAATAACTTAATGTATGAAATTATGCGAATGAGACTAGAATAGTTACAGTCAAATACAGATAGATAGACAGACTATATGGTGGTATATAAAACTATTTTAAAACGTATTAAATTTGCATTATCATTAATGTTTATGTACGTTAACGTAAGCCGACCAAAATATTCAGATAGTCGATATGTTACATATTTTGTGACGCACGCACTAATTTGATAACTCATACAAAGGAACATATTATCGAGGAACGGACGTGTAATTTCTTCGAGATGTATCATTTCGATTAACTTGACAGCAGCCGTATCATTTGATGAAGTCATTCATTCACAAGTAATGAAAGAGTTTTCAATCAGCTGAATAAAGAAGTAGCCTTCTAATTTTCAATTGCATACAATGTTCGCAGTAGTAACATTGAAAATATCGACAAAAATATCATGAGAATTTTTCGATGCAGTGCAAATAAAAACTCCTTTGACGCAATATGAAATCTATAGATTGCTTGATGATTAAACACTGCGATGAAAAGAAAGTTGAAAGTAATGAACATTTGTATTCTTTCACCAATTCACAGGTACAAGATTTCCTATAAAGTGGACTGCACCCGAAGCCGCCAACTACTCGAAATTCTCAATTAAGTCAGACGTATGGTCCTTTGGCATTTTACTGACTGAATTAGTAACATACGGAAGGATTCCCTATCCTGGAATGACAAATGCCGAAGTTCTCCACCAAGTAGAGCACGGGTACAGAATGCCATGTCCTCCAAATTGCCCGGATCGTCTGTACGAAATCATGCTAGAGTGTTGGCATGCTGATCCAATGAAAAGACCGACTTTCGAGACACTCCAGTGGAAGCTAGAAGACTTCTTCACGCTTGAAGGTTCCGAATATAAAGAAGCGAGTTCTGGCTACTGATTTTACTCAGAAAATCTGCAAAACAAATCCCACATTTCAAAAATTGTTATTGTAAGCGTAGAATCTACAAAGTAGATAGTTGTGTATGTAGAGAGAGAGAAAGGTTTTCAGATTTTTACATCTTTTCAAAATGTCAATGTGTAATATTATATGTAAATCCAAGTAAAGTAGGTAGTACTCAAAATTAGTTAGGTTTTATGACATGATAAGACTAATATATTGTCCAAGACAATTATTGTTGTAAATATTTATATATAAACAAGTTACTTGATACTAAGATGCTGCTTGTAAAATGTGTACTGTTTAATTTGTCATTGAGTTGAGTATAATAGTATATTTTACCTTTACTACTGTTGTGTTGATTGTTACATTATTTCGTGTGTATTATTGAAAAATGTATTTCAAAGCATTTCATCCCGTTTTACCCTCGTTCACATAATATGATTTAACGTGCTATCAGTAACTATATATTTCAGTGTTATAAGATTGTAATATTTGAACCCTGTAAATATTGATTAAAGCTAGCCAACGCCGTAATTCAGTATATCATGATTTATCAAAAACAATATCCGTCAAGAACAAAAATGCTATTTTCTATTTATTGTGTTAAACACACTTTTCAAAGGTTTAAAGCTAGTAAAACTGTTTCTTTCAATGTCCTAATGAAAGCTTAATTTCATAAACACAAGACTTTTTTGTTTTTCATCTTCGATAATAATTGATAAATTAGAAGTTGCATTCTGATGCATGAAGCTTTTCTTAAGACTTCCAAAAACAATTTTGTAAGAACAAACTTTCGGCATATAAACAAATGCCCCCAAACTATCCATATATTGTATCACATTACAACACAATTTAAATGTCAAATGTATGATATAATGTAGGTATTTTATACAAAATATATATATATGACTCAAACTCAATTCAATGCATTATTACTGAATTTATATTTAATTATATATACAATACTCGCATTCTCAACCTGAACTTGATTTCTGAACAACTATACTGTTTTATACTTAAAACCATTACTTAATTCAAACTATCTTTAAATTAGTAAAACTTTTTCTTAAAGATTCCATTAATTATATTATCGTATTCGTATTGTGAAACTACCTGTAGTACTTGCCAATGCTGCCGGGAATTTCTCGTAATATTGCCAATTGAGATGTACGCTGTAGTGGCTATAAAAACCCTTTTACGTGCAATGATTTTTATTTAACTTTATGTAATGTGTAAAGATTTAACTATTAAAAGTGAATGATGCTACAAAAAGGTGTATTAAATACTCCACAACTTTTTAATTACCATAAAAATTAATAATTGGTACATAAGTAAAACCACAATTGTGAAGCTATGGTACAAACTCTGAACCGTTTGTTTACTTATTTGCGGCCAATAGGGAAACCGAACAAATCCCAAACAAAAAGCATGGTTACAACTAAAACGCATATACTTTCTACTCATTTTCATTATACCATTATACAAATAAGTAGTAATTACTTCTATTAAAAAAAATCTAGAATTGGTATTTTTAGAATCCGGATGTTTTAAAAAGTCCAGAAATGCAATGAAATTTTTTTTATGTAACGTCCAAAAAACTTTTGGCCCCTTTCGTAATCATTAAATGCCTCCGTTTGTACATCAAATTGAATACAAATACAAGTTATTTACGTACCAAATTTTTTAAACGTTTAAAGATTTCAACGTTTTAGAATAATTATTACAATCCGCAAAAATGCATCAATCTTTGTATATTTTATGTAGTTACCGTGCATATCGCGAGTTATATCTCCAGCTACTCAAACGCGACATCAAATCCACCCTTTGAAACCCGAGGCATTAAACTTTACAACCAGAGGCCGCTGCGCCTCTCCCATGCTCTGACTAGGTGTATCGACCCAAATCCAGTCGTCACACCGCCCCCACAACACAATGCTTCTTTTGTGTAAAGCTTGGGCTGGCTTGGGTAATTGAAGGGCATGTTCATACATTGCGGCACAAAATTAGGAAACTTTTCATCACGAAATTTGGTCCGCTAATCCCGCTTAAAGTCTTCAAATTTTTGGCATCAATTACGAAATTTACAAATCCAATTATGAAAATCGCGGTTTCGTAAGAAATCAGCTAAATTGGAACTTTACCTACTAGTGGCGAACTAAAGTTGGACTAAGCTGATTGGGTGGTAGTGTGGCAGTAAGAGTAGAGGAAACAAAAAATCAGCAGGAGGACGAGCGAGGACGTACAAACTTGTTTGTAAAATATTCTCGTTTAATATATATTTCGTTCGTGAGAGAAGAAAGAGCGAGCATCCTAATCTAGTGTATGGTATTGGAGGGTCTAGAGGAGCTGAGTTGAGCGAGTATTTTATTGAACGTCTGCTCCTGCTGTCTGAATGTTGTGGCAAGAAAGTTCTTTCTGTGTGAATTATATTTGTTGGAAGCTAAAATCCAACATCTACAGTCAGCAGAGAGACCCAGAGGTTGGTAAAACAATATCAACAAATTGTGTCCCAGATATAAAGTTTAACGAATCCGATCTACAACAGGATTTTAATGTTAAATATTAAGTGTTGTTATAATTAAACTAATGCAATTATTAGTTATTGCAAATTTAAAAAGTTGAAAGTTGTTCTATTGGCGAGATTTCTTTGAGTGAAGTCAAAGACGACGGAAGATTTAGCGTTGTGAAAGATTAGGGATCAGAAGAAATTGTGAAAATCTTAAACTGTTAATCATCATACATTAATCATGGAAGAAGTTATGGTTGAATCGGCAGTAGTGATTGAACCGAATCAGATGGTTACGACGGTGGGAGAACAGCCTGAAATTTGTGAGCTGGAGGAGGCCACGGAGTCGAAAAGTAAGTAAAACACTTGCGACATCTGGTGTACAAAAATTCCTATTGTTTTATCAGTGGCCTCATTCATTAGTTTGATTGGATTAGTCAAGTAATCGATGATTAGTTCGGTTGACCTTTTTTATATGTCGCCTATTCATACTTTACTATCCATTGCAAGTTGTCATATAATGTAGTCGTTTTCAAATTAGGATGGAATTCGTGCCAATTAGGTTAGGTTATTTACAGGTCATATGTTGTTGTTGTTGTGAGTGAGTTGGTGAACCCTACACATTCGCGTTTGAACTTTGGTGTTTTAGAGTTCTATTTTTGTGCATGGGTGGAGAAACTTACCAGTGTTAATTCGTATTGTTTAAGTTGTACTTGCATTTATCTAATACGTAACGGGACTATAACAATACGTTTAGTTAGATCTATTGAGAACTAGGTCTACGTTTTATGAGAATGAGGAATAATTCATTAGTAACTGGTTTATCCAGGAATCGTAATACGGTACTCATTTATCTCTACGTAGGCCTACAATTAGGATCTATATTAGTATGACTATTGCTATGGTAATCAATGTTGAACTTAGGAGTGCGATTGACATAACAACATGTATTACTGATTAATTCACAATTATGATTAGTATCATCAGTCATTGTTAATTTGTTACCGTATAACTTTTAATTGTAGCCCAGGTCATAATAAGACGTTCTGTACACGGCCTTTATTCATGAAATCTGGCATATTATGGTTGTAAATCGATTTTTAACGTCCGAGTTAAGTAATACATAATCGTCAAGTTGAAATTAAGGAAGTTCTTTCGCATACCATGGCATAATACAGTAGCAAACTGCATGTGGTTTGCTTTGCAAAAATTAATGCATTACATTTGGATCTGAAAGGCGAAAGGTTTCAAAATTCTTTATATGGAACGATAGTGTGACGATGAATTTTACTGGCCAGTATAGTTGGTTGGTTACTGCCAACTATCAGTGCGAACTATATTCAGCAACATTTCACATCATAATTTGTTAAACGCAATGCAATACAATCAGTGTCACTAAATTCAAAGTAAGCTTCTATGATATTCACCAATCCTATATGATAAAGTTTAATGTTGTTTATATTACATATACTGTAGGTCAACAATTCTATTGTTGCTCAATTCTATGAATTCTATTAGTTCATTGTGCTATGACCGAGGTCAAATCATTGTTTCATTATACCGTAAATGTTTTAATAGTAGCCTGATTTTAACACGAAAATTAAGACACGGCATCTTATACAACATATATACGAATGGTGTCCAGGATTCAGCATGTATGTAAAATTTCATAAAATCGATAAAATATTAACGTTGAAAAAGACCAAGTTTCATATTTCAAGTACGAACAAAAGTGGAAGTAGAAGTAGACTTTTGTTGCAGCAGCATAGTGAGAACGGGATGCAGTGTAGTGAGACCAAAAAAACACTTTTGTTGCTGCAAAGAAGTAGGAGGTAGGGGACGGGAACATGATAATAATATAGTTCAGGGACTGGCCACATATAGAAGCGCTCTGACGGTGGTAAATACTGTGGGCGCTGTCACTATGCGCAACGCAAGATGATTAAATTTTCTTAACGGATGTAATTAAGTGTCTTTACAATTTAAGGTTTCAGCTAAGAACAGTTGAAAAAATGCATCACATGATCCAGCTTTCAAAATTTAATAATTTTGCTGATGATTTTTTTCCCATTTTTGAAGTTTTTTTAAAGACTGCTGTTACATAATGGGAATTAAATTTGCATTTTTATCTACTGAAAATCAAATCAAATATTCAAATGCATTTAGAGTTTTAGACAATCAGGGAGCTATGGTAATTTGAGTTATATTACCGTGTCATATTGGATGAACCAATCATGTAACATTCATGTTAACGTTTTTTATACTCACCAAGAGCAGAGTTTAGAAAAGATGATACATAGAAAGAACGTATATGTACGTGCTTGTAATCTGAAGCCATGGTACATGAATTAAATTCCTTTATGCTGCAGCAGTTGCGTTGGCTTGGCTGTGTAAAGTTTACAAAACCAGAGATAGTGAAAAAGGGGGCGATCAGCGATGGTCGTTGTTGAAGCTACACCTTGATTATGTTCAACTCAAAGCTTCATTTCACTGTACAGATTACATAAGTTCCCATAGAAAGGGTTAGGTCTGTTTTTGCTTGTATGCTTGTGAGAAAAATGTTATACGTCATGTACTATTCTCGCAACTATGGCTTTTGAGAAGTTGGTAGTACAAAAGTACTGTAAGTTTTTGGACGTGATATTCACGTGTGCATGCATGGGTTGATGCAAACAAGTATGGCGTCCGCGTCGTGGTTAGGAGGTTGAATAATGTAAAAATAAAACACTTACAGAAGGGGATCGTTCATTTTATATGACGGTCTCGAAGGATTTACATTTTATTTTTTGACGGTCTAGAAAATATACGCATTTATGGGCTGCGGGAAGTCTTTTATGTACATATTAGCATGTAAAATAATTATTTAAAACAATGACAATTATTATATTAAATGTTTTAACGGATTATGATGGTATATTCATTTATTCATATACACTGCTAACGTTTCGTATAAGTACGATTTTCTTCATCAGACAGGGCGAAGTTCAAAACACAGAAATCATGGAGGTTAGCAGACTTTTTAAAAAATCGATAGAGTTAGCAAATTAGCAATAAAAATTTATATTGGTACAGTATAAAAGTAATTATTAATAAGTCGACCGTAGTTACTCTAGGGTATATTATTCGTGGATATAGGCCGATTTAGTTATTTTGATTCATGAACTTATCAATTGGTCTCATTTTACCCATTCTAACATAAGACTAAATTTATTTTATTCAGAATCATAAGATTCACGAATAATAACTCTTCAGTTTTTGTGTGCACCATATATTCAAGCATAGCAATAGCATAAAGGGATGGTGATTTCGTTTGCATAGTATTCATTGGCATAGTATTCATTTGGTATGCAGTTTGTGCTTTACACATTTTCAAAACGTGTAAAGCTTAAACGTTAAGAACACTCGTTTTTAAATGGAGGCTGGGCACAGACTGAATTCCAGCATTTGGGGCATTTTGAGAAATATGTTTAAATTGGTAGGTATTTTCGTATAGTATAATAGTTCACGATTTCAGTTCGATATAAAGTGTTTAACACCAATGTGGAATGTGTTTTTGTAGAAACTGACAACCAAAAAATCGTTGGTACGATCACCAACACTGGAAGTTTACTTGAAGGGAAAGATGAAATTGACACTAGTAGTAAGCCTGAAGCTATTCAAGCCGCAGAGGCAGAAACCGAAACGCCTGAATCAAGTGTTCCCGCCGTTGTAACATTAACAGAGCCGGACGACGAAGAAGATGTAATTTACCTTAATTCCGATGACGAGGATGCAGGACAGTCTGGTGTCAGTGAATCAAAACGGTCTAGAACGGAGGATGATTGCGAAATGGACATTGACGATTCTGGCGCTGTTTCAGTTGTGGGAAGAATTATAAGAAAGATGTCAAGACAGGATTTGGAAGACTTGGTTCTAGCCAAAATTGTCGAAGCAGTGGTTTCACATACCGAAGTAGGCCATCTCAGGAGCAAAGTTTTAGAACTGCAAATGCAAAAGGACAAGATGGCTAGCAAGCTGGGTATTATGATGAAGCAGGTAAATAATAAATGATTTTGCTTATCATTTGCATACATATAGTTCATACCTCCATAGTGCAGTGCAATGCACTCACTGTGCATAGTTAAATGCTCTATGACATGATGAAATTGCATATAATTTATAATATACATATTGTCATGTAGCTACAATCAGAAGTTTATAGTACATGAAACAGGCATAGTTAGCTTAGTACAGTAGAGCAAGGAATAGAGCAAATGATTTTTCAAAAAATAAATTGTTGAATTATTGATAGATAGTTTATGAAACGCGATAAGAACACACTTGTTACTCGTAGCATATTTGTAGTGACAGATTGTGTATTTATTTTTGGTTGCAGGTTGCAGAGTTGTCAACTGCGGTAAATATAATTACGGATAATGAGGCACGAGAGGGAAAGAGTCGATCACATAAACCTCATGTTATTAGATTTAATCGTTCGGTTGGATTACAAACATCAATTGAGCCAAGTGTGCGTTCTGCGCCTCCTAGAATCATTCGAGTTCCGGAGCCAACTCAAAATGGCGTAAAACAGTATGGCGCGAGTACTGGAAAGACTACAATATATGCGGGTGCAGCCAATGGAAATTTCAATGCACCGCAATCACATGGTGTAAAGAGGGTTTATCAAGGAAACAGAGCTGGCGATGCAAAGCAAACCGGAAGTCAAAATCCTAGCCCGGTACCTAGCCCACGTAAAGTCTATAGTGCAGCATCTGCCCCACCACGGATGCTTCCCATTGCCCCAAAACCTGTTACAGTTGTTCCGCAACTTCCATCCTCAATTACTGTTTCAACATCTCAACCAGGAATCGTGGATTTGACCGATGATGATCCTCCATCGCATTCTTCTGGCTCTCAACAAAATGTTACTCCATCAGTCTCAACGCCATCTTCTGGATCGACTGCATGTAAGTTTTTTTGTCGAAAAGTTTATACGAATATTCTTGGGGATGTACTGTGTAGCATCCATGCTATTTATTACTAACGCTTATGAACCTGAATATGTATTCACATGTGGAATGGCTTATTTAAATGTTACAGATATCAATGGAGTTCAATACCAAGTTATCAAACAGCCGTCAGGAGTTCAGCTTATGACTCCGGGACCTTCACAAGCAGCCAAATATATAGTTTCAGGAGGATCGGGGCAAACCCGACCGGTCGTTTTGCAACAGTTGGCTGTTGGATCAGGCCCTCAACCGCAGTTAGCTCCTAATCAGCAAATTGTGATCAGAGGTGTTAACAATTCATCTCCACTTACCATCATTCAGAGACCATCTGCTCCAAGGCAGCAATCTGACTTATCTGCCAACGGATCTGTATCTCGGGTTGCAGCTACTATAACTTCAAGGCCTGGAACTGTACTTTCAGCTGCCAGTAATTCTCAAAGACAAAGATTTATTTTGGTAAGTTACATTTTCATTTGTATTTTACGATCCAATGTTTTAAAAGTTGGGTCGATTTTATCATTTCATTTGTATACGAATTTTTTAGCCTCCACTCCCAACGACGCCGCCGAATAAAACGAAAGCTAACGACTCATACCGGGCACCTCCAAAGCCAGAACTAACTCTCAATGAACAAGCGGATGGAATAGTTTTGTCTTGGAATTTACCAACTGTACTTAACATGGCAGAAGTGACTACTTATCAAATATTTGCTTGTCAAGAGTCACTCTCAAACAGTACAAGCCGTCCATCTCAGTGGAAAAGAGTTGGAGATGTAAAAGCATTACCATTGCCAATGGCTTGCACTTTATCTCAGGTGAGCTTTAAGACACACATTTTGAAGGAGTCCGTACTTATATAGTATAAACGCTCATTCAATGGCATGTAATAGGTATCTGATGAGTGGTGTATGAGCAGAGATGGGTAAATTACCAATTTTTTTTAAATTTTCAGTTTACGGATGAAAACCGATATTATTTCATCGTCCGTGGCATCGATGTGTATGGCCGAGTGGGTCCATTCTGTGATCCCCAAAACATTCTACTAAAGAGGAGAAATAAGTAAACACATTATATTGAGATATTTTTTAGGGACACATGCTTAGATTGTAGAGTATGAAGAGTGTGAAGTGATTTTAAATAAATCATGAGTGATCTTGAGATACGTTGGTTGCATTTATAAAAATAGTAATCTAGTGTTTAACTGTTAACGGAATAAATTATTCTGTGACCCAATTACGTTTCAGAAGCGGACAGTGTATAAAATTGCAACATTTGATCATTCGTTGATCAAATTTTTACCTTTGTTTTTATTCAAAGTGTGGTAACGCGACGCGCTGGTTGATTTAATGACTGGAAATTGTTCCTGTAATGAATGTAATGTACGATTATGTATAAGTTTAATATTGTAAACTATCGTGGTACACTTGTGTGTAATCAAATAAAGATTTTAAAACCTTCTTTCCATGTTTGCATATTTAGTTTATATTGCACGTATCATGTCGCTATTTATTCTATTCGGTATTTTTGGTACTCTTGCTCACATTAACCTAACCGAACCTAACATCTATCATGTTGGCAAGTAGTGCATTTAATCCGTGAATAACTTGGCTTGAATGGAATATTTAACTGATTATAAAAGTACAAACGGATACAAATCTTCAGTTGGAAGGATTGCATTTTTAGCCTTTAGAAAAATCCTTGAATACTAAGTATAAAGTCTTTAAAATTGTCAATTTTGTGTACGAATCATTGTGTTTTCGCGGGCCTACGTATTCACTACTGCAAGGTCTAACGCATATTATAGCTCCTAACATATTTACCATTACCCAAAATTCTAAAGAACAATAGGAATTTTAGACACGTCAAAGTTAATAAGAATCATATCCATTTAAGAAGCACATTTTAACCCTTCCCTTGCCGTTTTTTTAGAAACCACATTTATTCCGATGTGAAGCTTGCAGTTTGATAGAAGATGGTTCAATCGTTGAATCGAAGCGTCTTGTGGCTCACCGGGCAAATGTTTGAGACCGAGGGACTTTGGCTACAACTATTCAAAATGTAAATGGATGCCAAGACAACATCTTCCGTGATGCCACCAGACATTCTTTCTGGCTCGTACATTAATTTTTTGATTGTCATGTGGATACGAATGGAATCGTAAAACAACGCGAGTATGGAAACACTGAGGGCTGCGTTACTGGGCGGATCCATCGTGACATTCTACTTTTATTGTCGTGAGGTATTGCCAAACCTGCGCTATTCCAGCGTTCCAGCGTACTCCAGCTTAACGTACACTGTATGCAGGTATATAACATTTACACTCTCATATTACGGTGTGTTGTAATTGTAGGTCTTCTCTGCTGAGCTATAAAAATAAATAGTATGCATTCATCCTGCATTATATCTATTACATTAAGATGTAGAATTTTGACTTTCCTATCCTACAACAGAAAATTGTTCTTATCCCTTTATTAGGGAATGATGTTTTCTACTCTCCGTCCGGATGATTTGGATAGTCCACCGCGGCCTATAGTGGAAGCAGTTGAGCTTGGAACACACAAGAAAAAAAATGGTGCAGCTTCCTCAATGTATAAACTCTTCCTTGTGCAAAATCATCCAGCACCAAGAAGATCTTCCTATATTATTGACGTAGTGCAACTGGAAATATTTGGCTGCGTTCAACGAGTAAACCATCCCGAAATAACCCGTTGGAAGCAAATAGCTCAAGTTGATCTGAGAAAAAAGAAAGGCTGTATGAATCAGAGATGCAATGACGGATCCGTAAGAAGCTCTATCAAAATTGCTGGGGTATTGTGAGACATATATAATGACAAACCACAAGCATGAGTCGATCGATTTGCCATCCATAATACAAGCTAAAGTGTTCGTCTTTTATTTTTTTCAGTTTTCTTCGGGATTCAGATATCAAATTGCAATCAGAGGGATGGATGCCCGTGGAAAGCGAAGCTTATTTAGCGAGCCGGTTTATATAGTTCCTAAGTGCAGCGATGCAGATGTTTCAATTCATTGATGTTGATTTATTCCTATTTTATTTCATGCCATATATGTTGCCGTGATTTTTGGTGTATTGCAAGAATGAAAATAATTCAGACTTCTAGTGGTTCCACCTGTAATTGTTTTTTACTAAATATTTTATTCGAAATAGTCAGGTATGTACCTTGCTACATTGTGAGATAAACGGGAGCTATACGTTTTTTAAAAGTTTGTTGATTAATAAAAAGTTTCGTGAAAAAATATATTCACTGATTTCGATGTATTTAATTTTCTTCACTTGCATAGTAGCTCCGGTATGAATAATAAAAGATTCAATATGTCGCAAATAATTTAAAAAGCATGTGTAAAAGTCGGCTGAAATATCTGGAAATAACAAACTCTGTTCCACTTGCCGCCGACTCACTACTACTGTATTACTACCAAACTTTAAACAGCTAGCACTGCATTGTTTACCGGGTTTAATTATCATACATTAGTAAATTCATGTAAAATGATGAGTAGCATATTTAATGACTCTATTATCAACTATCTTTCAGACAAGGATGTTATTCATTTAAGTTTCTTTTGAGTTGATTATTTTTTGAATGTAGTTACGTGAGATTCATAAATTCATAGATGCCAGCAATTAAAATGGCATACATACATACTTTCGTTCTACTTCAATTTGAAGATATTGAATCCAGGCCAGTTAAGAGTTAAACAGCTCAGTGTTTCCGAATTCACTCTTAATATGAATTCCTTTATACTAAAATAATACCTTATACGACTAAATATCTAGAGAAAAAGTACAAGTTGTACGTTGCCCCAAATGGCAACAATTCATCAACAAAAGTTAACGATCTTAATTTATGCCGAAACCTGCGCTGATAAGTGTTATTGTGAAATAACATTTACAAGATATCTTCATCGGAATACTTTTATAACACTAAAATCATAATTTATTCATGTTTCGGATACGGGTACCCATACGCATACACACTCACGTACGTATTTTCCAATAAAAATTGTTGTTGACAATGATCACGGACTCCACTTTGTCCATAAAATGATTGTTCCATGAAGCATGGCGTAAATATGCAGACGAAATGACGATGTTATGCATTTAAGGTAAAAATATAACGAGCTTTGTGTATTACGTCAGAAGAAAGAGTTTTAATGTTTTCTTACTCGGAACAAACATCCTTAGAATATGGAGTCTTTCTCCAAAAATAAATATGAATCGATTAATTACAAATTCGTAACCTGTTGTGAATGGTGAGTACACTTGCATACATGATTGCTCGGCGTATATCATTTGATGTTGTCGTGAATCTGTAAAAAATGCCTTTTGTGGTAACATAACATGAGGTTCATTGATAAACGCACATTTAATGAGTAGTTTTCTGTATAGATTAAAACTCATCGCTGCATTGCACCCATAATGATTACAGTAAGTTATGATTAGTTGGATGAATTTTGGGTATTCAAATCAATTTAAAATAGGACTGTTCTGGAGGGGAAGTGTACCATTTCTAGTTTGCTCCTGTGCAGCTATAGGTCGACGAACAGTTACAGGTCCTAACCTTGCAAAGTACAAACGCATTATTCCATTGAATACGGGAATCCCATGTACTCAATCATTTTTGTTAGAATGGTCAAATTCTTGTGAACTTGTCTAGCAAAGTTTAACATCACACTTTGAAAAGTTTTTTATAAACTGAAATTCTTACTACAGAATATTCTGAGAATTCTTTAGGCACACAGGTGTCATTTGGGTTGTGCTTATAGTTTAGTGTTTGTAAACCGGCAAGGTTGCAACACTTAAATAAAAAGTAAAATCAAACCAAAGCAAGTAGTGAATAATCTAAAGTTCCAGTCATGCATAAGGTACGACTTTTTTTTAACAATAAACTGTAAAAATTATAATAAATTCCATTAAAAACTGTATTAACGCTCGACCGAGAGTTTTCTAATAATTTTTAAATGGAAACTCTAGCTCAAATTTTTCCGATCTGGCTACATGGGAATGGCCTTGTGCTTCATTTCCAGCCTACTTTTATCATTGGGCACAATGATGGTCTCCAGAATGACAGAATTTCATCCCATAACGAAATCATTTTGGAGATTTTTAGGAACATTTATTCCTTCCGTGTTTGTAGTGATCTACTATGCATTCCAAAAGGAGTCTATCACATCTTCATTTTGGCCTTTGAGATGGGATTCAGTAGTTGTATTTATATCACTTGTGGTAAGTGCTAAGCCAATTGGACAATATAAGTAATCGCTGACCTACTACAACGTCTGTAAAGCGGGGCAACATGATAAATTACAATTTTACACCTTTCAATTTATTTACAGATTCGAAGCTTTTTAGGCTGCACTGCCGCAACGTTACAGTATTATTCGCTAAAGTACATGTCGTTGGGAGACTCATCGGTAATCTGCAACTCGTACCCCGTGTTCGTTACTCTTCTCGCATACTGCTTTTTAGGGGAACCCTTTGGAGGCATATTCATGTTTGCTGCTACCCTAGTCACATTTTTGGGTGTGACCTTGATTGTACGCCCTCCAATACTCACTGGAGAGACCTTCGACTCTGAACTCATGGTAAACTCAGGTCATGAATCTATCTTCTCCCCTTGCCCCTTGTAAAAAAGAATTTAACATTCGAAATGGTAACTTATAGATAGGAGCAGGTCTTGCCATAACCTGTGCTGTGTTCATGGCAGGTGCAATTGTCATGATACGTCATCTTCACCAGATTCACCATTGCATCACACTAATAGGATTTGCAGGATTTGGAACTATTGAAGCTGCGTTGCTGGCTTGGGGTTTTGACGTGCTAGAATTCCCGACAGAGACCATGGACATTGTCAAAGCATTTGCCATAGGTCTCCTGTCTTGTGGCAGTCAAATGTTTTTAATTTTTGCATTGAAATGTGACAATGCCGGTCCTGTCGCACTCGTGAAGACAACCGATGTTTTATTTGCATTTTTATGGCAAATGGTGTTCATCCAAGTGTTTCCTGACATCCTGAGGTAAATAAAAGCTTAAAGGAGCATGAGTCATGACATCATTTTAATTTTTAAGTAGGTGCCTGTAAAAATAGTGGTTTATGGCACACATCTGTAAATTTGAATTATGATTACATTAAGAATGAAGTTGTAAAAATTTTATTCTTATCTATTTTAGTGTGCTAGGCGCAGCTGTGATGATGAGTGGCATCTTCTTATGCGGCTTTAAAAAGTATATTGACTCTCTTGAAATTACTCATCCTTGGAGAAGCGTGTTTTGGTTCGTGACAAAATAGTGAAGCATGCGTGGGATGCTAGTGTAGTATTTTAATTAAGAACATTTTTTCTATCTGTAACTTTTGTATGAATTGACGCACCACACGGGAAAGAATAAAACGCACGTGTTAGTGTACAATGTAATTATGATTTTATATATGTATAACTATTATCTGTAGTCTGTGCTTCATACTTCAACTTTTGTCAAATCACAAAAATATGTTTGTTCGACATCTGCTACGAATGTAAATATTTGTTAATTTATGTGAATATGTTTTAAATTAATGCATTATATGTTACCGTACCTTTCGATTTTGCTGTTTCGGAAGACTATTATGCGCGAACATAATAAAATATACTACTTAGCAACATGAAACTGGTGATATTATTACTTTTCGCCAAATTCACACACGGTTATATGAGAAGGAGATTCCTGTGAAAATATGCAAAAATACAGAAAGAATTTCTACCACGTTGGAGATGCCAAAGCCTGCTTGTCGGGTTCGACAGAAGTCTTTTAGTCAAATTCACGATATATGAATTGCCACAATTATGCATGTATAATTCTACCGCTGGAAAACCTTTGTGCAATATACATCATATTACCGAACTCATGTTAAAACTGAAGAAAATGAAACTTTAGGACTTTAAACAGCAATAATATGACATGAACACTCAAAGAAAACATTTGGGTTTTGTTTAGTGAGTTGATGGCGAATCACACTTCACTGTAAGTAAATTGAACTCGTCAAAAAATATGCCATATTTCGTTCCTGCAAGGTGGTAGACAAAGTACGTTGTAGGTTTTTATGCAAGCATTCGTGCTGACAGTCTTTATAGAGGTTGTATTCAAATAATCCGTGGATAAATGTACGTGTAAACCATTTGCAAAATTGATTTGCATTTAGTCAGTTTTTAGTTTAACTATATGAAATATATGAAATGAAGACAAAACATTGTAAATTCCAGAGCTTGCAAAATTTTATGGGTTTTTAGCCAACCGCTGGAGTTGGAGTACAGTTGATATTGAGTCTGAATATTGTTTTGCATAGTTATTTTATATGAACTATTTATGTAAAACCTTTCAACATGGTTGATGCATGCATGTAGCAGTGGTACCTTGCAGATTGCATTACACTGCAGCAGTATATTATGTGAAATATACACCACGTACTAGTCACCGGCATGCAAAAAGTTATAAGATCTTCTATTTTATGTGCACGATGTTGTTTCTTCCTTGTTGGAATTGATATGAAAAACAGTCTATACTTAACCTCTCACTTAAGATTAGTTAGTACATGGAAGGGAAGGTCGTTGGAAACATTCCCTGGAGGAATCGGAAAGTTAGACTAGTTGTTCCAATCTGCGTTTGTTACATTGTTGCTTTTATTTTATGAAACTACATTATTTATAAATCAGTCAAATCAACCCAATCAATAGGAGCACATCTACGTGGAAGGTAAATACAGAAGAAAAATACAGGCGTTAAAATACTTATTCTTCTCTGCACAATAGTAGTTGGTTGGAAATTGGAAAGGCAAAAGTATTTATTTCGTTTTTCCGTTGACCTATTTAAAGTTTTGAGAATTAAACCATCTTACTTATATTTTCAGGGTTACAATTAAGCCCCATATCATATCATCCTCTCCTCATAAACTATTAGCGGGACCATGATTACATTTCCAACAAACACAAATGGCTCGACGTCGACAGCCGCTCCAACCACAACAAAAAACCTAGGAGCTCCATCAATCCAGCCAATGTCGCCCGATCACAAAGGCAACTTAAAGGGGAAACCCATCTATTTATTTGAGGGCAGTAATCATATTATAGGCTATGACACATTTTATGCAGCGAAGAATGTGGGTGAAATCGATAGGAAACGAGCTATCAAACATACGTTTGAGCATTTCACCTGCCAAGCGGAAGGAGCTAATAAAACGACCTCATTGCCAGTACAGCAGGCTGATGACGAGGTTATTGGAAAGCTGAAGAGTCCTCCAAAGATAGAAATTACACTGAAAACGTTTCGGGACACGGAGTTTAAACCGTCGATGGAGAAATTGAAAACTAAGGATAATATGCTAACCAAACTGGATAGCGAGTGCATGTCAAAGCAAGCAAGCAAGCAAGATTCTAAACAAACTCTGAGAAAAAACCAAATTAAACGCAAAATGTCTAAAGTGGAATACGTGGATTTGGTTGAAAGCAGTGAAGAAAGTGATGACGAGCTTGGAGAAAAGGCTCTAGCCAAACTTATAAAAGACGAGACGAGTATGAGGCAAGCTGAGACGAAGCAGGTGAAAGGCAACATCAAAGCAATAACATGTGAGGGTAATGAACCAACCGAGAAGAAAGTTGGGGGTGATGTGGATCTGGAAGTTAAATCTACTAAAGTGAACAAACTATCAAAAATAAAAGTTGAATATGACGAGTCCAAGTACATTCCAAATAGCCGTGAAAGTGAAAGGAAACAGGAAAGGTTAAAAACGGAAGGAGGTGATGGAGCAACTCGGAAGAAACTTGTCAAAAGCGAACCCCTGTTTTTGGACCAACATGGTAATTTAGACCTAGCAGAGTTTCCACCTCTCGAAACTGTTCAAACCATAAAGGAAACCATCTTTCATTTCGAAGAAGAAGAATCTGATTTCTCAACCGTCGAATTTTCAAGAGAACTGGAGTGTGCCAAATTTTCTCCAAACCAGGCAAATTTAGAGGATCGAGATTCTCCAGAGGTGATTGCTGTCGTTAAGCATGAAGTTAGTGATAGACTGGTACAACTAACACCTACCTTTCCAATCGACGATGATGAGTTTAACTCGACCTTTTTCAACAACAAATTATCGTCAAGAAGGGTAACACCTACCTCAAAGATGACTGGATGGGAGAAACCGGGTCGACGAAGCAGCAGCAAACTTTCTCCAAAGAAAGACATTTTCAAAAGCCCAGAGTCAACCAAGGGAACCTTATGCAATATTTGCGGCGATTTTGACACTTCACGAAAAGAGCTCCACTCATTCCTTTACGAAATGAAGGGTCTTAACAGGTACAAGCGGTTCCTGTGTATGACATGCAACAATCGCTTTGCTGCAGCGGAATTGGAGCACCATAAAAATGAGTGCTTTCTAACTTCGCCGGATGACATTGGGTTTAATCCGAAAACAAAAAAGTTTAGAATGATGGCTTGTGAAACCTGTGCCGAAATGAGAAAATTTATGTGAAAAGAAAGAGAAAGCATTTTGCTGACTTGTCATGTCATTCACACAATAATGCAAACAGTTGTCACCAAATCGTCTGAAAAGTCCGTCCTTTTATATTGATTTTGTTTTGTATTCCCTATTTAATATTTCATTTTTATGTAATTTAATGATTTCCGTCTGAAATACACTTTTGTTTGTTATATCATGATATAATTAAGTTTAGAAGGTTAAAAATAAATGTTATTGCGAATTAAAAAACTTTTAATTCATTACCTAAACTTTTGAATCCAATCTTTATTTATCATTAAAATTAAAGTCGTATTGACACATCAAATGCATATATTATAGAGTATCTTTGGTGGTCCGATAAACGCGATAAGGATATTTTATGCATGTTTTTGTACACAACCAACCGTCTTTGTGCATAAAACCATTTCTTGTTGTGGAGCATTGAAACGAAGTTGAAAGTAAATGCGGGTACGGCATCCGCAATGCATTTTTTGCTTTTCATGTCAACAAACACGCTGGTGCAGTAGGTGCAGTAAAGTGGAGTCTCATTTGATTTGAAAATGTGACAATTTTGGTCTTTTAACTGTTAAAATTTTCACCATTTGCATAATTGGGACATTTGCAAAGGTTGATGTGGAAGGTGAAAGTTATATACTGAAGTCATAACTACTGTAAAACCATGTTTTTTCCCGGTCTTCACCCCGTTTCTAAAGAATCTCGAACAGTGTTTTCTGTTTCTGGCTCCCCTGAAATTTCTCTTGATGACACGTCAACGACAACAACTGTAAGTCAACGGAGGGCTTCATCGGGGTCACCAACTAAGAAGAAAAGTCGACCTCCTCCCCTTCCATTTCGTTTACAAACCGAGGATGAGGAAAGGGTCGAGAAGGAGAAGGGAATCGCTGGTCCTTCATCCACAGGTGAAAGAGATGATCACATGTCAACAACTCCCACAAAGTCGGCAGCTCCGCAGTATATCAAGAGGAGGAATATGGAGAGTAAAGATGCAACGCTGAAGACAATTACGCGTTTGTTAGCGTTTGGAGGTCATATTTCTAGAGAAGCTGCAAAGAAGATTTATCCGGAATATCAAATTGAGAAGGAGCGGATAAATGATGTAAGATTCGTATTTCAATTTTGAAGTAAGAGTTTATTTACAACTTAATAATGATGAGGGTTTATTTTTCGTAGAGAATTATTTCTCTCACGGACCTGGACAAGTGTCTTCGGTGGTGTCGATCTACAGCACCAGATCTCTTTTGGTCACCTTTCCAACGAAAAGATGGCCAGCAAAGTATGGAAGAGTGGAAGTGTTTTGAAATTGTTCATCAAGCTGCTTCCTCGACAGCTATTAAATTTATGGCAATGATGGACAAGTCCATTAAGCCGTTTTCCCATGCAAAATGTGGTGACAACTCGTTCGAGCCGTTCCAGTTCCTATGTAAAAATCTAGCTGGTTTAATATTTGCCTCGTATAGGAAGAATGTGAAGCTGTCAGCAATTGATGAGATCTTTGAAAACTTTTACTCTTGCGGATTTCGTGCATGGATGCATCTGAATGACACCAGTGATACTGAGACAATGTGTACATCAGGGGACACTTCTTTTACTGTGAACGGAGATACTTGTGAGGCGTGTTCGGAAAACCCTTGTGCTTGTGCCAGGATAACTGCAGTCTTTAAGGAAGCAAACTTGTAAGTCACCTACAAAAGGCATCAGACAATTAAAACTTGTTGGTATGTAGTCTAAATTTGCATTTATTTACAGAGCATTACATGCACTGGGATTAATGGAAGAGTTGGCAGGACCTCGAATGTATAATGTTATTCAGGGAGATATCAAACAACATATTCACAAGTGTGTATCTGAAAAGTATGATGTAGGACACTTGGATACACTTATGCAAGTAGGTTAATTATTTTGAAACTCGATTGAGTTCATATTTCGGTACGCTAGCTAACGTTTGATAACAATTTTTAGTGGTTCAACAAACGAAACAAAATCTGGATTGAAACAATATACCCTTGGATGGTAGATGCCAGTGAAAAACAATTGAAACGAATAGGCGAAGAATTTCTGACGCTACTATTGGAAATTTATGGAAAGTGCATTATCAGTGATATGTTTTCAATTATCATAGGTTTGTTTACTATACTTACTAATCTCATCATTTTGGATTAGTTCGACTGCTGTAATTTCAAAGCTCAAGTATTTAAGTGTTTTTGTTCCAGAATTTCCTGAATCTCAACCAATTCTGGACGATCTAAGGTTTTGTATGAAGCAAGTTAATCTGAGGGGCGAACTCGTAACTGACTTGAAGACTGCTCTGGAGAGGCGTTTACTAAATGCTGGAGTTAATACGGATAATGTTTTGGAAGCGTATGTTGCAACAGTTCGTGCTCTAAAGTTTGTGGACCCAAGTGGCATTTTGGCACAGTTAGTTACACCTCCGGTTAGAGAATATCTAAGGCTGAGAGAAGAAACTGTTCGCGTGATTTTAGTAAGTCTCACAGATGAGTCAGGGGAGTTGGCTGAAGAACTTATTAAAAATCCCACATATGTGGATAAGAAGACAGTTAACATGACCAACTGGAGAGCTTGGGTACCAGGTAAGTACTACAATTGATATAATTGATACGCTAACTTACGTTTATACGTTTGACAATAATTGCTAATGAAAGTTGTTAATGCTTTGCAGATCCAATAGATGTTCCAAAAGACAAGCATAATCTTAGAAAGTCTGATTTGATTGAAGCTTTAGTTTCGATTTACGGGTCAAAAACGGTTTTCATTGATGAGTATAGAGCATTGCTAGCTGATCGATTGCTTAGAATGATAAAACCGGGTTGTATAACAAGAGAAATTAAATGTTTGGAGCTACTTAAATTGAGGTACAAGACTTGTTAAGTCTTCATGTTTTTATAATGCCCTTAGAAATGACAAAGCTACGTGTGTGTATTTTCCAATTGATTTCAGATTCGGCGAGTCTGATTTACAAAAATGTGAAGTAATGCTTAAAGATGTATCAGATTCTCAAAGATTAAATGTGCGGTTCTATGAAGAGGACGGCGCAGCTTTAGCCAACAGTGTAAGATGAATAAAGGAACAAATCGAAGCTTGCCGTTTAATGGTTTAAGCATTAATCCCTGTCAAACACTTTCCTTTATGGTATGACTTGCAGGATGTTAAGTTAACCGGTTTGGTTGTCTCTGCTCAATTCTGGCCAACATTCAAGAAAGAAACGTTGGAACTTCCCAAACCTGTTGAAGAAGCTATGGAGAAATACACAAAAGCTTTTGAAATGATCAAAGGAAACCGAACTCTAGAATGGCAGAAGCAAATCGGCACTGTTGAAGTCGAAGTTGAACATGGAGGTAAAGATACGTTTTAAATTCACAGTTCTGCCTAATGTTACTGTGTGTTGGAATTGAATTTTGTTTATGCGATGCATGCATATTTGTAACATTGCAGGTACAACGCTGACGTTAACAGTTAGCCCAGCACAGGCTACTGTGATTTGGCATTTCCAGGACAAAGGTACATTTACTGTTTAAAAATATGTAAAAGTATTTCGTAGCAATGAAATAACACGGCGTTTCTTTTAGATCAATGGAATGTTGAAGAGCTTTCACAAGTTACAGGAACTACGCCCTCAGCTTTAAAAAGTAGGATAGCTTTCTGGGTATCAAAGGTTAGTTATAAATCTAATGCAAAAGAATGACTTGCTAGCCATTGTAATCCCAATCACTTTTAATTTAAATTAACTATGTACTCTTAGGGAATCTTAACCAATATGGGAGATGGAGTATATGGGCTAGTTGACAGCGTCAGCGAGGGATCAAAACCAGGTGCTAGCAGATTTACAGAAGAGGTTGACAATGACAGCCCAATGACATCAATGTCTACTCAAAGAGCTACAGAACTTCAGGTATAATATAAATGTTAATAAATTTTCGTTATGCATATACTGAATAAAGTTCAGGTTTTGAAAGTATTTCTGGTTTTTAACAGATGTTCTGGTCCTACATCGAAGGAATGTTAACTAACTTGGAATCTCTACCTCTAGCAAGAATACATTCAATGCTTAAACTGTTTGCTACTGTAGAATGTAGTTCAGAAGAGTTGCAAAAGTTTTTAGATGAAAAAGTTAGTCAAAATATGCTTGTATTTTCAGCAGGTCAATACCAACTACCAAAATAATTATACTAAAACTGTTACACATTTAAGTTAAATAAATCGCAAAGTTTTTTTATTATTTGCATCAAAAACGGCGTTTAGAGTATTTTATTTTACATGTGACTCATACAAAACGGGAGATAGAAAAACAAATTCTAAAGCAATTATTCAGACTCTGGATCCTTATTATAAATGTTGCTAGTTACGCAAGATGTCAAATACATATAAATCGATACTAACTGCGTCATTAACTACAAATCGGGCACTTTCCGCTTAAAAGGCTCATTAGTTTTCCTTGCTAACGTACTGCTACAACCAAGAGCAATATGTTTATTGAGATCGTGCTTGTTAATGTAAGCCAGTCCACACTTATCACATTTATGAGGCGGTTCTCGTTCTCCAGTATGAAGTTTTTCATGGTACTCCACTTCATACATTTTCCCAAAAGGTTTTCCACACACTCCACAAATAAATGGTTTAGCACCTGATTAAAGATTAAAGGGAAAGCACGGTTTTTAAATTAGTTTAAAGGAAATTACACAAAACAAACCATACAAGTAACGTACCCCAATCAATTTCAGGATCCTCAGCTTCCTGCAATTTTCTTTCAAAGTAGCCATTCATTCGTTTCGAAGTAAATCTTCGCTGCAGTTCGTGAACTTCCTCGTGAATTTGCAGTTGCTTTTTGGTAGACACAGTCTTGTGACACTGGGGACAAACTATTGGTGTGCTCTCAGTGTTGGTGCACTGATGAAGCCACATTTCCGTCCAATGAATTTTATTAGCTGAACAAAATTCACAAGCGTAGTAAACCTCATCTACATGGAGAGATTTATGCTGCCTCAGAATTTTTGCAGACAAGAATTTAATCCCACATTCTGGGCACTCATTCGAATCACATGTAGGCACAGGATCAGGCGCTTTAGGTGGCTCTTCAGTGGCAATCACTTCCACAGTAGCTGTATCCGATAACACTCCTCCCCCATCATGAATGACTTGCAAAACTTCAGCACCAGAATGTAGAGTTCTTATGTTACCAGCCGAAGTTATAACATCATCAGTTGTCGTAATAATTATCTGAGCACCATCTGCGCATTCATACCTATTAACATTAACATATTTCAAACCCATCGCATTATTAGAAGTCGAAAGAAGACACCATCAAATCAAAATGTCTTTCGAAATAAGCTAGTGGGCGGCGATATAGTCATGAAACTACTAATATTATCTTACTCCAGTAACTCCTGTTCTTCTATGAGTTGTGCTTCCATTGTAGATCCTCCTGAAAAACTGACAAAGGTTTCTGATGATGCCCCTGTAACAAAACGAAAGACACTTTTGTAAAAACTGATTACAATGAGAGGATAAAGGGAACGTCAAAATCAAATTCTCAATAAGAGTTTCTAACCATTTCCAGGTTTACAAACAGATACATGACACCTAACATCAAATCAATAGTGAATTCGCTTTGCATTACTACGATGCATTGAAAAGTTGATGCACAAATTGGTTTACAAATAACCATTATCACCATCAAATACTGACAACCGTTTATCGTGAAAGATCAAAAATTAAAACCAAAAAGTGTCAACAACAGAAACTCGGATTGGAATAAGATTGTTCATCTTCCAGAGAATGAAAAGATATGCACATAAAATCTAATCAATGTCAATCAAAATTAAAATTTGTCAAGTGTACTTACCCGTAAAGAGTGTTTTAAATTCTTCACTGTTTCTTGGCGTACTAGCAATGTACTCAACCAGTGTTCCAAAACAAAACACCTATTACTGTACTGTGTACTCCTTCGATCACACAAGAAAAGAGATTTTTGATGGAATAGAACACAACATTAGAGAAATTACACAGAGGTTACACGGTATTTTCTTGTACCTAAGCATTTATGCACATAATGCATTACGTCTGTCTATGTCTATACATACCAAACCGGAAAAAAGGAAGGATATGCATTATCAAGTTTGAGTTTAAATGCTGATGAGAGCTAATAGACCTTTTTGTACGGTACCTATAGGTTGGAAGAGCCAATAAAGTATCTTACCTTTAGCTGCGGGAATTAATCCTTTGTGTACAGATGCACCAAGATCGAGTACTCTGTCTGACTGATGATTTCATTCTCATTCTACCTGACATCCGCTAAATCCACTCAAACCATTTCTGAATTGCACACAGAGAAGTAAAAAGGTGAATGCAGTCGTACAAATTAAAATTTTGATAATTGTTAAATGTAGTAAATATTACTTGAAGGTGTCTTTCTAGTAATTATGCACTGTGTTATGCAGTTCAGAACCATATGCAATATAAAGCAAAAATTAATTAACGAGAAATTTCTGAATTACACAAAACTGGTTTCCTTCAATTCAATTGAACTCTAAAGTGAAAGTATGTGAAAATCAGTTTGCCCCAATAGTTCAAAGTTTATTTCTTGGTTTCAATAAAAACGAAGTACTTATCCGAGGATTTTTTATAGTATTTCATTAAGCTTCACTTTCACTCATATAATTCCAGGTCTGTATTTTAAGTTTAAAATCCGAAAACATTTGACATTTGAACTGACAAAGAATCAGATACAAACAGCTTCAACATGCGAAGGACAAGGGCTAGTGGAACTAGAAATCAGAGTGCCCCAAATAATATAAGAACCTTTAACAGCATAAAGAAGGTGGGATCGATAAAGTAAGCATTTTCTTTCGCTTGTTGACTATTAAAAATCTACATATATCATTATATATGCCTAATTGAACTAACTGCATCATATATTTTAATTAACTTTACCTGTGATATGCTCTTAACTGCAGAGAGTCCCTGAATGTCGGCTGCCTTATAAGTAAACATGAGGGAGATAACAGATTCCTATTTACATTTCAAAGTGGGCGTATGAGATTCGTGGCATTGTCCGTCAAGAGACCAAATGCCAAAGATGACTGGGGGAGCATAAACAATGCCAAGCTTAAAGTAAACACCTAAAGCTAAATTAGTTTCTTAATTATGTGCGTATAAAATCATATATCATTCTTAGAGCTTTTGATTGCAATTTTTGAACACGTAGAAGGGATACTCGTACATTTTGAAAGGACAAATCAACGCTCAAACTGAGAGTAAAAATAAGTATCTTAGATCAGCCTCCACTCGCTCAAAATTCTCTCTGTGGTTATCGAATATTCAGGTGATTCAGGAAACACATACGCCACAACATCTTCCTCGTCAAACAACAACTTTCCAACAAGGCAAGATTTCTGTACAGCTCATATTTTGCATATAAATATGTTTATCTGTCAAAAGTATACTTTCTACACAGTAAACCAACGGATATCTGATTCTGAATATTTCACGGAGGACATGAACAACATTCAAATACGCTCCGCACAGTTTTACCGATATATGGGATGTGAAAAATGCTCTACGGCGGTATGCAGTTAATATGTTATTCATCACGACATTATATTGTACATTGCAGTAGTATAATTCTAAAGTTTTAAATCGTTTGTTGTTTTTGGTATTTAAATGTCCGATGCAGATTCATTATCGTGATAAAAAAGATGGAAAGTATTATTGCAAAAGATGTCTGAAGAAAGCAGGACCGAGGAATCGAAAAGTGTGTCTTGTTTTGAGGGTAATTTGAACATTAGTATTGAAAATGGGTAAACTACGTAGAAATTAAGAGCATGTAATATTTTTAGTGTTGTTTGCATTGTCACATGGTATTACATAGAATATGGTGTTGCAAGATTCTGAAGGAACGCCCCAAGGAGGTTTTGTGTGCTATTCTAAAGGTTATGAAAAGCTAGTGAAAGCAGCTGAAATTGAAAAAATTTGTGAAAGCAAAACGGACGTTCTTGCAAGAAAGAAAGCCAAGGCACTAGCCGGTGTTGTCGTTAATGTCAGAATTAAACATCAAAGGGTACTCACTTGAATAATAAATACTTTATAAGTATGTATATTATCAAAAACAAAATCGTACCAACCATTTACATTGTTCATATATTCAGCCAACTGGATCTACAACAGGACGCACTGAGCCCAGTCTAATTGTAGAAGTACTGTCCATCATCACTGAAACTCCGTCAAGTGAAGAAGAGGATTCAGATGGAAGTTGCAATGAAAATGGAGGCAACGTTGGTACGGACATAAACATTTCAGGTATAGTCCAACCTTTGCCCGTTGCATCGGACACTGACGACTGCCCGTGTGTCGATGATGACGATGCTCCTAATGAAAATGATGATGAAAGTGACGAAGATGAGAACCAAACTCCAAACAATAGAATTCGTCTTTCAAGTTCTATAAACAGCGGTGGAATGATGAATAATGATGAAAATATGGTCTATAATATTGTAAGCGCAATGTACATACATAAATCTTATTATGATCTTAAATCAACCTTATCAACCCCAGTAATGATAAATTTTTTGTAGGATAATGAGGGCCAATACCCCATGATCTCAAATCCCGTAGGATTTGCTCTGATAGTAAACATGAATTTTAAGGAATCTGTCACCGGAAAGCATAGACGAGGCGCAGAAGAGGATGTTAAAGCTTTGAAAGCTCTTTTTCAAAGCTTGAATATTACAGCCATTGTTCACGAAGATATTACTTCACGGGTGAGTTTTATTATAGATTCACTTAAAATACTCACGAAGGTCTTATATTTGTACATTTAAGGCATCAGACATTCTTAATCGTAACCAAAAATTAATGCAATGTAGCCACTATTATGTTTGAATGCTTTGCTTTACTAATCAAACAATTTCTTACAGTCTCGGTTAACTTTTAACTCACATTCTTCAACAAAATGAATATGTTCTGCTCCATGTTTGAGTTTTCAGCAACTGAAGTCTGAAATAGTAGAATTCAAAGACATGCTATCAAAGAAAGATGCAAGTTGCTGTTTCGTGGTTTTCATGAGCCATGGAATACTATACAACGTTAAAATGGCAGACGATCAAAGAGTTAATGTATTCACCGATATAATGGACCATTTCTCCGAAAGGAACTTCGTAGGATTTTGTGGAAAACCCAAGATATTTGTTTTTCAAGCTTGCAATAATTTCAGCGAAAATGATTTGACGGATGTCTCCTTCTTGCGCGATTCAACGGACATGTATTCTGATATGCTTTATGTAACTGCAAGTCTTCCGGGTATTAAGGCAACAAGAAATAAGACAAAAGGATCATATTTCATTCAAACGTTTGTGAAACTTTTGAAACGCTTGGCTGGAAATAGGGATCTGGAGAATATTTTGTATAAGGTAAACACAGAAGGGATTTTAATTTAATTATGATTAAACAGAATTTTAAGAAAGGATAGCTACAGTTTTAAAAATTGTATTGCAGATACAGGAAGAAATGAGAGATATGAGATTTGGCAAAGAACGCAAACGAAACATTCCCATGTACAGCCCAATTCTATTTCGTAAATTTAACTTTAGGTTGGACAGAATTGAAACTGGTTAAAATTAAGACTTGTGAATGTATTTTCAAAAATAAAAGCACCCGGGAATAAATTAATGTACTTAATTGCTTGAGAAAAATAAGTTTTATTTAATGAAAAATTACAAGTATATACATATGATAGATTTTATATTATTTATTATTAAATAAACGCTACAAAATTTCTGATTCCATGTCCATCAGACTAATTGATTTTTTGAGTTTTCAAAAGTGTTTAACATTTACAACTCACTTAATTATTAATTATTTTGAAATACAAATGTACTAACATTTTACTGTCTGCGAACGAGTATTTAGATTAAGTTCTATAAATTAAAAATGTTAAAAATATTTTACAAAATAAATTGATAAATTTAGATGCATTACCACAACTATCCCGTGTATTCAAGTAGTGCATGCATTATACGACTAGTCTTTGATGGTTTCTTGGCGTCCTCAGTTTTTCGACTCAATATTAATAGGTATTTCCTTTGGTTTCGGAGCTTTCGCTTCCGGCAAAGGAGCTTCAATTGTTAAAATTCCCTCTGGGGTAAACAGACTTTTCACCTCTTCTGGATTCACAGTCTCAGGTAATGTGAAGGATCTCGAGACTTCCTGGTACAATCTGGAGCTACCATCCTCAGACTTCTTTTCCAGCTTGGCATAGATCGTAATCATTCTTTCCTTCAAGCTGACTTTGATGTCCTCTGGTGCAAATCCTTCACCAACATCCACTCTGATAATATATTTATCTGGTTTACCAGCTTCTGTCCCGGCACTTGTTTCTGCTTCATTAAATGGAAAAGTCCTGTTTGACAGTTTTGATGGTTCAAAAATTGATCTGACACGAGAGAACGGAAACCCCCAATCACGAAACGCTGTATTCATATCCCTTTCCAACCGGGTAAATTGTTTGTCAATTTCCTTCATCTGATGTTCCATTAAATTGAAAGGAGAAAGTGCTCTGCGAGAACAAATGGTTCTAGCAGGAACCAGCATGCCCCGAAGTTTATGACACGTTGGAATTAATTTGTTACAATTGTTCATCTTGAGTTCTGTATCAAATCAACAAAAACATATATACTTTACATTTTTTTAAAAGTTTGGTAAAAGTAAATAGCACTACTTGTTGCAAGTTCTGAATTCCTTTGTGATTCTCTAAATTAAACTATCTCTTCATCAACTTACTTTTTATTGCGTTGTCAGTAAAAACTTTTCAATATGTCCCTTTTCTTTAAAAAAAATATGGAAAGATAACCCACAGCAGTTATTTGTGACTTTTAACCACTTTTAATGCAGAGTACTAGTATCGACAGTTGATAAAAATCAAGCACAAACGCTTAGTTTGGTTGTAACTTTACTTTAGACTTTTGAAACTTTCTTCGCAGTTGCTTACTTCCGAATGAGTTGGGAAATCCAGCCAAGCATTGCTTATATATCACGATGGTGCAAGAGCTGTTTACCTTTGCGTCATACACCATTCATTTTGCTCGACGTTTGTCAAGAATACACAAAGATTCTTTCGCATTCTCAAGATACCCCGTAGTTTCCCGAAACCTCCAGTAATTCTGTCCTATTCTATATAATAGGCATATAGCATCTACACCCAATTTACTACAGCTTTTATATGTGTATCATTGTGTAGTATAGCATTTTATACAAGAATCAGTTCGAAAACAAGCATTCCATTTTATCGGTAGTATCGTTAAGGCTCTGTGGTACTGCATTGGATTTCCCCGTTAGTTTTAAGTAGTTCTAATGGCAAATCATACGTATTATTGACTTCAAGTTGACATACATTGATGTTTCTTTGTTGCCAATTCATTGAATTTTTACTAATAATTGACAGCTGCCTTTATGGCTTTCATCATTTCATGGAGGAAAATACTATATGATCATGAATCATGATCCTCACAACTACTCGGAGCAGATTTCTACTACAAACTTGATGATTTTCCTTGAATACTTACTACAACACTAGCATGTTTGAGTGTGGTCGAGCGCTTTGACATGTATTTTATACATGTAGTTTAATTTATTGCCCTTTGTTGTAGAATTTTCAGCACGCTAATTTTCGCACGTGCAAGCTACTATCTGTCGCTGCTTTCATTTTAGCCAAAAAAAAATCATAAGGCAGGCATTACGAGATACATAGACTATCAGTCTATGCAAAAAAGGAAGGGAAAAATCAACATTATTCTTCATCCTTGCAAATGTCTGGCAATATCAAGTATAAGAAAAGAACAAACACAAAGCGTTCCAAGTCCCATCAAAACGACCAAACAGGAAAATGATATTACTGTTGGGTTGCTCAATGTAAAATGTAATGCATAATTCATGGAGTCTCCCAAAAGTTATAGGACAACCAAAACTAAAAATTAGTACCATGTGTATGCATTCGGCTCGCATTAACACCGAACCACTCCACAGATGATTACAATAAAACGTTTTCCTCCAGGCTAACCTAGACCGGCTGATACAGATGGGTTCAGTCAGACACACGGAATCATTGCCAGTCATATAGCCATTAAAGCAACATATAACGCTGGACAAAAAATACATGTCTATATTAACCTTAAAAAAGAAAGATCCTGCCCACTGAAAATCTTCAAGGTACAAGACATTGTGGTGGTATCCGATTACCCGACCCGAGAGGTACATTTTCTTATATGATATAATACCATGTACGAAACTATAAAAACGAATGCCCTAATCCAGGGCCAAGACAAACTAGAGCTATGCAAAGCATACATATAGCTTGGATATCCTCTCCGCTTGTTATGTAACCTGGACGGATAAGGATATCTGGTCATTTTCTGGATATAAAACTCGTTATGTTTGTGGATTGTGGAGGACCGAATCAAGAGGATATACTCGTTATATCCTAATTGAACGGAGTGTACTGTACGTAAATAAATATATGAACATAGAATGCATACGACTACGAAAGTGATATACTCTAAGGTTTATATTCCAGTGCAGTGGAAACTCGCGAGAGACGGGTTTTTGTAAGTACAGTGTATAATACTTGAAAGATGTGAAACAGTGCATGTGGATATGGAAGCGTATGTATCATCTTGATTTGGAGGCATATGAACCTACATGGATATTCATCTGTATGGAAGTACACAATGTATTTGAAATGTATACTTTGTACATGTTCCTCATCTCAGATCTCAGCAGATCATCATCTATATAGGTACAAAAGATTTTTTATATCCATCATCATCATCCATCCATCTAAAAAAATCACCATGTTCTGCTGCTGCTGATCCATTCTCATAGTATAGGATAATATATCTCTCACAGAAAAGGATTTGGACAATAAAACTAGGTTTTAGACACCCTGTTATAGGCGTTTGAAACCTTGTAGTATTCCAAAATTATACAGAGCTAAAATGTTGCCTAAAAAGTATGGAGTTTAATTGGCCTTCCCGAAAGCCTCCTCTCTTTCCTCTTTCAAAAATTTAAGATTAACAAATTTGTGATACAAAATTCAACTAGATTGGAGACACGCACTAAATTGGAAGGCTTTCTTCAATTCATAAGAAAAAATTAAAATCTTCTATGATTGGACTTTCTGTGTAGGCAAAATAGGTTAGTGTAGCCCAATTTAGGGTTAGGAATGGAAATGGAGACGGGACAAGATGCGACAGCGTTGTTTGCTGTGAAAGAAGAGCCATTGGATTTTGACATGATGGTTAAAGTGGAGGATGACCTTGAACTTGACCTTCCTGATAGAAAGACTACATCAACTGCAGTACCTCAGATTGGCTCTTCAAACAGTGCTTTCCAGCCGTATAAGGTTAGAACGTCAATTTTGCTTTTACGACAAATATGTTCAATGCATGTTCTATACGGACCATGATTTTGTTCAAGCTTTTGAAGAAAAGTTAAATTTTACTTTGATTAATCCATTTTTGCAGCAACAGTCCTTGACAATCCTGACAAATCTCCAAAGAGGAAATGTGAAAACAACCAACAAAGAAAACGGCCCAGAGTCGCTCACATTTCATGAAAAAGCTGCGAAAGCATCACTGACGGATGCTGATATTAATGGTATGGATCAAATGACAAATGATATTGACTGGTGAAAGCAAATTAATGAATTTTTGCAATACGTTCTTCAAATTTTAACTTTATTTGCATTTAATTGCAGAATCTAACGTAAATGCCAAAGATCCCAATGGCTTCACCCCTCTCATGTGGGCAGCATTTCATGGGAGACTTTCAATAGTACAAAAACTGGTCGCGAAAGGAGCTCAGCTAGATTGTTTCGGGCCGGATGGCGAAACCCCGCTAATGTTTGCCGCTTGCAACGGTCATGCCGAAGTGTTAAATTATTTGCTTCAAAAAGGAGCCTCGACGGACACAGAGGACGACGCTGGGAACACTGCCTTAATGTTTGCGTCTTACGGGAACCATGTAGACTGTGTAACAGAACTTTTGAAACGCGGAGCAAACATGAGCAAACCAAATGGAGTGGGAGACACCCCATTCGAAATCACAATCAACAAAGGTCATCTAGCTGCTCAGTATGCAATGGAAGATTTCCTCAAGGAGGAAATCGAGATGAGTATCTCAAAACTTAGTAGTGATAGTAGTAACAATAGCCCCATTACAAACGGCAGCTGTCATAACGCTCCTACTACTCATTGTAATGGAGGTGGTCCAAGTGAAAATGAAGGTGGTAAAGCAAGTAGAAGAACCAACAGCCATCATAAGTAATTTAAAGAGAAATCTTTTGATAGTCAGAAATTCTTATTTTTACCAAATGATATGATATGCTGTGTATGAAGATGAATGATGGATAACATACATTGTGTACCTTAAAAAAGCAACAAACAGTTCTTTTCCCTTTCCTCTGTTGACATCATTTTAACATAAGTTGGCTAGAAATTATATATATATATAGGTTTAACGAAAGAGATGTCATTTTTACGATACAATGCCATTTTAATCTGTTATCCATCATCAACAATCGATCGAAAACAAAAAAATGTAACACTGTTTTCAAGAATGAAACAAAAAAGATTATGTTTTATGTGCTGATATGAATCTGTGTATATATTTTTGTACAAAAAAAATCCTACAAGGCAGACAAAACGAAAGTCACATAAACGATTATCATAATAACTCGACAGTATACACTAGATTAATTATCGTATAAGGAAAAAGATCAATGTGTTTATTCCGTTTCCTCCAAAATACAGAGCTAGATGAGTTTTTGATATAAAACTAATTAATTTTGAACATGAATAATTCAAAGAAAAAAGCCCAGAGATTTGGGAAAATGGTAATGAAACATAATGAATTGAATGGCCTACATATTCCAATTGTAAGAATCTCATTAATTTTATTAGGATCTCGTTTATTTTTTTGTTTTCTTTTTTTATTAGGTAGATTACAATGTTATTGGGATACGGCAATGGGTATTATTATTGGTTGAATGATAGCATCATCAAAAGTATGTAACTCCAAACTTGTGTCTGCTATGATGTTTGTAAAAGTAGATTGTGTAGGAATGATTAATAATAATAATTGATATGTGATTGTACATTATTATGTGTGCTGTATGTAAAAGTGTAAAAACGTGTTGTCAAACAAAGACGAAAACGATTAATCAAATCAGTTACGTTATATTTGGACTCGCATATTATATAGAATATATTTGTAATATTAACAGCAAACGGTACGGTGTTTCTTTTCGGGTAAAAAAGTTAAAACTACAAACACGGACAAAAGAAAAAAAATATATACTGATAATGAAGCTATAAAAAAGATTATTATTTATTGTAGCTTGTATTTATTTGCATGAAATCTTTCATTCTTTGAGCATGGAAAATTAACGTGCATACATACTTTAAAGTTGGAAAGTTACATACAATTAACAGATTTTGCTGGAAATTTCACTCAAAATCCGAACATGTTATCTTGTTAGAAAGGGCAGACATCCTCATTATAGCTGCATAATTAATGCATTCAGATGCACACAGATTCATGCCTACTGATAGTACACGTTTTCTTTGATCATAATTAGAAATGTCGTTATTGATGATGTGATATATGTAGGTGATGATCGATATTCTGATGTCTGATGCATGTACCTGGAATATAAAACATCAAAAACACAGCGTAAGGTACATGTATGTATTTGCTTTGGGTTGATTTCTAACCTTCAGGAAACCATTTTTATTTTTGCATACGAGGGGTACACAGTTGTTATTATTCATGAACTTGCTTCGAAAACTTCTGGGATTTTTGTCATCATAATAGCAGGTGGATAACTATCCTTTTAATTTGTTCCTGAGAAATAGGAAATACAACAAAGAGTTTACCATGCTGCTTATAATATAATGCTGTTATGTTGGATATATTTATGAATATCTTATATTTTAATTACAGTCATTATCAAACTACTGCTAACTACACAACATATATTATGTATGTCACGGTTGTATGATACTTGGCACTTATATATGGTCGTTGTTTTAGAGCTGTATGTCAAATGCTTGCAATAAATAAACATCCCTTACATGGTGGTTCTGAAACCCGAATTAGAACAAAGGTCGTAAATATGACTGCTGCTTTAACTTTGACTAATCTCCATATTACTCTTTCGTTTTGTTGTTACGAATTTCCTAATTATACTCCAAAGAAAAAGGCAGATCACAAATGTGTATAAAACTTACAAGTGGTGCTTCGAAATATGCATAGTCTCTCTTCAATTGTGGTGACGACTAACCTAGCAATTTTAAGAGGTGAAGACGCCTCTCTTTTTAGTAATAAATTTTGTTTCAGTCTGTAAAGAATAAGTATTTTCGGTTGGTCCTCAGTCAGATACTTATATTATGAATTTCGTTATGAATAGCATAACGAACCTCCTCCCTTGTATAGTAGCGTTATTGGCATCTAGCTCGGCTAGAAGTACGAATGGCAGACCATGGGAGTATGACGAAGAAATACTTCTTGAGAGCACTCCAGTAACATATTGGGGTGACTGGGGCAGGTTGCAGAAATGTCGCCCTGGCTTTCTAGTTACTGGGTTCCAAGTGAAAGTTGAAGCCAAAACGGAAAACAATGATAATACAGCGTTAAACGGTGTTCGTTTCGCATGTGGAGTGCCGTATCGCGATGAATACAAAGAAATGGAGTTGATAACTAGTTCCTACGGACGTTGGGGTACAATTGGAGAGAAAATGTTTTGCAATGGCTATGCAGTTGGATTGCAGTTGAAGTCACAAAAACCACAAGGAAGAAAGGACGATGTGGCTGGAATAAATATTAAATTAGTTTGTGATGATGGAGATGTATATGAAGGGTACGATGAAAGGGACGATTTTTATCCAGATAGTGAGTACACGGCTACATTGACATGTCCAGAAAAAACTGCAATTTGTGGGCTACAAACCCAAGTCGAATCACCACGATGGTTTGGTAATGGCATTTAGAAGTTTGCTACTTTAAAGCTTGATTTCATAAAATTTATTAAAATTTATCAATTATTATCTGTAGGTGATGACACTTCCTTAAACAATATACGGATAAAATGTTGCAATATCCCAAACTTATATTTGACAACAACGCCAGAGCCTACTGAGCCCACTACAGAACCAACTGAAACTGAACCCAGTCCGGAAACAATTGAGTCCAGCACAGCTACATCAGTAACAGAAACAACCCAACCGGAAACTGAAGCTCCAACCCCTGAAACCGAATCACCAATCCCTGAAACAGAAGCACCAATCCCTGAAACAGAAGCACCAATCCCTGAAACAGAAGCTCCGATCCCTGAAACTGAAGCACCAATCCCTGTAACCGAAGCCCCTGAAACTACAATCCCTGAAACTGAAGCCCCTCAACCGGAAACAGAAGCACCAATCCCAGAAACAGAAGCCCTGAAACTGAAACTGAAGCTCCTATCCCGGAAACTGAAGCACCAATTCCAGAAACCGAAGCCCCTGAAACTGAAGCTCCTATCCCTGAAACTGAAGCTCCTATCCCTGAAACTGAAGCTCCTATCCCTGAAACTGAAGCTCCTATCCCTGAAACTGAGCACCAATCCCTGTAACGAAGCCCTGAAACACAATCCCTGAAACTGAAGCCCTCAACAGAAACTGAAGCACCAATCCTGAAACTGAACCTCAACCAGAAACTGCAAACCTGAAGCCTCAACCAGAAACTGAAGCCCCTGAAACTCAATCCCTGAAACTGAAGCCCCTCAACCAGAAACTGAAGCACCAATCCTTGAAACTGAAGCACCAATCCCTGAAACAGAAGCACCAATCCCAGAAACTGAAGCCCCTCAACCAGAAAATGAAGCACCAATTCCTGAAACAGAAGCCCCTCAACCGGAAACTGAAGCACCAATCCCTGAGACAGAATCCCCACAACCGGAAACAGAAGCACCAATCCCTGAGACAGAAGCCCCTCAACCGGAAACAGAAGCTCCAATTCCTGAAACAGAAGCTCCTATCCCTGAAACAGAAGCCCCTATCCCTGAAACAGAAGCACCAACCCCAGAAACAGAAGCTCCAATCCCTGAAACTACAATCCCTGAAACAGAAGCCCCTCAACCAGAAACTGAAGCACCAATTCCTGAAACAGAAGCCCCTCAACCGGAAACTGAAGCACCAATTCCTGAAAGTGAAGCCCCTCCACCGGAAACTGAAGCACCAATTCCTGACACTGAATCCCCTGAAACAGAAGCACCAATCCCTGAGACAGAAGCCCCTCAACCGGAAACAGAAGCACCAATCCCTGAGACAGAAGCCCCTCAACCGGAAACAGAAGCTCCAATTCCTGAAACAGAAGCACCAACCCCAGAAACTGAATCTCCAGTCCCTGAAACTGAAGCCCATCAACCAGAAACGGAACCACCTCAACCTGAGACGGAACCACCTCAACCTGAAACTGAAGCCACTCAACCAGAAACTGAAGCACCAATTCCTGAAACTGAACCACCTCAACCAGAAACTGAAGCCCCTCAACCAGAAACTGAAGCACCAATTCCTGAAACTGAAGCACCAATTCCTGAAACTGAAGCACCAATTCCTGAAACTGAAGCACCAATTCCTGAAACTGAAGCACCAATTCCTGAAACTGAAGCATCAATTCCTGAAACTGAACCACCTCAGCCAGAAACTGAAGCTCCAAGCGGTGAAACTGAAGCTCCAAGCGGTGAAACTGAAGCTCCAAGCGGTGAAACTGAAGCCCCTCAACCGGAAACAGAAGCACCTCAACCGGAAACAGAAGCACCTCAACCAGAAACTGAAGCCCCCATTCCGGAAACTGAACCACCTCAACCAGAAACTGAAGCCCCCATTCCGGAAACTGAACCACCTCAACCAGCTCCAGAAGAAATTGTCACTGAAGAAGTGACAACTTCAGCTCCAGAAGAAATTGTCACTGAAGAAGTAACAACTTCAGCTCCAGAAGAAATTGTCACTGAAGAAGTAACAACTTTAGATCCAGAAACCCTCTTTGAATCCACCGCAGTACCTGAAGAAGATCCTGGTGTATCATCAATATACCCTGATAATTTCAAACTAGGTACCCCTTCGCTAAAGACTAGTACTAGTAAAAAGGAAGGGAAAGTTTTAGGTAAAAATGTGAAACATTCAGAAGCCGAAAAGTTTGTTATGAAGTATTCAATTTGAAACGGGTAAATTGATCTTGAATTTATATATGTAATAGAATTAGACCATGTCAATAAATAATATTTTACACAAGCCACAAGAATTTTTTTTTGTTTTAAAAAGTTAAATACATTTTTCATCGTTTCACCCGCTGTATATGAATCTAATTATTCTAATAGTTAAATGATATGGTTAATCCTTGTCTGGTAAAAGCCATACTTATGATTCGTAAAAAATTACTTAGCAGTTAGCATGCATACAACAACTTCAGGTAGGTGACTTTCGTACACTGGTTGCCTTTATTACCCTTACTAATTTTAAATATACAAATACAAATAGCTATATATCAACATAGTATTATTCCATCCATCAAGATCAAGATATCATTCAAATTCCACATATCCAGCCATCCAACGTAGCTTTGTACGACATCACTACTACAGTTGTGTAGTATCATATCAAACCAATTAAATGAGTTAATATGCATGTCATTTTTACACTCACAAATTGCAAGAATCTTTTCTTAAAGGAAACAACAAACGTCACAATAATTAATGATAAATCTGATGTACATAGTCATGTAAGAAGAGAGTTGTGTGCATCATTCAGTATTTAATTATAACAGTATAGGTAATGTCTTAATTGCTGTTTAGTATAAAGTATGTTCTGATCATATAAATCCTTTCTAATTCAATTGAGACGACGACAACGACAACAACAACAACAAAAGTGGTAAGGGTAAACGAGCAGATCTCTACAAAAGAAAATCAAGGTTCTTTCACAAATTTTACTCGAGTCCTTCTTATTATGGAAATGTACAATTTTATCATCGAATCTAGCTAATTAATAATTAGATTAGGATAGGATGCTTTATATTTTAATAGTTCACTTTAGGTCAATCAATCATACTTGATTGTGTTGGGCTGGTTGGATATTTATGGGTGTTAGCATACTAAAAAAATTATGTTGTAATGTTCATTTGAGTATACCATAAACGTAGAACGAAGTATTAAATAGTTACATCTACTTTACGTAGACAGTAGTCACATAAAATGTAGTTAAACTAGTCTATAGTATTGTAGTAAGATATTACATAGCATATAGGTAGGCGGTAATAATAAAAGGTAGATAGTATGCTGTTGATGAAAAAATAACAGCTATCAAGAATGACAACTATTGTTGAATATAATATAACAGTTATTGATTATGATGATGTGCAAGACAAGATGCAATTATAAATTGTAACAGATTGCAAATATAACAATAATTCAACTAAACCTGTATTAATATAATTAATTAATTATTATTACGTACGTAAATGAACATAAATCGCGGGTAATTAAGATTAAAAGTTATCAAAGCTGATTATAGTAGTGTACAAGATTTCCATCGTGAAGGTCTTCCACCTTGCTTCCGGCTCTTTCCCCGTCTATCTTTATCTTTTCTGATTTCTCGAACAAGAGTGTAAAATGCTTCATCAACGCCCATCCGGGTTTTGGCAGAAGTTTCCACAAAAGGTATTCCGTACTGCTTGGCTACCTCCCTTGCCTCCGACATTCGCACCGTTCTAGTTTGCAGGTCACATTTGTTGCCAACCAAGACCATGGGGACGTCATCGGCATCTTTGACTCGTTTAATTTGCTCCCTATACATGCTAATGTCTTCAAAAGACTTGGAGTTGTTCACAGCAAAGACAAGTAGAAAACCTTCCCCCGTTCTCATATACTGGTCTCTCATGGCACTATACTCTTCTTGACCGGCTGTGTCAAGAATGTCTAGTAGACACGTTTCTCCATCAATCACAACTTGCTTCCTATATGAGTCTTCTATTGTAGGGTCATATTCGTCAACAAAGTGATTTTGAATTAGCTGGATTGTTAAGGCACTCTTGCCTACACCACCAGCTCCAACAACTACAAGCTTGTATTCGGTCATGTTGAATCAAAAATTATTACTTCACTAGGCAGGCTGCAGGCTTCAGATGTCAGGTAGACTTTTTACCCAACAGCTAATAATAAGCGTTTGAGACGAGTGACGTACTTATCTTAAATAAACTGATTTAAATGCAGGCTTGTTGCTTATTGCCCGATAACTCTTGCACTTGTTTCAAGTTACCACTTTCACTCACTTTCTTTCAACACAATCTTCAAATCACAGAGTAAACGTACTACACAAAAAATAACAAAAAGTGTACAATAAGTTGCAAAAACAAATCCGAAACCTAACCAATAATACTAGTACTAGTTGCTGGTAAATGTATGTCTAACAATTATTATTCTTAACCACCTACTCAATAATCCCAACCACTCATAATTACAAATGTATAATATTGTTCCAAATCACTCTTCTCGGGACCCACCCACTATAGCTCCTGATAACATATGTGTAAGAAGGCTCTTCTTCAACCATGCACTCAATATTGCTGCAAGAATTGCTCCGTTTCCAACTCTGAAGAGGACAGGACGAGGACTCCAACTAATTTTCAAATAACTGTTGTTAGACTTCACCACTGGTCCAAAGTTCAATGCAGCAACACAACAACAGCATATTATTCCTCAAATGGTGAGCCGCTTTCACACATTCCTTCGTTTCGTCCTCTTCATACGCGATGATGATAAGACCTACATAGAAAAACAGATACGTGACAAATGACGTCAACCAACCAACTCCAATGATAAAATTAATGAGAGATCACAAAACTCATAATTTCCCTTTGTTTCCCTCATCCACCCAAAACTACAATATGAATAATCGATAACCCTGCTTTCTTCTTTGAAACAAAGATGCACTTACTTATAAGTATTAGCTCACCTGTTGTCTGAGAATTCTCAATGAGTCATCTTATCTCATCCTCATTTCCATTCGTAGTGGACAGAGAGGTGGACTGAATGAAAAAAAATATTTTGAGCAGTCCAGTCCAGCCTCAAACTTTGAAATCACCGAATTCCAGCCCAGTTTTTGTTATCCAGTTCCCAGCTCACTTTCTCGGAATCAGTCACAACTTATGATGATGATGAGGTTGGTTTTGGCCTTTGGGATGAGGACGATCTGAGGATGATGATGATGATATTTTAGTGAGAAAACAATAAAACAATTGCCCAACTTGAAAAATCTGTAGATTGAAGTAGTACTGGGATTGGATATTGGATTCGGTAGTAAGTAAAAGTAAGCAAGTAGTAGTAGTACATAAGTAAACTATAATATTATACACGGTGAGTGTCTGGCCTGGTCTCTGTTCTTCGTTTTATGTATATATGTCTGTGTGTGGTGTAAATTAGAACTTACAAGGCTTTTGTGGATGGATGGATGGATGTGGATGTACAGAATTTGGGATAGGATAGGATGGATATTATGAGTCAAGAATGGAATGGGTTCTTTTTAGGTATATGCCTTTCGTGGTTATAACTTGGCTAATATGGATATTCTAGTTCTTATGGATGGATGGATAAATGGATATCTTCTCCATGCTAAAGAATGTCATGAAGGATTGGAAATGGAATTGGATGCTGTGTGTGTTCCTCCTGATGATGCCGATCCGATGCTCCTCTTGTTGAATATGTCGAAGATTCACCTCCAGCTCAAGACTCATTGAGATGAGGCGTGAGCGAGGCGAAATTAAATGCACTTTTTCTCTCGTTGTTTATCCACATGTGCATTTTCTCACGGTTTTTGAGTCCATTCTTCTTCTGAGTTGTGTGGATGTCGAGGTCGAAATTGTTGTTGGTGACGTCGCTTTGAAAACGAAGTTAAATTATGAGGGGCTTGGGGACGCATAATGGTCGATGCATTTTCCTTGCTGCTCCTTAGTCTCGTAGCGATCTTGTGGGGAACGACGAACGCGTTAATGAAAACGGGGGTGGAAGGGATTGAAAAGTGTGGGGAAAAGGCAACCTCGTGGTACCAAAGGGTTTGGGAGGAAGTGAAGTTTTTGGTGACAAACTGGAGATACGTTTCTTCTTATGTGGTTAATCAGACGGGGAGCTTGATCTTTTATTATACGCTGGGCTATTGTGACCTCTCAATTGCTGGACCGCTGACGAATACTATGACATTTGTGGTCACGTTTTTTGCTGATGGATATTTTTTGAAGGGGAGAAGTGATCAAAGGGGGAGCAATTTGTATCAGAAGGCTGGACTTGTGCTTATTTGTGCAGGGGTTGTCTGCTGTTTGTGTGCGTGAATAAACAAGCGGACTTGCTAATAAAAAAAGTGTTTGGAAACACCTGGACCAGTAAAGTGAAACTAGGACGAATCGGAAGCCTTGTAGAAGCTGAGCCTTGATTGTAAGTCATAAAGTCATTGCTTACGTTAGTTTTTAAAAACTCTAAATGCATAAATTTCTCTTGCCTGTTACCTGTACTGTATCGGAACTGAATGTCGTTCCAAGTTTAAATCGAAGCATTAGTACTTGTAAATTAACACGAAAGACAGTTTAGCAACTTAAGTGCACCTTGCTTTTGTCAATACTTAAGAAGAAAGCCCGAAGCCTATTAGCACGCAGCGCATTTCCATTAAATCAAATTGATCATTATTATTCATGTGACACGAGTAAAAGTCCAACTGTATTTACGTTAAAGTTGAAGCATAGTTGTGAAACAACTTTCTCTGAAGTATACAGAAAACTAACAGTAGACTAAACTTAAACTTTAGATTGAAATTAACCAAGCAAGTGTGTAATTTTAGAATTTCCATTCGCAAAATCTGGGGCACTGAAGAACTCTTTGCTGGATAATCATTGGTAATACCTCCCAATCCCATTTAGAAAATTAAACAAAATGTCGAGCGGAGACGAATCTGGAGACGAGAAGAAGGCCAAAGGCCCCGTCGACAATGCGTGGGCTATGAAGATTCCGGAATTCAAAAAACAAGACAATCCTCATGGTGTCGTTGAAGAAAGCTCATTTGCAACTTTATTTCCACGCTACAGAGAAAAGTACCTCCGGGAAGCGTGGCCACTAGTTCAGAAAACATTATCAGGTATGAATAATAAGTATTATGATTCCTTTCTAGATTATCTTTGCATGACTAGCATAATAACCACTTCAATTATCGCTTTCTTTATGTGCTGTTTTCAGAATATAATTTGAAAGCTGAACTGGATGTTGTTGAGGGTAGTATGACTGTGAAAACTACCAGGCAGACCTGGGATCCTTACATTATTGTTAAAGCTCGAGATATGATTAAACTAATGGCGAGATCAGTTCCGTATGAACAAGCCATCAAAGTTTTGCTGGTAAGTCCAAGAAAGTTGTCTTAATGATGCCATTGCAAATAATCCATATTATTATTGCAAACTGCCTGTACTGTGCATTAAGGGCAATTTTTTTATTTGACTTTTGTATTAAGTTGTTGAATTTTTATGTTGTAGGATGATGTTGGAGCAGATATTATCAAAGTTGGTAATATGGTCAGAAATCGCGACCGATTTGTTCGGAGAAGACAGCGAATAATTGGACCTAACGGGGCTACCCTAAAAGCTATAGAGCTGCTCACTAATTGCTACGTCTTGGTACAAGGAAACACTGTGGCGGCTGTTGGACCTTACAAAGGATTGCAACAGGTAGGTTTGAATAATTGTTTAGAGAGCAGAAGTTTTGACAATATTTTATTTTCTCAGGGCGGTCTAATTTTGTCGGATGTTTAAAAAATGTTTGTTGTGGACATTTTCCTTAGGTTCACCGCATTGTAGAAGATACGATGAAGAATATACATCCCATTTACCACGTCAAAACATTAATGATAAAACGAGAATTAGCTAAGGTACATACACTCACGCGTGCTTTCACTTTTCTCATTCATGATCTTAGACTTACGAAGTATAATAGGAAATGAGCGCAAGAAGTGCCCTTATCCTTGTATATACATACTACAACCAAATTCAGTGTGCTTTATAGCTGTATGTACTGTACATACCAGTTACTGTAGTGTGTAAAAAATAAATGCTTTTGAATTCTTGTATTTACCAGGATCCCAAGCTGAAAGATGAAAACTGGGAACGATTTCTTCCCAAATTCACTCATAAGAATCTTAGTAAGCGTAAAGAGCCAAAGAAGAAGAAGATCAAGAAACCATACACACCCTTCCCACCTCCTATGCCTGAGAGCAAGGTATGACGTTAGATAAAGCATTATTTCATGTTTTTATGAATGATTTATAGCAGGAAGCTCTTGATGCTGGTATAATGAAAGTAATTAATTTCTGCTTTAATTTGCATCAAAAGGTTGACAAGGAGTTGGCATCTGGTGAATATTTCATGAAGGAAGCTGACCGAAAAGCTAAGAAATATTTGGAGAAGAAAGAAAAACAGATTGTTGCTGCAAAGGCCCGCGAGGAAAAGCGTAATGCATCTTTCATACCACCTGCTGAAAGTCCAGATTCCAGTAGCAAGGCCAAACAAGATGAGAGTACGAATAAGGAAGTTGACGTTGAAAAATTGAAAAAGAAGGTCAAAAGGTTGCAGAATAAAATGAAAAAGCGACAAACAACCACCTCGAGTTGAATTTAAACTGAGATTGCCTACGAGAACTCTGTTGTTTGTTGTCCATCGCCCATCTGTTGAGTTTTAACTTGACTTTACTTCTTGAATCGTAACTTGAAAAGTATATATATGTATTGCGTATAAATGTCTATATCATCTTCACCGTGATAGTTTCTCACAAGTGCTAAAGTGAACATAAAATTTTGTTTTAAAATTGTAATTATCGATAGCGATGTATGATTTATATTAATGTAATACTATATATTTTGTACACCGTCACCCTTAATTAATTCAATTTCGTGTTCTATGAAAAAAACTCATACTTACGTTTCACTCTACTGCAGATGCAACTTGGTACTGACATAATTACAATTATGGGAAATAAACAACTTTCAGGTTTCGTTTTTATAAATCTTTTAATGTTTTACAATCATTTTGATTTAATGGTAGTGCGTGAAGAGGCGTGCGGGCGTTTCGTTGTGCATATCATTAGTATACGTTCTTTGGAATTTTAATGTGGTTCAAATTGAAATGGGTTTGAGCTTATAAGACATGACATGACAGCTAGGAAGGTTATGCATGCTATATAATCATGAACCCTCTAAGGAACTGAGCGTGCCTTATTGGGCCCACATCAGATATATCACACACACAGTTTTTTAGGTTGGGTTCTATGCAAGTGAATAAGAACATGGTAGATTGAGCATGTAGAATTAACCTATGGCAAATCATTGCATTTTCATGAGATTTTTGGTTCTTATACTTTTCTCCTAATACTTTCGGAAAGGTGAAAGTGACATCCCAGTAAACTGACGAATAAAAATATATCTACATGTACCACCGACCTGAACATAATTAATGCTTGAAAGGCTAGGCGGCATGTTTCATTAAATCAAAAATTGATAGGTAGGTCGGGAAATCCAGCTTTCTTGTTAATGGGTATCGGCATGTGTGATCGCTTGTCTTTCCACGTGTACGTGCAGCAACGTATAACAAGAATACAATTTTTTTCTACACTAGACATTCCGACTGATTCTTCAGTAATTGAGTACAACTAAACTAACTTGGCACACGCGTACTCCTCTTCATTATTCTCAAGCTACGCATCTTTACAAGTATGTATAACTTACTTCCGGTTGAAAAGTGACTTCTCATTAAATATTGACGTTCGTGTCTCTTGTAGAAATATTTTCGAAGCGGTTCAAAGGTGCCTATTTGAGCTTTGTATTACAACGACACATTTCCGATAGAAAACTAATGAATGAAGCAATAAGGTTTAAAATCAGTTGCATCTAAAGTTGTAAATGCTAATAAAGAACTTCCGACATGGAATTCTTTTTCTTGTAGTACCACACAAACTACAAGGTTTGTAACTTCTTTTTTTAAATGCCGACAAATGACTCTACATGCAGACAATTTGTAATTTAGTATTCCCGAAAGAAGAATGCTTTTTCCTCATAATATGTTTTTATTGTTATCCTTTCTTTACACCCATTTCAAGTAATACCGATTGAGTATGTTATAATTGCATTAGCAGTTGACTCAACATTGTAAAGGCAAAATATTAAGAGTTAAAACAGCACCCCGAATCTCATCGTTCTAAGAACTTGTGAAGAGAATAATTTTTAATATACCTTCATCAATGCTGTAGCTTCATCCCTTGTGTCGACTATGATACACATGGCAAAACGAATAAAAAACAAGCGATCCTTGCAAATTTCTCGAGTTTGTACAATAAAAAAAGGTTTTAAAGTTGATAATGAAACGCAAATTGAAAATGACAGACCAAGTCAGTCGATCAAATTTCTTACTCATCCCAATCAACTCACATCTCATCTCTTACGAAACATTCTACTAAATCGATTCTATCTGAAATGTTTATGCAAATATGAACGTTCTTATGGTTGTCTTTGCCTTTCAGCTTTAATAAAAATTGAAGTGTTCAGGTTCGGTCGGCCAGGCCAATTTTAGCGATTGACAGTGATAACACTTTAAAATTGCACCAGTTACGAAGCACTTTCATTGAAATTTCCACATATATTATGTCAAGTCATCATCAATGGAAAATGAAAGCATTTTGTTCGAGATTCGAGACTAACTTATGAATATTGACATTGTTATGCATGATTAGTGACTCAGTTTGTGATAAAAGAGTTAATCATGAAAATAGTAGCATCCATTTAGAATCGCAAAGCCAGTCTTTTCATGTTTTAATCTTACGAGGTGTCAGGTTGTATGATTTTGTTCATGTGTGAACGACATCCTGATACATATTTCAAACCCATCACGTTCGTTCCCTTCTTTCCTTTTTATACCATCCTTATACTCAAGGTTTGAAACGTGTTGATTATTTAATGCACGTAGCGTGTGATTTTTTTCTTCCCTGGCTGGGTTCGCCATTCTTTGAACAATGAAACCCAAGTTGATTCATTAAAATGATGGATGTGCAACTGTCCGGAATGCGTAATGGAGGAAGTTGGTGTACTGCAATAAATAACTTTTTTTCTATGATTCATACACTGTATGCATACTTAGTTTGAGCATCAATTTACAATTTTTTTCATTTCATTTGATAGCGACAAAATATCATTATTCTAGTTCTCTTAGGATGGGAGGTAGCTTTTCTTATATCATGTCACATGTCTTGTAAAAATGAGTTATATATTGAAGATGGTGTGCAAGATGAAACACCTTTTGTTCACAACAAGAATATTTCATTCCATTTAAATCGTTACAATCAACAAACTCAGATTAAAGTTAGTCTTCCATATTTTATTAAGATGCGCAATATAACTTATAGTTTCTTACGACATTGTAAAAATGACAATGACAATGGCAAATGGAACTGATTGAAAGAGGAGGTTTCATGGTTTACACTGTAGTGCTAACAAACAGAATATTTTTCCTATTCAAAAGCCTCACCATCTTCGCCATCTCATCATTTTCTTTTTATTCTTGTATGCATGATGATGGCACAACTGAAATTCTAAATGTCACCATGCAATTAACCGAAAGTTATTTTGATGGACAGGTGAATAGACAAGCCGAACGGTGGGACAAAGGGAAGTGTAATTGAGCCAGGAGCAGAAGTAGCAAGTCAAAGTCGTCTGAATGAATGTTTGCTTTTAAATACGAAGATCAGAAAAACGGCTTGGTTGATCTAAGAACGCTGCATTGCTCGCAGCCAGTGGAAGCAGTTTGCTCTACAACGGTAGACAGTGACAACACCAGCAGCAACATTTTCTACTTTGCTTCAGCCAATAATTCGAATGTGAAACTGTCTAACTGTCTTCATCACAATAATGAGGATGATGATGACTCAAAAAAGTTTCATTTATTATGCTTGCAAGAAGAATGTCACCTTCAGTAGCTGTAGAAATTATTGTTATTGCAATAAAAGGGCCATTATTGAGACGATTATATGGACCATGCCTGTAGGACAGATTTGCAGAAGCGACATAATGAGAAGATGCTTCGGCAGCGTTGCTGGTCGCAGCAGATGGTTTAATGATGCGGTGTCCCTTCTTCCTTCTTTCAATCACTATAATAATGTTAATTGTTATAAGCCCAGCAGAAGCTTTTGCTCCGTTACTTCAAGTGATAATCTGCAAGAGTCTGCTGCAGAAAAAGAATCGAAGGTCAAATCCGTGCAAAAGAAGACTACAAAGCAGGCCAAGACCAAGGTAATCAAGTTACACAAGGAAAATAAGGAGCTATTTGGAAAACTCTTAGAAAGCAAGCAGGAAAAGGTCAAAAGGATACGAAAGGAGCATCGTGAGATTGAAACCGAGAGCCCACATGCTAATAATTCCAAGAAGGCAAAGGGAAGTCTACAAGGAAAAGTTGAGACTGCTGAAGAGGATACGCTTGTTGTTCAAAAAAACAATTGGAAGTGGAGAACCAGAAGTCTCCTCCATCCGAGGTCGCTTCCTCGAGTTGAGTCTGTCAAACTTGAGCGTGCTGGCACGTCAATTAATAAAAATCGAAAAGTAGATGTACGAGATAACACAGGTGCCAGTCTTGCGAACAGAGCTCACAAAGGTGCCGAAGTCCAATGGGCTTTGAGAAATGCTCCGACAAAGATGAAATTAATCGAGTTATCTCAATCTTCAACTGAGGATGATGCAGGTAAGAAAAGTTATGGCTATTTAAGATCAATGCTTTTTACACAATTGTAGTAGACTTTTTCGTCTGATTTAGTTAAATGGATTTACAATCACATAACATACCCATCCAATCCAATCCAATAGCAGAATGTATTTAAATCTAAAATCGGGCGTTTTTAACCTTGAACTTTATGTTATGTATGTACCTCTCCCGAGGTAAAAATGAGCTATGAATCTGCTTCGAGCTAATTTAGTATTCTAGAATAGCCATGAGATGAGTGAATTTCAATACAACGACATGCCTGCCAATTTTTAATAGCAAAAAACGTCGATACTTGCATTCATCCAAGAAAATGGGGTGTAATGCAACAAGCAATCAACTGACGTTCGTTTTCAATAATCTATCCGAATTTGACTTGTAGCTATATTATTACTTATTACCAAATATAGAATTGTATGCAAAAACCGTATCAAATCAAATATGCTAATGAGATTCTATTGCCTTGCCTATTCAATTCGAGCGTATAGCTACTTACAATTGCTTGTTGAGCAACCAGCACCTTTTTGAATAAGCGATAATATGAATGAAAATGAAACAATATTTGGTATTGCCCCAGGTCAACTATCAACACGAGCAGCTTTGCAAAATGATGATGCTGGTAGGTCTGGAAGGCCTTCAATCTCAACTTCAAACTCGAGCATGAGTAGCAACAACTACAGCCCACATGATGATGCATCAATGCCCACAGTTGAGCAATTAATCAATAGTTTTTATGAGACTGACGATGGACAGTTACATCCAAAATCTGAAACAAAAAGATATAAATTGGGGAGAGAAGATGTTGATCCCACAAAATCCAGCCGAGTTGTTAGGGATTCCCAATCGTCCACGAATGTATCCGGACTACTGGGCACGGATTATAATGAGGGATGCACAAGCGTAGAATCAGTTTCGGACCTCCAAGATAATGATGATAATAAAAATGCTGAGAGGGATCCAGCTAACATTAACCCTGTCAGGCGCAAGCAACAGGCACCACCACGACCACAGCAGCCGAAAAATAATGTTCCTACAACAGAATCAGAAACCTCCCCATTTGCACTGCCATTCTACAATCCAGAGCGAAATGCTGATGCTGGAGATGAGCTAGAAGTTGATGTGACGCCAGGATCAATGAATCTTTCAAGAAATGGTGGCGGTGGCGGTGATGGCAATCATGATAATACGAATGCTGAAAGCATCATCACATCATTCCCCTATCCGATGATGGGCAAGAGTGGCCAACCTTCTGTTCCTGTAGCCAACAGCATTGTCGACTCTGATAAAGGGATTGATAACAAGCTTCTCACAAACTCACTTCAGCAACCGTTAGCATTAACCTCATCAAAAGTGCCAAGCGTTTCCAAAATCTTGAATGCAACCATGTCAGAAGAGCAAGCCCGAATTTTGAAGCGCTGGGAACAAAAGATGATAGCTGAAATGGGCGAACAAGGCTTTCGGCAGTACAAAGAAAGTATGTACACGCACTTATTTTTTAAAGAATATTTTTTAAATGCATGAATCCTAATACTTATGCGCTACATTCGAAAGAAGAAGAAAAAAGTATTTCTCACTCTTTGCTTCGTATTTTTCCGTACTTATGCTATTACACGCTCACGAGTCTGAGAGATTTTTAGGCATATTTATGTTGTTACATTTTCTCATTTTATTACACCCCTCCACCATATTACTACAAGTTGTAGTAAACGAGGTGGAGGTAAGAATGTTCGGATTTACATGCATCCTGCAAGTCTCATGTACAAAAAGAAGTGCACAGACGGACACAAAGGATTTCATGCATCATCATCATATAACATTATAATGTGTCCTTTCCTCATGATTTCATGTATTTGCATGAATTATTTTTTGGCTGGTCGCTGCTCTCCCCGTATCATGATGATGGGGAACATCATCATCACCGACTTTGTAATATCATCTCATTTGCCTAAGTACATGCCATGCCACTAAAGCATCCTTATTCTGAAGTAAAATAAGCCATAATGTATAAAATAAGAATATAAAAAAGTGCCGTTTTCTTGAGTCTTTGACGCTTGCGAGATCAGAAAAGATTTTTATACCGGGGAAAATGCGAAGCATTGGAATTCTGCATATTATTTATTTAAAGAGGCTCTCGTTGCCTGTTCTTTATAAATACGGTGGTGATGAAGGAAAGAATGGCACAGCAGGAACTCAAAGTAATTTTAGTGACCGTTCTTATATGCACGTCCTTTGAGAATGATTCCGCCTGCTCTGCATTTGAAAGCACATTATATAGCTGAGCCACGTCAGTAGTGAATCGAAATTCAAGTATGAAATGAGCTGGATAAAGGAATGCACAGTTTTGCACATTTTCTCTATTCTCCCGTGTATTATGCATACTCTTTTATTTAGGTTGAATCATGGGTATTTATGCAAAATAGAAGGGTTTTAAGCAAACACGCCATTAAATCAAACAATTTTATGAGGCTAATCATCTCATTAGTGGATACAGGCGTTTCATTATCCGTAAACAATTGTTTTCAGTGACGTTTACTCTTTTACGTTAGCTGAATATGTTATTATGCAAAAATAGAAGGGGTTTTACGAGACAACACGCTACGATGTTAGACTTTACTACCTACGTTGAATTAAATTTAAACCTACTTGGGATTTCGTGGTGTAAAAATGACGTCTATAAAGAATGTTTGTAGTAAGCTACGACATTTTTTGTGAAAATTGATCCAAATTAACTTTTTAAATTGACATTTGGCAACCTTAAAGTTTAAATTTAAAGCTTAAAATGACTCTGGCGATAATGTAATTTCGAATGAGTAAATATTTGTCTGAAACGGACTGAAACGCGTTTCAGTGATTCGTTTCAGTTTGTTTCAAGGGTGAAACGTTTCAATTCCGTTTTGTTTCAGAGTGTTTCGTTTCAGAATTTTTTTGGAACACTTGCTGAAACGTTCCAAAACGTTTCACGCTGAAACGTTACCAGCACTGCATGGATATACTAAAGAACGGACTTTGTACCCACTCATTCGAGAATGTGTCGGACGACGAGATTTCTCTAATTTCTACATTGTCGACTAAATGCTCAAATAATGAGTGAAAATGCGATTAAAAGTATGCAAGTATAATAATTAGGGCTTTGGATGGCATTCGAAAAGTGAACGAGAACATTCTTTTATTTAAAAAATCTTCTTGCATCTTTGATATAGATCCCGTTTTCCTTAGCCGCCTAAGTAGAAAGGTGGAGGTCAGGGCAGAGAAAACATCCATTTTGGATTTAAAGCTGTCAAAAAGCCTTCTTTATATACAGAATTACCTGCATAATAATATGTAAAACGTTGTATGTATGCCAAATAGTACTTACTGTCAACGAAAATCTCTTTGAATGTTACTTGTGGACCGGAGGTCGCATTTTAATGTCATTGTTTCTAATGATTAACGAATGGGTTGCGTGAAGCCACACGACACACGACAGGCAGACCTGATGTTGTTACTTTTTATACCAATTCATTCAGATCAGTCATCAGTTAAAGCCTTTTCCATTTTATTTTCTCTAGTGTATTCATTCAATTGATTTAACGGAGTTAATTATTTAAATTGGATTGAAACAAATTGTTTTAGTTTTAATTGTGATAGATATAAATGGATGGTGTTGTTGATAGCGCTGTGATGATGAGCAATAAAACATAAAAACAAGCAAGAAGTCATCAGCATATCATGCTGTTCGTTTCTCATAAAAGAATTTTACATAGTACGTAACAAGGTGTTTTGAAATTGCGGCAAGTCTTATTTTTGATAGCATATTTAATGGGGATAGTTTTAATTGTGATGGTTGGTTTATGATAAATTGCATCAGAGGAATCGGACGCACACATGCCTTATTTACATGCATACGTAAACACACGCTGTGTTTTGTACATACAATACAAAACGCTCCGTTTATGCAGTTTTTATTGATGCAGTGTGCAAAGAAAAACGGGGATGTTTTATGGCGTATCTGCGTGAAGCTGTCATTTCAAGTTTATTGCCCTTCTATAATATATCACATCATACAATCATTCATAATAATACCAAGTTGTGTTTCTCTCCCTCAGTCAGACTCAGACACACACACACACTTCAAGAAAAGAAGAATGATGATAATCATGTCGTGCAATGCCAAATTCGATGGTGTTACTGGCAAATGGAAAATTTGTAGTTTAAAATTTGTGTATTATCTATGCATTTCCTTTCCCTTTGTGAGCTCCAAGCGTTTTACATTCCATCCCATCTTATTCATACATCTTTGAGTCTTTTCTTGGTAGAATCGAATTCGTCAGTTTATTTGATGTAGGCACAGTTAGTCACACCACCACCTCTTCATTTGAAATGCCATTATAAAATAAATTCGAAAAGATGCCAAAATATTGTTTTGTTACGTGACACAGTGTGATACTAAATGTATTCGCTGTGTCGGAATGAAAAGATAACGGAAGCATTGGTATTCTTAAGGTGACAAACGTAAGCGCTTAAGAACCTATGTCCATTTCCTTCGTTTTTTAACTAACAGCCCATATTCCATGCCAATCCATACATGCTGACAAGATGATTGGCATATTGGAACAGGAGTAAATGTACTTTTTTTTACTTACCGTACGAATTTAAATGATTGCAACGGTGCGTAGAGTAATATTACGAAGGCATTCGGTAGGAAAAATTGTCATTTCATTCTTGATCCATTAGCTTACAATGACACACAATGTTGCATTACATCTATTTTTGAAGAAGGGTTATAAAAGTACCGCATATTTATATACAAACTCATTAAGATCGAGATTGCATGTGGGCTTTGTTGAGAGTAAAATAACAGCTGCACTCATTTGCTTGTTACCTTTACAAAGTCATCACTTCACCATCTTCCTCCTCGTCTCATCGTCTGCTTTTGTGCTGCCCACAACATTGACATTTGCAGCACATTCTAAAGTACAAATCTTTAATTTTCTTGTGTGGATCATGTTTTCCTCTCCTCCTCCTCCTGAGAAATCAATTGAATTTTGTTTTGAAAGAATCCGTCTCCTATGTCCAATGTGCACATACTATATAATTTTAATGAAATGATTGTACTGTGCAGCGATGCATGAATGCATAGTTGGAAAAAATGCTGTTTTGAAAAGAGACGGATAATGCAAAGCAATTTTCTTTTCTTTGTCTACTACTGTCTGTGGGTAAAAATCGGTCAAAAAAAGAATGTGATTGAATTCAAGGTATTATAAATGTTCAATTTTTTGTAGGTATTCTAACTAACGGAAAAATTCTTCATAGTAATATTGAAACTTTCCTTCGTGGCAAGTCAATTGAAGACATCCCAGTTGCGGAAGCAAACCAGGGTCATTGGAGCAGTTTGAGTGGGATATTGACATCCGTCGATCACGTTCACGTGCTGGAAAGTCACGTAATTCATCCCCAGTTACAGTATTGTGGTATCGTCGACTGTGTTGCTGAGTTCAGGTTGGTTTTCAGAATTGAATTGAAATCAATGAACATTCCTTTGAGCTTTTCTGAATTGATAACGAAATTGATTTTTTTCTCGTTCTTTTACATCATCTTCGCAAATTTCATACAAACCTGCACATTTTTGTGGCCTTTACGTTGTCACGCATGTACGAACGAGTTGAATAATGCTAGGCTTTTTTACTATTATGATGATATAACCCGAGAGCATGACTGATTAATGCGTGCTAGTAGAACTTTATCTTGTGCATGAGTCTGCAGGTTGAGACGGTTTTGAAATCAATTACGTAGATCAGTTTCAATTCCCATTTCAATGTATCAGAACAATAATTCATGTAAACTAATAGTAAAGTATTTCATGCCAGCACACAGTAGAGAAATCCAATCATGTAGTATTTACCACGGATAAGATATGTATCTACTATTTCTGGTGGGAAGGTAATTGAAATCAACAATTGAAACATGAGCATTATGATAAAAGCAGAAAAATACCACGTATGAATGAAATCGTTACCAATCTTGTCTTTTCAACAGTTAGAGACTTTTCACACTTTTGATGACATGATTTCCATTTGATTTGGATACAACATTCACTCTTTTTTATCGAAAATATGCGTTTACCCCAGAAAGTAGGTATTTTACTATTAAGTCGGTTTGCTGTATAGCTGATCTCAGATATCAAGTATCAATTACTTTTCGACATTCATTTCTCTCGTAAAGTCGTAAAAGTAAATTGATAACATGATCACAAAGCTCTTGACTCATACCAAGATACGCACGAAACTAAATAATGTATGACAATGCAGAAAAAAGATAGTAAAAGTGTAGCAGATTGAGTAGAGATATGAAATAATATACGTACTCTATAATATATGACATTTGAATAATTTATGTTGATATGTATTCAGTTTCTTCGTGAGAATTTTCATGCTGAGTCAATTTTAAACCTAGGGGAATGAATGTGGGAAATGAACTGCTGTAATGAAAAGTGTTGCTGGGAGGGTAATGTCAGGAGGATATTATAGTTTAGTTTTGCCAACAAAGAATTACGCATATCTTCGCGAAATTACATATTACGGCTGTGCTCTAAATTCTCTCATTTCCCTACAATATTTACAAGTTTTCACAAAAATAATAATATGCGAAAAAAATAAGCACGTTACACTACATGGTGGGTTCGTCTGTAGAAGATTAATTATCACAAGGCCATTATGATATGATATATTGAAGTATTTTTTAAATGTTTTGCAACATGGTTCTTTTTTCCTCTGGCAAACCAGAAAATTAATATGGATTTGGGAAAAAGCTATATACTTTCATGCGCATATGGAATGTATACATACATCGACAATCAACATCTATTATGTTTTAGTTGAGCAATTTTTTTTGCAATGCAGGAATTAAGATAATATAAAAATTCAAATAGTTGCAAGAGTAAGGATTATTTTTGCTCATCGTCGTGTACAACAGATAAAAATTACATAATGATGCGTCTTTGACTGCATTGATAAATCAGTTTGGGTTTTTAAAATTTGTTTGTCTTCAACATAAAATTGCCTTTTGTCTGTCGAGAGTAAACCACAGGGGATGATCGAATGAAAAATGTTGATATGGCTGAAGTAGGTGTGTCATAACTTTTTAAAAATGCTTCATTCCATTGATGTTTAATGTTATGTTATATTGTGTATACACGTGTGCTACGGCGAAATCTGAATGAGTTATAGGAAACTTTGAAAAGCTCATCGTCTTCATCTCATCCTCCTTTTCGTTAACTCACATTGAATGTTTGTGTACGGTTTTTTATAACAGGAATAGATTGGTCTTAATCGATTGGAAAACTTCGCAAAAGCCGAAACCATTAGTTTCGATGACGTACGATACGCCTCTCCAAATTGCAGCTTATATCGGAGCTATCAATTATGATCCCAAGTATTCATTGAAGGTAAGTTTGCAAAGGGCTTCAGAAAGCGTAATTTAGTTTAAAAAGATAATGATAAAAACTATGGCCATCGCAGTTCCTTTCATTTTTCTTAATATCCTATTCAATTCTAATAATGTTGAAAATCGCAATGAAATCTGCTTGGGTTTGTTGTACCAGGAACACCAAATGTTATTAATGATCATCAAATCAAAGAGAGTACAAAGTTGGATTTTTGTTTGGATACGAATCTTTTAATGAAGGCTCTTTTTTGTTTGATTTCTTTTATGACATGAATTATAGATAAATGATGGGATGATCGTTGTGGCTTATGAGGATGGGAGTAGCTGTCAAACCTTCCTACTCAATTCAGTGGACATTGCAAAGTATTGGAAGTTGTGGCTGCAGAGATTACGACGATTTCGCATGCTCAATCCGCCAATATAACATATTTGAGTCTTTTATCAATAATTTATATTGGTAGATGAAAGGTGTTGCTCCGTGGGTTGATGTTTAAAACCGGGTAGTAGTGTTTTTAACGTGTGTAAGACTGAACAATAATTCATATTATTGTATTCATATAAACTGTTTAAATAAAATTGAGTTAATTAAATGGATCATTTTGAAATTACTATTAATTTATTAATCATGAAAATTCAATATCAATATTCTATGATGATAGTTGACTTCAGTAGTCTCAGTACCTCGCCTCGTGGGAAAATGTAATTCCATAAAATATTTCAGGTATCTTCTAGTCAAAACTCTTGATGCATATTTTATATGTTACATACATCTCCAAAACACTGACATGCTTGTTTTTATGAGATTTCAAATGACGGATAATGATGATGAGAAGATGTATCTACTTATGAATTATGGTAAAGTATTTCTTTCGGAGGTAGGAGTTAATTAATAGGTACGCTTCTCATATTTAGATACATTGTTCTATTCTTCATAACTCTTTCGACTTTCCACCCCACTCCACTTTCCATCTCTTAGTTGCTCAAACCATGTCCCTTAGCTTTTCACCGTATTTCTATACTACCGCAATAGAATGGAAATTTAAATTCTGCTTCGTAACTAATGCCGGCCTTCCCACATCTCTGGAGGGTCTAGGGATCCCTGGTAAGTACGGACGGTACGATAAAAGTAATTCTCCAGATTTTAAGAGGATTATTCTATCAGGCGAAACAAAAGATGCTTGTATTCTTTTTAAACCCATATGTAATCCCTAAAAATAAGGCAGTAATAATAACTTTATTGTTTTTCTCCCCTTTTCATTAGCTAATAGTCTGTCATTACAAACATTCTTGAGTCAACCGGCCGCCAAGCAAGTACACACACACTCGTGGGGATTTAGACGTGAATGTGATGTCTAGGATCCTTCATCATGCGCCACATAGCATGATTGTATTCTCATTACAAATTACAAGATGAGCATTCTTTCCCTATAATGGGACTCCCCCAGAAAAGAAGAGATTTTTCTTATTTCCTCACTGGTTTAGGTGATGTGTGCGTGCTTTACTTGTTCAACAAGCTTGTTATTGTTGTTACACCGTACACAACCGCACTAGCAATCACGTTGCTTGAATTTCTTTATGAAATTACGCCACAAAGGATGAGCCAGCAAAAGCTTCGCCATCCTAACTCTTTTACATGACATGGTCTGCTTGTTCAAATGTACCTATTGGAGATTTAACAAAAAGAAAATCTGAGCCTTGGACACGGGATACGGTTTAGGGTAAGAGTGAGAACTGAGAACCGTATCATATCACAAAAGCGCATGTAACCTGACAGACCAGCTTATGAATCTAGTAAAATATGCATAAGCCACATTGAAGATATGCAAGGTCCATACCTAATGCAGTATGCATCACTGTTACTTGCAATTCAACCTTTGTGGATAATTCGTGACTATCAAAATCATCTCATTCATTTTCCTAGCCTGCGTTCCCTATCATCATTTTCTAAAAAATGCTGACAAAAAACGAAAATGATTATGACATGAGAGGCACATTACAATATATAATATGAGGAACGCTAAAGGTCCCTGTCATTTTACGACTGGAGATGCCTCCTTTAACTGGCATTTATTGCTTAAAGTTTGTTACGTGTATTGGGGCAAGGAGTGATTATCGGCCATTATGAAAATGAGCATCGTTATATTAATGACCAGTGTTGACGTTGACGGGGTTCCTGCGAAATGCCATAATTTATATTATTTCTGTTGTACATTAGGCTCTTGATGAGGGATGTTTTTTAAAGATGTTCTTTATTGATAAATCTTTCGTATTGCAAGGTCATATCGTCAATGAAAATGTACGATTATATTCATATTGTTCGCTACGCAGCTGCATAACATATATACAATATAGGAAGTAGTAAATGAAGTGTACATAATAGCATATTGTACCAAAACAAAGAATTTTGCACAACTTGTACTTGAGTAGATTAATAATACCTGTTTTTAAAGACATTCAACGTCTTTGCTCAGGAAGCAAGAATTTCTGGAATTTTTCAGGGTGACCTGAGACATGTAATTCCGAAAGGTTGAGATCGATTATGTAAATGAGAATTCACCCATGATGGAATGGGGTTTGGGTTTTAAATTTTAAAAAATTTGTTAATATTTTTTAAAAGAGCAAGTCTATCAAACATTTGGTTCTTGGGAGTAATGATTACGGCGTACAATGGGCATTGGTTAGACTTGAGATTGATTGGGAAGTTTTGATTTTGATTTGGAAAAGGCAATTCAACACTAAAAGCAAGCCGACTGAAGTTTCTGGTCCGTTCTTATTTTATCTTTAAATACAAATTAAGCTGGAGTTAATAAACGGGATTTCTTTTTAGACTCAAAGCAAACAATACACCTTGATTCATTTGACTTTTAAAAATTGCTGCTGGTGCTGAGCAAAAAAGGGAGATGAGTACAGTAATTATCTGATATCGAGATGAAAAGGGATGGACTGGATATTCAACTAATAATTTACTGAAGCAAGGCCAACCTCCTAGTTTAAGTAGTTGAGTCATGTACTGCATTTCTTAAAAGATACAAATTTCCAGATTTGTAATTGTAATGTATAAATGGATTTACTTGCAAAATTTATTCTTCGCCAAACAGATTAAGGTGCTTAATAATGAAACATAAACTTTGAATTTTCATGATTTATGTCTTGAATACACCAACATCTTACACTTTTGCGGTTCACAAAACTCGTGCTGAAACTACCAAAAATATTGTCAATACATACGATCGTATATGCGTGTGAGTTTTTGTTTGATTTATTTGGTACATCTACTTCCTAATCAGCATGTCCAAGTAACCGCTAAAGAAGCAAACAGAAATAAGGTATAACATTTTAATCTTTATGCAAAAGTATGTTGCTTAAGTCTGCAAAAAGCAAACAGTTCTCTAACAAGAGCATTAACAACATAATGAATGTGCAAGTGTAAATCTGTGGTCCGTGACATTCTCCCATGAAAAATTTGTCCTAATTCCCTTGATTTTCCCATCTGTTTATAGTTTTTACGTCTGCCTCACATATTCGTACCCTAAAGGATTACCTTACCTATATACAAACACAATGGCTGTATTAGATATATTTCAAAATGGCATGCATTTCAAAGTCGAGTCACCTGCTCTAAAATCCAATATATAGAAGCTTCTTAAGAATGAAAAGTACATTAGCCCATAACACGACTTTCTTTTGGTAATCACGCAATTTTCTTCCTTCTCGGTGAAATAATAAAATGATCATGTCGTGTTATTATAATTTATTGTTTGTCTTATATATTTTTTTATTTTATAGCATTACAGATTCACGCTTGCTTGCACTTAGCATTAACGAGCTGCAAATACAAATGCATGCGTTTTTTTGAACTGATGCTTCTTAATGATTATATCTTATATAAAAAGGAGCAACTGTTGTCGACAGCCGAGAATTTGAGCTGTTGGGTGGATTTCTTACGAAAAAATGACACAAAACTAAGCAAGCTTTACTCATGTCTTCTGATTTACTGGGGGAATCCCGTGGAATTTGAGATCCTTGTTGTGTCACTTTTCTAATTTGTTAAGACGCAGTACCGTATGAACTCAAAGTTGTTGACAATATAGAAGACGCTTAGGTGGTTCTTTAATAGAATTAAGCAAAAACTGTACATCTATTTAGTATTCATTCACAAATGAACTTAAGAGTCGTGATAAAGTAATTCGATTACTGAGTCCAAAGGCATTTCCCTTGTCTTTCAGACTTAGTTTCGTAATCAGATTGAACTCTTGCTGTGATTAAGAATAAAAATGAAGGGACATACTGTCTTCTAAATTCTGACGAACTTGAATCGAAGCATTGTAGAAAAGCTTCATTGAAACCGAGAAATAATAGCCCATTATAGAATGTTCATCCTTCAGGGTTGCCACCCAGATCGATAGGCGATAATAATGATAGCGATATTCCCAAACAATCATCCTTCATAATCATTCGATCCCCGTGTAATTTTGTTTTTTGCGTTTAGAATTGCCTTCATGACAGTCCAGTTTGTTTCTCAACTCGTAAAACCAATCGTTCATATTTTGAAACTCATTAACATGTCAAAGATCATGAAATCACAATTCATATTCTCATGAAATTCTTGCATGCAATCCAACCAAACAGAAGTGAAAGCGATACGATATATTACTCTGAGATAAAAATTACTTTAATTTATCACGCGAAATGGTTGAGTCTGCTTAGTAGTAGAATACAAGAAAAACGGCAGCATTGAGAGGGTGAGACACTGATGATGATGATGATGAAGATTGTGTTTTTGTTAAATCGCCTGTCTGAACTGAGCAGCTCAGAAGCTCACTTCCTCAGCGAAAGGAACTTGAAACATGATGGAAAGGATTCATGAACTTTGGTTATTCCTCATCTCAGGTTTACTCTCATGAAAAAATGAGCAGTCCGTAAATTTTTACGACTGTTTCTTATACAACAGGAGCCGCTTTTTATGCAGCATTATTGTGTAAATGCAGCATAGTTGTCAGTAGCCCAGAAAATAACAAGCAATTTGCCATAAACAATGATATGAAGAGCGGTTACTATATTCGGTATCATTTAATGAGGTGGCGGTGCTGGAACAGGGGAACCAAAACCAAGTTCGTCCGAAACATGTATTATTGGCATTTATGATTCATCAACCATTGTAAATTAGCATTAATAAATGACCATCGTAAATATTAGAGATATTCATGTCTTATCTATAAAAATCTTGTGCAGAGAAGAGGTGAGGAAGCCTATTTGCCATTATGTATTACCGTCTAACAACATCAGGGAATTGCGGCGAACCACATTGAATTTGATTGTATTTCAATTTTTCAATCATGATTTCCTCCTGTCTGATTGAAAAATGGATGCTTTCCTATTCCTATCTCTTAGGTGTCTGCTTAAAATATTGCAGTTTCAATTGTGATATCTGATGTTTTGATTCATAAGATTGCATACAAAGTATCACATTTTGAATCAACCTTTTTTGCATGGTCAACCATGTCCGTCTTCTTTCTATAGTGTGTGCTTTAGCACTTGCTAATTTAATTTTCAAAAATATTCCAAGAAGCACACATTAAGAGTCGTGAAGTAAATTAGAATTTCTTTCGAGAGGTAATTGAATTTGCGTTATCTTAATTTTTGGGAATGCTTTATGACCAAATTTCGCCCCTTGAAGAATCTTATTTCTTAAATTTTGACTATATACAGTATACGGGCGGGTATATAGTATCCGATCAGATCATGGTTGCTGGACTCAATTTATGGGTAGCTAACTGCAAAGCATACTCATTTTGCTTTCGTTCGTTTTCACTTGAATTACATTCCGAGAAGAGCAAATTATGGGTTGTCGAAGAAATTGCAAAGAGTTTGAATTGAAGATTTTATTGCATTTTCTTATAGGCTGCTTTTTGGTCTTCGACCTTTATGAACAAAAAATGTACACATATAAGTATCACATCTACATTATTCGGTAGTTGAGTGAGAGCGAAACAACTTTATGCAATGCACATCATCATCGTCATCATATTATCAGATCAGTCTGCCTCCTTTTGCCTTTTATCAGCTGCTGGATTTACGGCTACATGCTGCTTTGCAAAGATGAGTTCGTTACAGTGCATTTTATAAGGAGTTACATTCATCTCTGCAACAAACACTTTTGCGTTACGTTTCAGTTTCAATCCTTCTCCGATATTGCGAAATGAGAATAAGAACTCGTTCGGTGCTCTCTTCGTATGGAATAATGGTCCAATCCAAAAATTCAAGTTTTTTAAATAGATTAGACTCTACCACTTATCAAGCTGAAGCTGATGGATGAATTGTCTTGTTTTTATCTAAATGTTTATTATTTATCTTTTAATTTATGTATGAAACATGGTAAGCCTGAAACTAGGATGCAAGGTTTGTTGAAATGGAATTCATTGAGACTATAGTCATCACTATTCTTGGGATTTGAATTTTTGTTGATTTTTAGCTTTCTGGTATACATGTTGGTATGATATGGACTTTCAAAGGAATGCGTTAATTTATATTTAAGACATATTCATTTAGTACTTAATGCATTATTCTGTTCTTAGCACATTGATATTTTTTAGTCAAACCTATCTTCAGGCAGTTCATCCTGATGCCAACTGCAAATCTGTTGGTTTGAAATGTTTTTCAGATACACAGAAATTGCTATAATGCAAATGTCATGCATTGCTAAACAGAAAATTAGCACTGACAGTATGAAAATCTCCTTAAGCCTTTTTATTTAACAACTCGAAAAGTGATTAAAATTTAAAATGTTTGGTGTCTATTATTACCCGAGTAAGATAACTCAATCGATGTCTCGATAATATCAAATGCTTATTAAAACCACTTTTAGATCTACCATCTACCTACCCTTCTCGTCTTCTTGCATTTTGCCCAAGCTAGACCGATGTTGGATGAATTTGGTGAGAAGCCTTCTCTTTTCCATCAAAAGTGAGTTCAACAAAGGCATGGACGGAAGTCATCATTTTTACTAATCATTTTTACCGTTTACACACCAGCTGCCTCACTCATTTTCATCTTGAAGTTTGTTGCTTTTTCTTCAAGTTTCTTTTTGAAAGCGGGATTTGAATGCATTATTACTGTTGTTGTTTCGGTCAGTTGACAGCAACATACATTGGCTAAGTACGCGACAGATGGATCAATGAAAAGGTTGTAATGAACCTTTGAATCTTTAAGTAGCAGATGGCTTAGTTTTTCGCTGCTCATCTTTGTAAATAAAGATGAAAATCGCTCAAATGATCTTGAATAACAGATGCAATAAGGAAAAGGAAACTCTTTTTGGTTGTGGTGGTCAACACATTAAGAAAGGAGGCTAAATACAGATCAGATCACAAAACATGGAAACTTTAATGTTACCGTCAGTTGCAAATAGCATATAAACTTTTCAAAGCTCCAGTTCTTAAAAAATCTATCGAACTTGAAGGCACGGGAATGAATATAAATCCTTCCAAAGTGTGATGAACAAAAAAGGCAAAACTGATGCTGATACCTGGAACTTCCAGGCTGGAAGGCATGCGATCAGTCTTCGATCTGAAGGAGTAAAAAAGTTACTTGCATCTACATCCTATATCACATCACACTTTTTTAAAAGGTAACTTAAAAAAGTCGGATAAAAAAGGAGAATGAATATTGAACAGTCCATTCTGCTGCTGGTGTTTTGATCCAATAGACTTACAATGTATCTTTAGCTTAACAAAGCATTATTACGTGAACGGTTACCTACAGCTTGCTCACTGCTCACTTAGCCACAGGTATATTTTCATGAGCATCAAGATGATATTGTGTGTACATTATATATACACCTTGAGATGTTTTCATGCATCACTATGCAGCACTGGCATAACACCTCTCGCTTACAATACGATACGATTAGAGCACCAGCAGCAGTTTTTAAGTTGACTGGCTTGGCTTGGTTGAGTAAACGAGAGAGAGAAAAAAAATATTCTAAAAAGTCCACACGGTAGATAGACAGACACAGACATCAAGAACTGAACAGAAGAGAGCAATGAGATGGGGATGTGTGGTTGTTGTAAAAATCTATACAGGTATCATATAATATGTGCATGATATTTTTTACCTGGTGCTTACTTACTGTGCAGTTGGTAAAGGTAACTTCAGTGGTAAACAAGCCCAGTGAAGACACAAGAAATTGAAGACAGTCGTGAGTCAACAGGTATCAAGTAGACAGGTATGCTACGGCTACTAACTCTAAAGTTTTCTTAAGCTTAATAGATAAACTGTTTGGGTTGTGTTGTGACTTGGTGAGTAAGAAGAGAATCAAGAAACGTTGTATTTGGTTGTAGAAAAATCAACGTGTTTATTTTCATAAATTTTACATCCATTGTCGCATTTTCGGACAATGTTTGTTATACGGTGGTCTGGTGTTTGGGTGTAAGAGTAATTAAAAAGTATTTTTAGAACTGCTCGTGTTACCTAAACCGCAAATGCATACTTTTAGCAAGTAGATTTCCTGTAATTTTGCGAGTTCTTATTAATCTTAATCCACCTATCATCATGACATGAAGCCTAACTCTTGCACTGTATGAAACTGCTATAATTTTTCCAAACTGCATTCACGTGTTGATTCAAGTAACTTTTTAATGCTATTCTTCGTGATTAAGCAAAGTAATTTAAAGTGTGGTGAAACTAATTGCTTGTGTTATCTTTGTTTATCTTATGAATTAAAAAGGTTCTAAGAAAAACATATCCGTGAATAAGTGAAGTCGTATTTAGAAAATATCGGAAGTTGAATTGATTGTGGAAAAGTGGGAAATACTTAATGAAATGCCTTATTAAACATATAAATTGGTCATGTAATTTATTCATACGCTACAATTTTAGAGTGCAAATATCAAGCTATTTTCCTGAACCAATTTTTTAGTCTCAATTTAGAAACAGTGTGGTTACTTTGTGTAAAGTGAGTTCTAGGAAATTAATACAGGGAATGAAAACTGATTTTGACTTATTTTTGCCGATTTGGTGGATTTGGATCATAAAGTAAAGAGGTGAGTAGTATCCCATTGTTTTTATGGATAAATGTCGTCACTTTTTCATAGCTTATCTTTTACAAAACGCATACAATAAGGCACGAATTTCTTCTCTTGAGAAGTCATGGTGGTGGCAGCAACAGGTACTGAGCGGCTTTATGTAAATATTGAATGGATTTGCAGCACTGTCGAATCACTCAGCGTGAAATTTTATGTCTTTTACATTTCAACTTAATCACTGAATTTATTAGTTTGGTTGCCAAAATAAGATTTGCATGCATTCTAATGTATGAGTCATACCAAGTCGTATGGCTTATTCGGTTGGCGTTTTGTTGTGTTAAGGTTAAAGTCAAAGGTGTTTAGATTTTGTATCAAATGTATTATCAATTATTATATATTATTATAAATTAGCAAGTATTATACGTTGCTAGTTCGTAGTTTATCGGCAATGCTTGGGAATGAATAATGTTTCAGAATTTATGAGAGAGACAAATGTTTTTATTTGCCGGTTATCGAATAGAAAACGTAGAAAACTACCTAGCACACTGCAACCGGCATTGGCAACATGAAAACATGCCACCAATCTCAATATTTCTTTGCACGTGAGCTTATTGCTTGAATTGAGAATCATCAGCAGTAACTTTCAGTTCTAAATAATTGGGCATCCGGTTCTTCTTAAATGTATCTTGCTTATCGAGTAACTTACTAGGTCACATATTCTTTGCAAACGTCCATGTTTGTGTCATGTTGGTGATAGACGTATGTCTACAGTGATTCTTATGTGTAGCGGCTCACATTCATATTTGTTTTTGTTAAGACGCTACGCTAGATTCAGCCGAACGAAACAACAAAGAGCAACTTTTCAGGATCACAATTATTAATTTGACCTGCGCTTACAATTCTTGTTGGAGAGAGAAACTGTGAATTAAAAATGAACAGGAAATTAATTTCAACGATGAAAAGTATACTCATTTTGCAAAAGATTGTATGTTAACAATGGCTGAAGTCTGCCAAAAAAATACACTAATATGAGTACTTGTACGTATTGATGATAATAGCATAGGTATAGAATTTTTCTTTAACGTCAACTGCTGCATCTGCCCTGTTTGAAAATAATTTTTGCGTTTCCTGTTGTGTGAATCTCACAATAATTTAAGATACACATTTGCAATGCAACAGTGTTTTATTTCAGCTTAATTTTGATTTTTTGCTGCCTTCTCTACTCCTTCAATAATAATTTGCTAATCTGGTATTTGAAAAGTATACAAAAAAATTATAAGCAGGATGAACCAACTTCCCCTCATTGCTTTGCAAGAAGCTTAATATTTTAACAAATCCAATAAACTGGCATTTGCTGAATTGTGTAACAAACATGACCATCTAGCAGATTGCTGATGGTAAGTAAAAGCAACAAATTTGATGTGAAAGGTGAATGTGAACAAGTACAAATGGAGGATGATAGGATATGTTTAGCTACCCTAATACTAAGCTCTTCGTTATATCCCTCTATAATATTGTATTGCTAACTTCAGACTTGCCTCCACCTTCGAAAAAAACCATTTCCTTCTTACGACTTGCATCCTCTTTTCAACAATATCGTCATCGGCTGCCTGAGAGAGTAAAATTTTAATAGAGCTTTGGGAATGTAGTGAGTTTAGTCAAGTCAACCCCCTCTAAAAATATTTTATGTAGTCTGACCTGCTAATTTCACCTGTGCTTTGTCCAAAGTAGCAAAACTAAAGTGCGACTGCAGTTGTAAAAAAGTACATAATGCTCACCCATTTTCCCACGTGATAGTTGTTCGTTGTTGTTCTTGTTTGCTTCATGCTCACTGTTATCTTTGTGTGTTGGGATTTTTTGTGGTTATTGTTCCCTCTGTTTTGAATATCACTTGTATTATCGTTATCTAACCGTTTTACTTGCATGCAGCCAAATAATAAAGGGCTGGAAAATGGAATGAAGTCACTCATAATATTCATTCTTGAAATACAGAATGCTGAAGGTAAAAAACTGTACCCCTGTCAGTTTGTCTATGAAAATACACTATTCAGACTTACGTTAAATGAGTAGCTAAACCAGCATGAGTATTGTTTGGTGTGTTAAAAAAACGCAATAACGAGAAAAACGAGCACATTTGCTTATTCTTTTTTCCATCATCTTGTTGCCTGTAATGTATCTTCACAGGATGAGGTCTGACCAAAAGGGGCTGAGACTGGCTTCAATTTTTGCATTATCATCAAACAGCATTGAATAATATAATAACATTGTATAGGTATAAACTAAGCCGATTGAAAGGATTAAACTGCTTAAGACTTGCATTTTGGAAAAAGGAGGATTATATCTACACATTCAGAAAAGTGCAGTTGAGCTACAGAAACGCTAAAACTGGCTATCATCCCCATCATCATAATATCATCAATGGGAAAAGGTTATCTCTACAAAAATCCAATTTTTTGTCTACAGGATTTGCTGGTTAGTTCCAGTCTACCTGGATGAATGTATTTGTGAATGTAAAATATTATGTAGAGGAATGCACAATCTAACCGATATTTCATTACAACTGCAGTGCATATTATGTACATGTTGCAGTGGAAGTAGATATGATTAGATTATGTTAGTACTGACTTTTATAATTGTACTTCGTGGTTTCCTGTGGACTTGTAATTCAAACTGGAATTACTTAGCTGGAGCTCGATAACTCTTTTCTAAACTCAGCGTTGTCTGCACAGTAAACACCTATTCTACTGAACTTTGTGACAGTGGGATGAGCATGAGTGTAATGAAATATGAATCAAATTGAAATTAATTGAGTTTCATGCAATGCAATGCAATGGATTCCTATGTCACTATAAAATTATCATAGTAAGTTATTAAAACGATTTATGTTGATGTATGAATACATGATCCAATCAGGAAGCAAATTAGTTCGATGTTATCATCTAAATTATTAATATCTAAAAATGAATTGAGACTGGCGTTGTTCTTAGGTCAATTAATTTCTGCGTTTCATCTCCAATCCGATATAGTTGCGTGCATATTCACATAATATTAGTGCAAGGAATGTCCTTGTATTTGAATGTATAAACTTACATTTTGAATTTTAACAGATATCAATTGTTTATGAAAGTACTCGTGTTGGTACCCTCAAGGTAACTATATTGGCTCAATGACTCAATTTATCAAATTTCATATTCAGTTTCTTTTTATACAAAATACCATTCCTCTTGATCAATTCTTCAATGTTTAATGATGCATTTAGTTTTACCCATTTTGTTGCTTCATGATACCCATACCATACCCATCTTTTTATACGTACCCGAATGGTCTCGAGGTCACTTGATAGCTGAACTTTCCCAGATGAATGTTTCTCTTCTTGGACATGATCATCATTATTTAGTGAACTTCTAATAACAGGGGGAAACTTCATGAATACAACTCTATTTCAAGCGTTAATTTTTTGTTTGACTTTCCAAGCGAATGGAAGAGCAGATCTCTTTTAAGGATAATATCATCATCCCTTCCTACATCTCACACAAACCATAATCCCCGACAACATTTACAAACAACAGAAACAAACAATCTTCTCATCTCGGCAGAACTGGCTTGGCTTTTCCCACAGACGAAGAGGGAAAAGGGACATTATCAAACATTGTGAACAATGACGACAACGATGATGATGATGACTGTATATAATTCCAACAATCAAACAATTTTCTTGCCTTGATGTTACACAATCCAAAGCTGAGAAAAGTCATGTATTGTAATCAAGTTTAGCATATATACATAGACATTCATTGTATCTCAGTTTTTTTGTTGCTTATTTAAAAACTCGGTTGTATTTTGAGAGTTGGGCTGAATGCAAGTTAAATAGACTCACAAAGTCCAGTTCAAGCAACTGCTAGTTTCGGATTGAGCACATAAATTTCGTCGTGACATGTACATAACAGGAAAAAGCTAGTCTACGTTAGACACGATAATATAGAGGCTACACCTGTATTTTATCCATGCATTTTACCTTCCCTTGTGGGCTTGTGGTCATGCGCATTATTACCTTGGATCCAGAACGAAGGGAAGGAACAATGATGCCATGTTCCGTAAGGAAAATGATGGCTGTGTTTCAACCAAAGAAAAAAAGATTTTAAAGGTTTGGCTTGCTATCTCGGTCGGTCTGTTTCTTCTTTGGTCCAGATGATGATATGAGTAAGGTTAAGGTAAAAGCTTTCATTTTCTGATATCTCTGCATCATATCATCTCTTTCTGTACCTGCGGTAGATATCCTAATGAAAGTAAAACGTATTGCATGAGCTCATCTCACCTGATGGCTTCTCCAGCGTGGTCTGGTCTGGGGTCCGCTCCACAAACATCAGCTCAAGAAGACCCAAGAAGTTGTAGAGAAACGAGTATATAAAAAAATATCCGCTTCAAGCCAGCATAACAACCTAACCAACCTACAGTGAGTGAGCCAAACCCATGAAAATTATGTACCTTTTCTATCTACTTCGGAGAAAAAGGGTGCCTGTTTGTATGCCTCTTCATCTTCGTTATCCCCAAAGTTATTATTAAGGTACAAGATTCTTTTTCTCTGGAACTTACATAAACTATTCATTTGAATTTTTATACGAATGTAGCAAGCACTTACGGACCTACGACTGCTCTTTTTTATCATCCTTTTTACAATTACCCACTACTGCCTTACCTTCTTCTTCTAGAGAAAAACATCAACGAACAAACATAAAAATGTGCTCATAAAAATGAAAAGGCTGATGGGATAAGAAAACATTTTAAAAGATGAGATGAAATTGTTTTTTGGACCCACCTAAAATACCATGAAGAAAAACTGTCCATCTCCCTCTAAAAACTTTACAGGATTCTACTACAAGGTTAAAGCTTATTTTGTTCCCTGTTAAAATTCATAGTTTGACAAAAAATGCTAAATAAACCACCCCACACATAAGTAAAGCTAAATGCATCCACTGCCTCTGCATTTTTAGATTATACATTTTTTGTAGTATTTACGTAAGCAGATCAATAAATACATTTTCTCCTCTACCCTCATTTGGTTTGGTCTGGTGATGTTTGATGAGTCGAGAAAGAATTCGTGGAAAACACGTCTCATTCGCTTCCCGTGTTTTATGCCAACTTTTCAACATTTACCAAAATGATGATGAAACAATGTTGAAAGACTACGGCTTAAGAAAACAGCACCGTACACTATAGAACGGAAAGTCAGGGGTGATCAACACCTGAAAGAATAGAATGAAAGTTCACAAACAGAAAATAATTCCTGACAAAAGTCAATTCAGGGGAAAAGTACCTTTTTCAGTTGATTATTCACACCTTAATGAATTTGAATCCGGAACTGTACATCCTGAATTTGAGTGAGTACATTTCAGAGAGGTGGAGAGATTGCATTGCGTGAAGTGAATGCATACAATGTATTAAGTACATTTTGTATGTAAACTTGTGAGATTCAAAACCACAACCACATTCCTCTTGATTTTTTTCGTCAGCTGGATTTGTGGCTTATGCATACGTCAAGCATGTGGTCGTTCATCAGTCCTCTCAGACACAGAGAAGAAATCTTGTTGTGTGTGCCAAAGTCATTTGTGCGCTCGTTAACACCTTTTCCATGATAATATAATGTGTGTATACTGAGCATATACATGAGCTATGAATTTCTAAAAAAGAATGTTCACCGAACAAATCAAATTAGCACTTGTTGTTTTCAACCACCACCAAAAGAAGCCCAGCACGTTGGGTAGGGAGTAGGGATGCAGCTAACAGCACAACACATTATATTGCAGAAGCTGAGAAAAGTGTGAAAGAAGATGAATAAAGAAAAAGCATTATCATTCATTGCTCATTTAATGTAGCAACTAATGTGGGTTGCATTGTCGTTTCCTTCATCATGATTCAGTCAAGTCAAGTCAGTTTCAGTCTTGTTGTGACTTTGACTTTTCACAGGAGTGTGTTTGCTGGCATGGCATATGTGGCATTGGTGGTCGTGGTCATTGTTACTTTTTGTTGCGTGTGTGTGTGCCACCTCTTTTAGTCCTATCTATATATCCTGCATCTATACTACCCTTTTTCTTGATCGTGTGCAAAACTTTTGGATTGTTGACTGACGACTTTAACTACAACATTTTTAGTCTTTGTGATACAATACATTCAATAACATTTTTATTTTTGCAATTGAATTTAAGTTTATGACCATAATGTCTACTTGAATGCGTGTGTGTGTAGTAAATTGATGGCCATTCATTTTCAGAGCTGTTCATTGGGGCCTTTGAGCTCTCAAATATAAAAATGCTTTCTTTCATTCGAAAATCAAAACTGATTTGAATTTGAATGCACGAAAAACATTCATGATGACATGACATTCATCATGATGATGATGGTGTGGACGAATGAATATACGGTGAGATTGTAAAACTTACTTTTTCTGAATTGTAATAATAATAGTAAAGTAATGACGATAGCGTATCAAGAAGGGAGCACACGCATTTAATTCCATTCATTCTTGCTGTAAAAAATCGTGATCAAAGTGAAAGATAAGGAATTGATCGAACCTGCTGGCAAATTAGGATCTCGCTCTCTGCTCAATTACCAGCTTTTTCCTTGTATCGATCTCACTTTTCCATATAACGTTTTGTTACACTAAGCTCAGTTTAGTTTGGCATCAGTCATTAAAAAGTTGTTGATTTTTTAAGGTAATCTCGTTTGTTTTTGTTTGCTATCGTTAATCCATCATTGGCCATGCTGCTCCTCTCTTTGTAGAGATTTCTTTTTTTCTGTTCAACAAATTAAAATGAATGGGGTGCCTAATGAATTTGAGCTGTGGTTGGCGATAATGATCCTCACATCACATCGTTATTTGAGAAGTGATGATGGTGATCATCAAGATATTGTTTGATGATAATAATGGCGTGGTGTTATGTTAGGCAGTGTGGAATTTGTAATCAAATGCCAACTAAAGTTTATTGGTCATTCGATACGGAAGATCATGTCATGTGAAATGAAATTGCATTGCCAGAAGCCGGTTGTCCGCAACGCATCATCCCCAATGAGCAACTTGCCCACAGACAGAAAACTTGTAAAAAAATATGCATGTAGGAGAAAAAAGTTCACACCTTATCGATTCCTTTGAAAGGATGATGACAACGATGGTACAGCTAAAACTTTTTAATGAATCCAATACGTAAGGCACGAAAATTGCACGGTATTTAGGCAAAAAAGGAGATTCAGTCGAGAAGACAAGCAAATATTTGGCGGTAATGGTTGTTGAGGATGGAGGAATGGTCAGTTTACTAATGTGCTTGTCTCGCCTTTTGCCTGCTTACATGTCATTAATTTACATTTTCCGATTGTAAAAGCCTATTCACAATGTCCACCATCCACACACTTTTACATCTCTTCTTCTTCATCTTCTCAGGAAAAGCCCATGACCATTTTTAGAACAAGGTAATTTGATTTGATTATTACTCAGGAGGACTAGGGACGAAATGAAATGCCGTGTATATGCAGACATTCCATTCACCCTCCTTCCTATATTGTCTGTACTCACTCTAGTAGAATATATACGCAAATATGTACGAAACTCTTGCACACTTCAAGTTGGGAATTGAAGATTCTCCTTTTGTCAATAAAGTTGATGATCCAATTTCTAGCGTGATAACGTCATTCATCAAAATGATAATGCCATCGTGTCGAGAGAAGTTAGGTGATCAAGGTAATATTTCAAAATCATAATGAAGATGTAATCTTTGTGCTGCCATAAGATGAATATTTGCCATTCTTGAGCAGAGTCCAAGCATGAATACTTTCGGAATATTTACGATGTCGATATATTAGGTCCATTAAATTCATTCATCTTTATATTACCATTTTTCAAGTGCTACACGAGCACTTATGCAGATTTCCAATCTTTCACTCTCCTCTCTCACTCTTTCCTTTTGAAATGTCAGCATTTTTGCTAGTTAGTGGAGTGTACGTACGTATTTCCATTGAATTGGTAATCATGCCACATCAAAATTTGAAGTGTCTGCGTCCGACGTCTGGTGAGAGCGTGTGATGCGAAACCGCTGCGCTGTGACTCCTCATAAATATGACAGGAGGACACAATTCAACAATGTAATTGTCTAGTTTCAGGATGTGAGCCAGAGGTTAAACTTTTTGGTGGTCATAAAGGCTGATAACTCCAACTGATAAAGTTGGCCGTGTCAGGTCATCGGTCAGGGAGTGAAGTGTGTGGGAGACAAATCAGTGTTTGCACCCACATGCGGAGCAAATTTCAATTTTTTGAAAGGCTTTTTCCGTTGAGCTTCAAGCTAAACGATTTTCATTATTGATCATGAAACGTTGAAAATTTCCCGAGGAATTTAAGTTGAGTATTGAGGATGCAATGCATCGAATACGTCAGGTGCGCAGTGATTCCCTTAGCATCGGCACTCACATATGTACACCATGCCATTTTGCATGAATCACGATATTTCATATTTTTCAGTCATCTCGTCAACACATGCTGGCTGGAGGAGAGATTTAGGAGCAAGATATCCGTATTACTTTTCATATTATTATTCCTTCTGTTTCTTTTATATATCCTATTGTTTACGATTTGTGTGCATGGGAAACATTAATATTTCCTCGGCACAATGGTACAGGTGTTGTTTGACGGTGATGTTGGGCTTTGTGATGATGTTGGCACTTGCTGAAACCATTTTTAGTTTCGCCTCAAGTCCAAACGTGCCAACAAGTCATGATTGATGCGAGGGAAACAATAACCACAGGGGATCCCCCGATCAGTTCCCTTCCTTGGACATTTTCTTACTCATCATGCTTCAGTGGTCATTTTCCGCATGGGTACCGGGTACAAGCCGAAGAAGAAACATTACTAGGTACAGTGCCATGGACGAAAGAACGAGGGGAAAATTTGTCCACACAAGCCAACTATGACCACTTAAAACCTTAAGGTACTAGATTCAGATTTAAAAACAACATCAGATAGATGTCAATATTCACATTCTTTATCCCTTTGTTCTGCGTATCTTTATATTAAACAAAACAGAAAATCAAATATTTGCACATCCCACCAATACATTAGAGTATCATGAAACTTGCTGTTTTGTAGATGGACCAGTTCACTCTTCAGGATGCTCTATCCTGATGTGGCATGGTTGGTGATCTGAGCTAGTATGCGCACTTTATTCGAGCTATTTTATTCATTGGTTCGAATCATAATCACAAAAATTTCGAGAGAGAGAGATAGGCTCAAAGGGACAGCATAAGGTTGAGACAAGAAACCAAGATTCACGACTTTTGTCTCGTGTTTTTTAATTTTCTCGTGTAGTATATGCTATATGAACAAGCCATATTTAATGTTTTTCTTTTCTCTCCGTATTTTTTTCATTTTACCGAGCCATGCATAGTCAACATGACCATGTTGAACATTACTGAGAATAGAAAGGAGCTTATGTATGTGGGAGGGGGGGTCATTTTCTTTCAAAAGTTACCTGCGACAAAAAACATACGGCAAAAATTTGTATTATCCAGTTTTCACCTCTAAATATATGAAAAAGTTCGTTGCAAGGCGACAACGACACAAAAAGGTTTATCTAAACACTTTGTCTACTTTACTTATCGATTGGTTTGCTAATAAAACAAGGGGGAAACACAGGCAAGACTGACTGTGAATTGCTTTTAAGGTGTATTAGCCATAATTTTTTACATGATGTAGCTGAGGTGCGTGTGTATTATGGCACCCCGTTGGAATGATTTGGGGGGGCCTGTCCGCCCTTTCAGTTTGTTTGCAGGTGGTGGGTAACACATTACCACATATTACTTCAAACATAACATGATCCCATCTTTGCTTTATGTGCGAGCTTTGACTATTGTCTCATATTGTGTTATTGCGGCAAGGGTGTTGATAATGACGGCTTGTAATTAGTATTGAGGACGCAGTTTATTGAACATTCTTTTTCTTGCAAATTTTAAATTATGCATGCATAAAAATGTGAAGGGGGTTTATTGGCTTCTCGTTGTAATTTAATTTGTAAAGGGGACGGAGATAATTTTTAAAGTACCTATGAATACTACTACTACTACTGTCTCAGACTTGTTAAGAAACTGACTGACCTCATGACTTGCTTCCTTTTGTCAGGCACCATCTCCATTTTCTTTCCTGCTGCTTCTCATTTAAAATCTTTCATAATTTTTCATCATCTTGTGAAACAGCAAGATGGGACACATTATGCTGAAGTTAATGGCAAAAAAGGCGATATATTATTGACCATAAAAGCTGTCAAGATTACAATAAAACGTCTTGAGGGAATGTTTTTCAGAGGTTTGGAAGAGAAAATATTTAGATTTTTGTGCGATGTGGGCAAAGTGCATTAAACGGATGGGCTAAGCTAAATGTATTTAATCTTGTTTAATTTCCACCGTTTACTGAAAATGCAAATTAAGCAAGAGATCACATTTCTGTACATAGAGCAAAAAAAAGCAGTTTCATAAAAAGAAGATACATACAAAGTATGTAGAATATAAATTATTGTAATATTAGATAGACATAAACATGTCAGGTTGACCATTGGTGAATTACCGGTCCCCTTGTATTGTGTATTTTCAATGTGAATTCCTAAACTTTCAAAACAAGCTTTCTGTAGACGACAGCCTTGTTGCGTCTTGCTGTCTGCATTCTTTCATATTTTTCTGTAAACTTTGAGTCGGTAAAATTTTGCCGGAGAGATATGATTCATAAACGGAATTTTTCTGTCTGCTTGCAAGGAATGTTGTATTCTTTGCAAATTAGCCGTATAAACATGGTTTTTTTGCTAAATCGTAGTACTTAAAAATTTACTTTATCTGATGACACAATAATCATTATCATAAAGGCTTAATGAATGTAAATTCTGCCAAAATGATGTTGAAAATGGAAATGTATGGAAGACAAAAGGTAGAAACTGATTCATTTATTAAAACTTAGAAACTGTAGGATTTGTAAGAGTCCGTATAAATATAACTAAGCAGATTCGATTGATTCGGGTTACATTGTAAGCAGTAGCCACCTCTAAGCTACACCTACTCTTTTCTTCCGTTTTAATTCTTAATGTTTGAGATTTTCCTAAGCATTTTTTTAAAAATGCAGCCAGATTTGAATATACTGGATAGTTGATACACGCCACACAATAGATGAATGGATAGCAATTCATTGAGTGGAGTTATTTATTTCTTAATTTTTTATTCACACGCCAAACCATATAATTACTTAGCGTGTTTCAACGTCATGAGAAAAAGTGAATTTTCAAAAACGCTCACAATATTTTTCCATACAATATTTCAAATGTGTGGGCAGACTCAAAAGCAAATACTGGTTTGTCTCCGTAGGTAGTCTCAGGGAAACAAGACTCATCAACATGAAAATCATCAACTTTTATAGCATTACCACCACCAACAGCCACACCGTCTATTGTACTGTAACACATCATTTCAATATTATAATCCCCAACGAAAATGATTATCCTCACCCAATTTTTGTTATTGACCTTTTGAAAGGGACAGAGCCAGTGAGATGAAACAAAAGCAGGGGAAATCTGTCAAACATGTTTGTTTTGGTCTGTCATAAATTTTTTAAGAGTTAACAATGGCAGAAACAATAAGCCACAACCACGTGAATGGATATAAATCGTATCCGTCTTACGAAATAAGTTGTAGCCTCTAGGAATTCTTTTATAATGCCATTTGCATTAAGCTAGTGGGTTGGATAAATAATTTCGAGGTAATATAGTTATGTAATGGATACTTTATTTGAGTGCGTAGGTTCATTTATGACATGGATCATCTTTTGTTCGACTGATATTGTTTCAGGCAATATGAAATGTTGTTGGTTTGTTGCTTGTTACAAGCTTTCTTCAATATTTACATTGAATAAGTATTTCACCTTTATGGCAAAATATTCTTAAGAAACTGAATCCGTATCATTTATCATTTGCAGCCATAATCTTTGTTACCAACATTAATGTGAAATGAACCAAGTAAAAAAACTGCCCAACCAAGCCTCAATATTGTTCATACTGCACCTTTATTGAGAGACTATTGAATTTGAAACACTGAACAAAAAACATTTTTATTGCTTACTAGAAAAAAATCGGAATAATGAAGATATATAAAGGAATGCTGTAATCTCCCTTTGAAACGCCTCAGAGTACAAGGCGCATGCTCAATTGTTTGGATGGACAAAGAGCCATAAAGTTCCATGATTCCCTTGTTCCACGAAAATCTTATGAATACAAAAGCAATATGAACATGCTTATCATGACGTGACTAGTACATGCCCGACTAAAATATGATGTACTAAAAATTAGTTTGCAAGAATGCAATGCTTAAGTATAGCTTTTGTCGGATGATGATCCTTGATGTGTTTGCTTAAATCTCATTGAACTTGACTTTGAGATATCTTAATGTGATTCGAATGAATCGATTAACTTTCAAAATTTACAACTGAGCAGCAAAAAGGATACAAGATGTTAACGAATTGAACCATGGAAGGAAAACAATACCATTTAGATAGTCTGGCTGGTGTAAGTAATTAGATTGTTGTACAATTGTATCTAATATATTGTCAAAATAATATGCTCTTGTTCAAAGGTTGAGCTGTTTAACTGAAATATTCAACGAGTGAAAGTTGATAATCATGCACAGAGAAAGCAATTTCGTTTTGTACCGACGTGCAATGATACAGATATAGGTGAAAGCATGTTTTTCTGTGAGAATTTTAGCTGTATTTAGCTTCTAAATCATGTCAAATGAAAAGAAAGGACAGTTTTACATTAGCCACATCTCCTTCGAAGTAAAGGAAATACATTTCAGTTATATAAACAAATTAGCACTCAATTTTTGAATACTAAAACGTATAATAGTTTATTTCATACTTTTTAAATAAAAATGCACATTTTAATCGTAGTAGATGCAAGAAGGTTGCATTCAACTAAAGGCAGACGAACCTGAACCATATATTCCACAGAGAGTAGACACCGGACATTGCTTGAATCCAATCAGTTTCTTCTAGAAGCGTATCTACATCTCCTGTAAACGGGATCCCAGTATTCGTACCATTGACAAGTAGGTCGCGATTCAGTCCAAGAACCAATCAATTTAGTTCTCTGAGGTTGGCCAAACGTATACTTGGATGGATTACGGGCACTCCGATAACCATTGTACAATCCAAGGCCACCTATGATGGCATCGGAATTGCTTACAAATAATATGGTCAGTAAAAGGGAGACTGCCAAAATGATAACCCGCATGTTTCTGCAATATAGAAAATGAATACGTAATAAGTTATTACTAATAACTAATATAAAAAGCAATTTTTTATATTTTATTGGTTATTTGAACTATCAACTAACCTCGTATTTTTAATGGTTAAAAATTTGCTTTCAAAACCGGACTTTTCTTCGGCAAAACTATAGCTTCAATGGTGCCTGTGTAAACTGTTGCGCTAGTTTAAATATAACTGTTCCTTGATTTATTTATAAACTGATGAGTTTTGGTAGTTGATTTTTTCCGAATTGGCATTGACAAAGAATTCCAGTTCACCGCATTTACCACCGAGTGGGAACTCTGTTTTTGCTTCGTCAATTTAACATTGACTAAATTTGCGCATATGTATTGTAAAAAACTATGTACGCATTGAAAATATCCAGAAAATGTGATAAAGCATCTGAATCTCATATGCAAAATATAAAACATGCATCCGGGATAAACCAAAAAAAACTAGCCTCGGAATTCCTTAATTGAATTTGATGTTCTTGACAATTGACCACTTCCGTCCTTTCGTTTTAAATTGGCATCACTGATTCTTTTGAGTTTCCAAAATTGATAATACGTATAAATATTTAAATGACGAAACTTGCATAGTGTGATTGATATAACCCTTATGAAAATGTACGGTCATATAAGAATGGACGGAACTCATAAAATAACAGAAACCAGGGATAGCTAGTGGCAATGAAACCATTCTGCCGATGGGTTTCCCCATAAAACAATATGAAGGTTTTTGTGGTGTTTCGGTTGAATGTATGAGGAATATGTTGAGTAAATATTAAATTTCATATGTGTTTACATGTGATTTTATTTAGTCAACTTCAGACTCAAACTCCATTTAAATATTACTTATTATTCAATTAGGGTAAGAAACAGTTTTCATTCAGCCCTCACATAACATTTCTACATATACCAGAAAAAGAATCATACGCTTGATCTGGTGGACACCACGAATCAAAATCAGCATTTGGATTTCTTTGTATTCTATGATAAAATGGATCAAACCGTGGGTTTTCCTGTATTTGTCCAGGTTCGTCTTCTGGTGTGTTGTATTGTAATGGGAAAAATCTGAACGAAGATTTACGGCCAAGATGAGCTGGATTGGGTTTGGGTGTGGTTTTTGAATCTGAGACACTGATTATTATCATTAAGCAGACAATCAATAAGAAAATACGCGATCCCATTTTGTTAAAAGGTTCTATTATAACCCTAGAAGAATTTGAAATTGCATATATTTTAATACTTATATCAATTTATCAATTAAAGTATTTTCAATGTGTATTACCGTCTGATACTGCACCTAAGCCCCTTCAGTTGACCTTCTTCCAGATTATTTGCACACCTTTAAAATTATATTGTACGTGCATTGGAGTCTGGCTGTTGATTAGGATCAGTTTGCTGATGTGGGCATTGGAGTAAACATTTATATTGGGGGTTTGACAACGATTTATTATGTAAACCGGATTTCTTAGCGTTATGCAATAATTCTTAGAGGAATAGAGGAAAACCAATATTTTTACGATAACATTGATTAGACCACGACCGTCTGTCTAATGTCATACAAAATTTAACAGGTCACATCGTATAGTTGCAACACTTTACCCTTTGTCATTAATATAAAATTAACAAATAACAATAACATAATTAACTCTGAAACACTAAAAGAGGCGACTTCCGCCTTGGTGGTCAGCCAAGCTTGTTTTTTGTTTTCCATAGATTACTAAAATTTCACTAAAGATACTTTATGAGTGTGACTTGCAATTCTTTATGGGGACATCAGCAAGGAAAGTTGAAGAGTTATTTAATGCTTATATATATATTATATCACTATATCGCATGTTTATACCCAAATTGCACACAAACTGCATGTATGCAGAAATGCCTGAAAGTGATACAACACCCAACAAGAATGCTAATGAACTGAGATTAAAAAATTACATGCCACAGGGTCACAATAAATACAAGTTGCAATATCCGCTATCCATCCTCCTTCCAGCCTCTCGAGCCGCATTCTATGCAGCTTATAAAATAGAAGTCTCTGAAATGCAACCCCAAGCTTCCTTTTTAATGCAAACAATTATTCACTTTCATGTTTGTTGTCTTTCATCCTTCGGAATTTGTCTGCAATAAATGAAATGAAGAAGGAACCCGATCCCTATGTTAATCGTTACTGGCAGCATTGAGCAATAAAACCGGAGAAATTCCTTAAGGTTGCAATATAGTCAGCTAACCTGAAGCCACCAAGTTATTTATTAGCTTGTATTATTATTCCAAGTGGGAATTATATTGTTTAAGGGCATGCAAATACATGAAAAACGTTTCGAAACTACAGTGTATGGTTGTCTCGCAATATGTTTGACTTCTTCAAGGCATTTAGCAACAATATCTTGATGAGCACAACAAGAAAAGCATGTTGCTTCTTTGTAATAATATGCATATCTTTTGGTTAGTCATGTGCAATGCAAAATTGTTTTTTGTTCCAGCAGGTTCACTACAAGTACAGCTGTAAAAAGTCAATGTCATCGTCACTTACTGACACGACTGACAAGTTTTATACATTTCTTGAACATGATCATTTTCTTTCTACATTTCTTCTCCTACTTCATAGGATTATATAGTTGATACACACTTGTGCAGGTGACGACGAGTGGCTAAGCACAAAAACAACTTTTTCCTTTAACTGAATAGGAAAGCACTTGACTTATCATTTCGGAACATCTTTTTCCTCTGTACTTTGTATCCCAGTGAGGATTTAGTTATTTACTAACCAAACCACATACAAAGTCCGCTCAGAATGAGAGACATAGTCGTGGTATTGTCGTGATGATTGTTGTGTAATGTTATGTATTTAGTTCGCCTTTTAGTAGAGGTGCATTTCATGTTTTCATTTGCCCTGTCCACATTTTTATTCATCGTATTAACTTCACTTCCCCACTGTTGCAGGTCTGTGACCTTTATTGCTTCTGATCTGATGCGAAATGTTGGTTGGTGGTACAATAAAACACATCTCGCTATATAACAAAGTCATCTACCCTCATGATCTTGCACTGGACGATGGTACTGTGAAAAAAGCTAAAAGCACTTTTCGGTTTATTAAAAAATCTTGAAATTAGCTACAGCATAATTCGAATCAATAGCATAATGCGATGATTACATCAGCAGTAATAAAATTCTTGTTCCATGTTAGTTTCTTGTATTACAATGTGGATGGACGAAAGATTGTGTATTAAAAGCAACTTATTTTTCTGCAAATCATGGGAATTATGTTGAGCCATTCGAAAAATAGTGTTTTTTCAATGCTGATGACATCTTAATGGAAATGTGTTGTTCGTGTCTTTACTATTATGTTTGTTGCTTACTGGATTTGACGAATTGAGCAAGCAGAAATGATTGTATCTTTGTGTGTAATATCAGCTTATTCTCTTCACATGGTTAAGGCAAACTGGCTGCTTTTATAACCATAATGAAACCAGTACCGGTATCTCCTCAAGAAATGAATGCTACGCATTAGGCTATTTGTACAAATGATAATAAATTACTGACGAGGATGAGCCATTTAGTGGAATTGTTGCGAATGCATAGAATATAGATAAAGAATAATATGAAACAGAAAAATGTGTAATGCAACCCGGCCTTTCTGTACAATGAATATGGATGACAGAGGATCATTTGTCATTGGGCTAATAGCATTTTGTTGACATATTGATTACATGCTAATTAACGTAAAAGAAAATTACTTGGGAGCTAATGAGTTTGGGTTGGGGGTAATTGGAAAACCTCAGCCATCTTGTTTGAGTGTATTTGTCAATCGCATTGCAACCCCAAACTGGAAACCACAAGCGGCATCTCAAGGAGAATCTAATGTATCTTACAAACACTCCTGCATTTACGGAGCCCACAGAGTCCTTCCGATGAAAATTGGACAACCTATATGTTATTCTGTTAAATTTAAAAAAAATCTATCAGGATGTTCAAAGTGGTTTTAATAAGACAGATTGGTTGCCTCAACGGTTGCATTTTTCCAGAAGAAAGGTTCAGAAACCGCATTTTTAATGCCATTCCATATAATCATCTTTGAGTGAAATCAACTGTAGCCTTTCTATCCATGATGACTATTATGGGTAGGAATCGTGGGAATATTTTTCCAGCAATACCTATGAAAACTAACATTATATAGTCTAAATTGTCCAAAAACTCATCCGTTACTTTGAGGTTTTCAATGATAATGTCCATAATTGTGAAAAAGAACCAAGAGAGGGATATACTCGTTCACTCACCTATTATTAAGTCAGTTGATTTCTACGTCTTAGTTTCTTGAGCATACAAAATTGCTGGCCAATTCACAAAGAATGTTCAAAATGGTGTGAAAATGTTGAAATAAAATTTTTTAAATTATAAATATTATCATGCAAATTATGCATTAGCTCACATGTTAGCTCATGTGAATGAATTCGCCAGACATGAAATCTCAATTGAAAAAAATCCTGACAGTTTCCCAAGCAGTGCTCTCTCATCAACTCGTGTTAGCAATTGAAGTTGTGCGGAAAGATATTTCACGGATATTATGTAGGATGATGAATGGACTTGACTGGGCCCATGTCACAAACCATCTTCACGGTGTGGTTGACTCTGAAAACAGACAATTTCTTGGGATAACAACGATACATAAATGAAGATTTCAGGATGAGATGTTGCGGTTAACACGATTATACACAGGCAGAGGCGCTTAGCTCACCGCTTACTCAAAAAATTTGCATTCTTTCAAAAAATCTCATGGTGCATGTATTTTTTCTGTCATGCTTGTTTCATCCATCAAACATTAGAATCAAAATTCACCTGGACATGCTTATATTTCGCCGATTTACATGTTCAAAAAATGCACTTGAATGAGCAAGATAAAGCTCTACGTTAAGACGCTTATACTCGTCGCGGAAAAATACTAACAAAAGCATGAAACGATTGTATACATACCCATTTATGACATAAGTTTCCCAAGATGCATAATGCCATTAAAAAATTTCAAAACAGAATCTCAGATTCCTATACGACAGTTGCATGTTGAACGCCCTATATGTGTGGCATCATCACCCTTGCACTTAATTAAAGGAGCCGCCAATCACCCGCAATGACGTGTAACTGACAAGCCTTTTAATCCTCGTAAATCTGGTTTTGCCTTATCATGCCGCATTTACTTGCATTCCTTTTATATTTGACTTTCCTATATACTTTCTCTCTTGATTCTAGTAAAGGAAGGTAACGAGGTTAAAATGATGTCACAATATCTTCCTACATGGTTATGAACATGAATTGCATGTTCCCTGTACTCAAATAAGGAAAAAAGGGAAGGTTGTTTCAATCGGATAGAAATAATAGCTAAAACTGACAATTTTTCAGCGAGCTCCTTTCCTTCAAAACATTTTTATTTGTTGTAGTCAACACTTTTGTTGGGAATGTAAACTACAGGCGTGTTGCAGACCTGATAGCCTCAGTCCACTAGCACCACTTCGGCAGGCTCTTTGCAAAATTCACTATTCGCTTAAGCTGCAAAACATTTTCTCTGAATTACAGCGAGCTTTTGGTTGTCGGATGAATTTCATATTAGTAAGCATTTCTACTTAAAATGAAGAGATTTCGCTCGTCTACGAAAATTAGTAATTCTATCAGGAGCCGGACATAAAATATCCGTTAACTTCCTTCGAAAGAACTCATGCATATCGTAAATTTTAATTAATTTACTATTGTTCTTTTCAATTGATTATTTTGGGAATTTCTCCAAAAAAAATACAAGGCTCATCGTCAGATACGTGTCTGTTTTTCAAAGTCTTTGATATTTCATAACATAAATCTACCGACTCATTTGCTTCGGTTACACAACTTTGTTTTCAAAACTGGCTGCCTGAGATATGGTGTACGATAAATCGCTCTTGTTTCGTCGACAAACATTCAGGCCAAGTTTATGTGCGAACATGTTTGGAATACTAAATTTGCATTCTTATTTGTTATCCTGTCATTCATATGATATCCAAGCTAAATTTCAAAAGAATGGATGAAGAAAAATTCTTATATTTAATATTTTGTTATTTATTTGCAGAAATTGCTGAATCAGCCAAGCCTCATTTCTGACGCCTGCAGTGATCATCACTTTTTACTTTGGGTGTTGCTGATGGATGAATCAAGAAGCTAATGTGCTAAAATAATTTCTACTCGTTAGACGGACAAAAGCAGTAGTAAAAAACAGGTAATTCTTTTTTTATGGTAAACACTTCTTTACTACCAACATAGTTTGCATGGATTACATATTATGAATAGTCAGCCATTTCTTCTGCTTTAAAATTTTGCTATTCCTTTCATACCAGTTATTAATATAATTTTACAGTTGAGTTGTCAGCTGTCGGTTTTTTGGGGATTATTAAAATGAAAAGGTAGGAAGGAGGAGGATTGAGATTTCCACCAAAATTATGTACATTTTGGTATTACTTGTGATATGATGAACGCTAACAAATTGTTGATGGGTGCTTGCTGTCCCTTCATAATTATAATCATTTGGTTTTGATATCCCATAAAATTAGCACAACTGGTGAGAAACAAGTTGCAAATTGTAACTTTCAAATAGTTCATGATTTTACGATCGGTATTCGAGTAGAATTTCAAATCCGCAAATCCAAATTGAACTAAAAGGGTGTTGGGAATAAGTGAATAAGTAGTTAAAAACAGAAACTGATAGAGAAATAGAGCTCAGGAAATAGCATGAAACTGGATGAAAACTTAACGTTTGAAAAATAGAAAATTACTTTTAATTGAAACCTTTTCTTACGATCCATTTGTAATGTTAGCAAGCGTATACATAAGATAATCACTATATTCTGGGCATTACTTCATACCAGACGGTTTTCAAAATGAAGAAAGCAAGTGATTAATGTCCTCGTCAAGACTGAGATTCTACAACATTTATCTCTGCTATGTCGCTGAGTTGCCCTACAAGAAACCGAATCAAATCAAGTCACTTTTCTCTTTTTCTCCATATAACTTAAGTTGTTACATCATATCACATATTATACCTTATGCAAACATACGTAGAAGCATATCGTCATCATCCGTAACAAACAAAACAAAATCGAGTTCTTGACAGTCATGAAAAATACCTGCATTAGTAATCAGTACTATGTACAGGTTTTTTTAAAAATTCGAACAGCAGGAGCAGTTGCATTGCACTCTATACGCTTTCGGTGGGACTTCATCCATAAACGTTTATGGTGAACGTAGTTATGGTCTGCTTGCAAGACAAGCGCAAGCATGCATGCATAGCATACAGCGTAAAACTGGTCTGAGCTATCCTGCAAAATGTGCTTTTGTATATTATGGCGAAAAGCCATTCAATTCCTGTAACAAGCGAAAAGTAAAAGTAAGGAATGAAGGAAGCCCATGTAGATGTTACGGGGTGGTGGTGTACTAAACTAATGATCCATTAAAATCCCTTTCTTGTAGGTACACACAATAATGTACAGATTGTAAAATGTTCACTATGAAGTGGAATATCTGGTTCAGCTAAAAAATCCAGAGTGGAAGTTGAGGTTTCCTCTGAAACTGAGGAGAAAATCCTCTGAAGTATCTAGGATGACTGACCTTTTTGAAATTTATTACTCAATTTTTAGATTTGTTTATTATTACTCTTGCTTGTGCGTATAGATTCTACTTTGGTAATATTCTGCAAACCAAAGCTTTTAGCCAGGGCTTTCGATTGTTTCACGAGTACCAAGATAGAGTTCGCTGGTGAAAGGTTGAGAGTTAATGATGAGTAACGTTAACTCTTTCGATGCATTATGTTATGCAATTATTCTGTAATGTAGTTTTGCTGGTTGGCGTGTCTTGTTAAAGCGTTGTAATTTCACGACACGATTGTTACCAATTTTTGCTACAACATCTTCAGTCAAAATGGTGGAATAGTGCAACTCAACCACCACCTTTGTCTCACATCCTCCCCAATTCTGATCTTAATAAGGCAGAGCAATCTCCAATTTTCAAGTATTGCTCTTCGTGGGAACCTTGTCCTCAGGTTCCCACCATTTATCATCATTTTCTCTGAGTGTGAAGAAAGCCACATATTAAAGCATCTCATTGCTTTTTAGAGGATGTAGTTTGGAACAATAAAGTTTGATGTGGTAGTGGTGCGTAATATTTATCCTTTTTTGTACAAAGTACATTATTTTTTGTCCTCTTCCTTTTAGTTCACAATATGTCAGAGAAACGTTTTACAAGAATAAAAATAGGAAGCACAGTTTTCTGCAAGAAAAACTCCGTTTAGAACTCACAAAATGTACATTAAAATATATGATGTAGACAAGAAAGGGGCAAAAACAAAACAATGATATTTACTCGACTTGAAGACCAGAACTAAACATCATGAAAACATATTATCCATAAAAAATTGTACATGAGAGACCCAAGGCGTGTTGCTGCTGTAGTTTTATGTCTTTTCGTCTTGCTACTCTTCAGGACATAATTTTCTCAGTTCTTGTGGTTTTTTCCATTCTTTTCATGGAATGAAAAACAGTATCGCCTATAATGTATATGTGTGTGCTCTGTACCTGAAAATATGATAGAGCAATCCTCGATTATCTTACTCAAAAGGAAGCGCAATTTCAAACTTTTATCCTCGGGTCTTTATAATATTATGTTTGATAAATCCATGCTCATGCTCACCCAAAATCCAGCTTACATAATTACTCTCGAACAAAACCTTGATTTTCAGGGTGTTTTTGTTTCTAAAATATGTTAATGGATTGTAGAGGTTAATGTAAGAATGTAGTGCAAAAAAGGGTCTGGCTGAGTCTTGGGCCATTTGATCTAAATGATAATGGTAATGGTTCTACAGGATGAAGACAGGGAAATCTTGATAAAATGTGTCAAATTGTAGGCTAATCCATATCATGCCTACCCACCTACCTGTAACATTGCATAATTTGAAAAGTAACTTTTTTGCTAGTGGCTTGTTTTTATTGAAGATCTAATGATTCATTCAGCCACTGACATTGAAAACCCAATTTAACAGAGTTATTTTGCAAAGAGAAGTTTTTCAATTCCATTCCCTGTTCAACTCCTAGGATTTACTTTTTAATGACTAGTTTCATGTGAAACCCTTGTTCATCATTTACATCCTTCGACTCATACATGATCATTTAAAAAGCAATATTTAACATATCATCAATCATCCACTTCGATAATAAAACTTGAGGTAATTACTTATTATTCTCCCTCCATTAGAGCAAAGTAATGAAATGTGAAATGGTGTAGTTTTTTTAATGGCTAAAGAATGCATATTATGTGTTATATATATAATACATATGTTTTGAAAACTGAACCTGAAACAGGCTGCAGTTTTCGCAAAAATGACAAAACCAAGTGGGCAGATCAGAAATCATTTATACGCCAAGTGAAACTCGGTACGTACGATTTATGCACAAAAGGCATATTTTTTGTTCAAATCTCACTACATTACACAACCCAGTCGGCACCTTTCTGCTGCGGAGGGCATTGGACATGGAACATGGAGTCTGTGTCATGAAACTTGAAAACCTGCCTTTTGATTAATGACTTGTTCACGAAAAACCAGATAAATTTACAAAGTAATCAGTATATATTAAACCAAAGGTATGGAAGGACATGCGATATATTCCTCATTCATTTATTTTTATTTATCGTGTTTTGTGAACATTACTCATTTTCAAATACAATTTTTTAATATGAAATCAGCGAAAGGCTTATGTGCAAAAAAATCTTTCTTTGAGGCACTATTTTAGGTTGGTACTTTGACAAATGTTTGAAAATATTCTGCAAATTACCGAGAAAGAAGTCTACTTTTAATGAACTTTCAGCTTGACCTCCAAACCAATCTTCTTCAGCATGAAAGATTAAATACCTTGATGATTGCATTTGATTACAGAACAAGATAGTTTTACATGAACCGAAAGCACAAACCGTTGGTTAACTTTGACTGGGAGCTTGGCTTCATTCCAGAAAACAGTCTGAAATGATCATCTGAGCTCATAAATAAAAACATAATGTGCAATTATCAAATCAACATTAGAATTGCATCGTCATAATGGTCCAAGTCCAAGCTAACGACAATTACTATGATATGAAGTCTACTAACAAGCACTCACTCGCATTTTAATGAGGGGTACCGGGTGGTGGCTGGAACGTTAAAAATCACTTGGAACTTTTTGAATTGAAATGGAATCTGGATTTTCTTTTTTATTGCTCTGCTACAATTGTAATTTAGGTCTATCCAGTTCAACAATGGGAAGAAAAAAAATAGTAAGATGCTAAGAGAATGATGCTTTTATTTAATCTCTGCTCTTAATCTATTAGCAATTAATTGCTTAATTAAGAGGAAATGTAATTAAGTGATGATGATGATGTCGTGCCCAGGAGCTATGAAATGACATGAGATGCCACCATTTCCCTACGCTGCTAACTGCGAAAACCACACAGATTTATGTAACTTTCATTACGTTTTTGACAGAAGAGTGGCTGAGGCTTTCTTCCTTCAGGAAAATAATTTACAATGCTTGAGCAGTAGAAAATGTTGGAGGATGGATGAAATGTTGATGATAAGATTTTGTGTATTCATAAAGCATTATTCACATCATTCCCATCCCATTACAAGCACTACATTCATGAATTTTAATTACAAAGATGAATTAGTGGTAGCAAGGGATGGTGGCCATGCAAATGTGGTTAGGGTTTACGGTAGCAGAGAAGTAGCATTGCCTACCTGAATAGTTTTAGGTAGTGAAGTCTACTGAGTGCCCGAAGTCATATTTTGTTTTAAAACACTACCTGGTGAGTGGCACGAAGCTTGTATAATCCATATAAACGTTCAATTATAAAAACTTACTCAAAGAAATTTTATTCAATTTTATCAAAAAGATTAATCAACAAACAGTCAATGCTTTAATTCCATTCAATAATAGATTTTGTACAGAATGAATTAATGATAAATAAAGATATTTGTGATTGATGAAGTTAAGTGGTAGTGGTAAAACTAATATTCAGTGTTTTATCATGGAATTTGAAAAAGCACTGAAGTTATTGGCAATCGATGACAATTTTCTGCTGGTCCGCTGTCCACGTAATTTCACCTGCGGTACCTTCTGAAGCTGGGATAATTCTGAAAATGCCAATGTTTTCTCCAGCAACGACTTCAAATTGTAGAATCCCATTTGATAGCTCTAAGGTTATCTTGTACATTGGGTAACCGACAGCGGTAAGCTTCATTGTTCCACCAAATCCCTCAGAATTAAACTCCTTTTCGAAAGCGTTCATCTTGTCATATTCAATTGAATAAGTGTTCAATAGCACTTCATGGAACGACTCCTGTTCACAGCTAAACGTACGTTGTTCCACATCCGTCATGCGTTTAATGGTTATTGATCCACTAGCTTGAACTTTCTCCACCAAACTGAAGGAAAAACGAAGCTTATTTGGTTCGGATGAAGGATGAGCATGAACATCTTCAGCAGTGCCTTCAACACAGTACTTCCCTGGAGTCTGTAAAGTGGTCGCATTTACCTTCATTAGCTTGTCGTTAGCTGTTTCGATTTCAAATGTTTGAAGCGGATTGCCGTTCTCCCCACTTGCATCGTTCTTTGCTCTCTTTTCAGCATTTCCATTATCCAGACCGGCTGGAGAAAGTGGTCGCTTGTCTGTTCCAGACATCATTAGCATTCAACTGATTAAATTACCGTTTTAACATAGGTAAACAACTGATGGTTTATATATGGAATGTCCAAATTTTATAAGTGCTGACATTCAGCCGATTTCAATGCATTTCTTGCACGTAAGAAAATGGGATGGGTTTGTGTATTCTTAAAAAATCAACTTTGAACTTCATGCAAATAAGGGCTATAACAACGAAATTATGATTTCATGAGTGTCCATTTCTGAAGCTGGCAGATAGGACCCGAACTCTACCCTTCTGAATAGATGCTGGCGAAGCTTTGAGTTTGAAAAAAAGGAACATAATTCCATAGGTTTCAATGAAAATCCAAATCCATTTTTTTATACTTATAAGAAGAAGAAAGAAAGTAGTATTTGACAAGTTTTAAGAGACGATGACCGAATTACACGAGAAATCTTACAGAGAATTACTTGATTTACAATTGCTTATCCCATGAAAGATGGCATGGAAGGCATTGAGGGCATTGATGGAAGGGATGGAACTGATGGCATAGACGGCATGGAAGGCATCGATGGAAGAGAGGGAACTGATGGCATAGACGGCATTGATGGCATGGAAGGCATTGATGGAAGTGAAGGCATTGATGGAAGGGAAGGTAGAGAATCGGTAATTGGTTTTGGTGCCTGTGGTAAGAATTCAGAAATGGAATCGGGCAGGTGAGACATGATTTGATCAACGGGAATCTTGGAAGCGTCCAAGGCTTTCTTCACCATTGAGTTCACGTAATCATTGGCCTTCTTAAAACCTTCCTGAATGTCATTTGCTGTTTGATAAGCCCTGTAGGCTCCCATAGCCATGTCCATGGCAGAAGGGAGGAATGGTTTCAGTGGAGAGTTAGACAAGGCAGAGTGCACAGTGCTGACTGTCTTGAAAATCGTCATAAAGCTTGGGCCTGATGGCAACACGGATGGTAATGGGACCAAGTTGCTCAGTCCAAATTGTGGCTAGTTGAAAAATTTTCAAGAATAAATTATTAGTATAAAATATTGATTTTAAAGATTTCTGGAATTGCAATATGTTAGAGTAAAATAAATTACCCTGGCAGATGCCACTGCTACGAAAACTACTACCAATAAAATGGCTTTCATTTTGGAAGATAAATACCAAGATTGGCGAAAATTTTCGATTTAATGACTGTTACCACCGGGAGGATTCGGCTGAGACACAATTTCAACCAGGCATTTCTCGCTTTTTATATGAATCGATCGAAATAATTGCTGGATGCAAAACATTTTAGTGAAAGCAAATCTGCTCTCCAACATTTGTGTAATTCTCATTAAAATTTGTCCAATTGCATTATTATCCCGACAAGCAAAACAAAGGGTTCCTAAATGCCCCAATGACCTTCTCCAAGCATTCACAAAAGGCAAAGCAGATTTTTTTCAAAATGGGAAATCTCAGTCGGATTTCTATTCAAATAAAAAGATTGGATTAAATAGCTTATGGTTTCTCAATGCAAAATATGCCATAACAAGTGACATTATTATGCCACCAGCATGATCATGCCATCCGAATTTAACACAATTTTAATTCTGCTCCACTTTGTTGTTCAGCATGACGCAGAGACCATCCTCTGTCATCAATTGTGAAGCAAGTCACAATTAAGCTTTAACCGTTTAGGTATTATACGTTGTAGTTGCAAATGTTAAATTATGCAGGCTTTTAAATCAGTCTGGCAGATGGTGTTACCCATTCAAATTTACAATAATGCTTGCACAACGCCTCCTGATTTCTGATTCATAATGTTTCTCGTCGTGATAAACGTGGTTACATAAGCATTACACCGTATCATCCTCAAAGATTGCATTCGTGATGGCCAATTTTGCATGCATGCATACCTGAATGCATATCATCGACTCAAAACGTCTGTTTCTTTGTAGACAATCCTTCTTTTTACCAATATACCAACTATAAGCAAAGACTGAACCTTAAAATTAAGCAGAGTACGTTATTATGCACAAATGTTCCTAGTATTTTGGAAAGGTGTGCATTAATTCTGTTGCAACAATTTGTTATTCACTCACATTGATTCAGACTGGACTGATTCAAGTGAGGTGAAAAGAGAATTGAGGATGAGAGTAACGCTCATTCTTGTATTACATACAGGATTTACATGAAAAGGAAGACATGACAATGATGATGCTGGTGCTTTACCTCACACCTTTTGAATGACCTTTAAATAAGAAAAAGCATGTTTTACATGGTCGCTCACCCACAGGCATGACATCCAACACTGTGTAATGACCATATAATCTAAAGTTATGCGTGTGCACATATTTATGTATGATGTCTACTTGTCTTCTTGATCCCCTCTTAGAAAAGAGATGGATATTATAGGATGATGATGTGGACTTTATTTTTTCCTGTGATGTGATATGCATGATTCTATGTACAATATGGGAGTTTGTTTAGTGCTTCATTTGAGAAGTCAAAGTTTGCAAAAAAAAATATATTTTGTTTTCTTCGTGCTCATGCTCATATCATCGTCTCCCAAAGATCATTTTCATTTCTTTGTCCGAGTAATGATTCTCAACCAGGGAGAATATGATTATGTATTGCTTGGGGCAGAGGCACGTTTGCTCGTTATTTGTTAAGGAGGATTCGTGTTCGGAATTGGTGATCATCGTAATCTTCATCATTTTATATGGGTACCCTGTCACCTTCTCCCAACCGTGCTCGAGCTAATGGGAGACCCACCTTAACCTCTGTGATTTCAAAAGCGATTTCGTTTTCTAGTCCCCTTCTTTATGATCTGTATTGCGTGGTTGTGCTAGCAAATTTCCTTGTCGGTAATAAGGATTACCAATGTAGATTGAAGTAATGGCTAAATGCATTCAAGTGTTTGAAAAAGTCAAATTCAATTTTCCTAATTTTATTTCAATAATATTCTACATTCGTATTTACATCCAACAAAAGGAAAACTTTAGCATTAAATAATTTTATAGCATTTGTTAGTTCAAGATATTATGCTCCAATAAAACTTGTCGCACGTGGATCTCTGCAATCATCATTTAAAATCCATAATTTACCATTTTCTCTCTCATACTTCAACTCTTTAAACACAAATTTAAGCTCGTGCAGAGTAAACATGAATTTAATGCCGCTTCTAATGAGCAACTTAGCATAAATTTCAAAATTTATCATCATCCTTCATCAGGTACCACCACCAGCAACTCGCAACGACCATAATATGAAACAACGTGTTGTGTGACTGATAGTGATGTTGTTGCATTCAATTCCAATGGGAATACTTGTATTTTGAACACTAAACCAAAAAAAACTGTAAATCGTATACTTTAGATTTGCAGCGTACATGCACATTTACGCAATTGCTAACGAACTTCTACAACAAATCAAATCAAGAAAGGGAAACGGATGAAATAAAACTGTCATCGCGGAAAGAAAGGGGCAATGCAGAAAAACACCTGTGTTACGTTATATTCCTCTGTTTCTCTCAAACCCCCTGCGCTATTCGTCTGCATTTCTCAAGCTGTGTCGTACTTACGGTTGTTGGGTGTCCTGCTTTACAAGAAAAAAGAAGTATTTTACAAAGTCAAACGAACCAAACCTCCAAAAGTTATCCTAAAGTCAAACCGCATTCAACAACAATTACCAAAACACACAAGTTCATTACGACTCTTTAAAACCACCACCACGAAGCAGTTGTGCATAATGTACGAAAATGCTGACGGATGACATGACGGACATTCATAAATAACAAAAACATGGGTTTATCTACTCGAGTAACATTCTTTTTGCGAATCAAAAATCTTTCTTGATAAACATAATTTGAAGCGTAAATCTTTGACGCTCACTGATTTTCCACCTGTCATAAATGTTGTAACAGGATATAAAGTTCCAACTGCGTTATTTATCATCAGATGAATCAAAGAGAACTGTGCAGGAGGAACGGAGCAATCCAAGTCAAAATGCAAAGTAAACATAAAATTTGTTTTATATAACAAACTTCAACAAAACAACCGGAATCATCTCTGCTTCGTACTACTTTTTTCTGTGTGGTGAGCTGTTATAAAGGATTTTGGCCGAAATTACGGAATTCGCACCCAGATATGACTAACCTTCAGTAGAAATGTCTCATTCGAAACTTTCGAAAAGTATTTCCATAAAACTACAAAAATTTTGTTCTTCTTGTTTTAAACAGCAAAATTACGAGTACGTGCAATCTATTTTATCTACATTTGCTTACCAAATAGGACAAAGGACAACAATAGCGTCAACGATGCATATAGCGTGCATTCGTTAGAAAATGCAGGACATGGTCGTTTTTTGCATTGTGTGCATCCTATATTTTTTGAAAAGGCTTCTATTCTTCTTAACAAGTTTTAAAATGTCTTGAAAGAATGGAAACGGACACACGGTTGCTTTAGGAGAATACACTTGGCATAAAGGGAAGTATTCTCTATTGACTGTACTTGTGTAGCGTATAGAGGACTGAACTACCGACCGAAAAAGATGGTAGGATGCCTTGAGGTTACGTGGAAGTGCTCAGGAGCATCAATAATGATCATGTGAAGCAAAAATACCTTACATAAGTTATAACATGATCATCTCTTTTGAGCCAGAGTATCTATATGTTGAGCATTCAAATACAAATGTAACGCTCAAGCAGTTGATGTAATGAGCATGTGTTTCACTTTTGTTGTTGATCCCTTTTCGCTAAAGTAGCTGGGAAAGGAAGCGGATACAGGTGGATTTTTCCGAGATATAAAACAGCAGCAGGAGCAAAAGACCAAAACGAAATGAAAGAACTTTTTGTTCCTCTCCATTGTATAATCATCATCATGATCATCCTCATATTCTGTATTGTACGCTTAGAGTAAAGTACAATTATGATTATCATCATCATTACAGTAGACGAAGCAAAACGAAAAAGTCGGGAAAAAGTCAGTAAACCATGGCGTACTTTGTACTTATGCATGTCTGTGTAGTAATCCCATTTTTTAAAAACTTTACTCGGTTCGTTTCGTCTCATCTTATAGAATTTTTCTTGGTTTTGAATGATAATGGCTAATCTCATGCATTTTCTGGTAGCCTGCAAAGTTCACTTTTGATTTCGATATCTTTTAATAAAACTGCCCATCCTTGGCCAACTCATCTTTCTCTAGCTCAGCATATAAAACACATAATGTTCAGCATTGTGTACGTAAGAAAGGATTGCGTTTGTAATTTCACACAGTACGAAAAAATTGCAGCGCCAGCCAAAGAAATGAGCATCCGTGCTCGTTTTCTTGCTGCTAATCCGAAGGATAGGGTCAATTTTTTGTCTTTCTTCTTGCTTGCTTTCTTTCGATTTCATTCAAAAAATGATATAATCATGATTATGAGGATTATTAAATGGTAGTTGTTACACTGTATAAACATATTTGTATAAAGGGATTTCAAAGCGTAATCTAATACTCCTGTGTATATAGTAATCGAGCCTCGGCAATGTTAAAGGAGCGGAGAGGAGAACAATAAGTACTTTTTGTTATTCAGTACATCAACAATTTTTAACGAGTTGTTGTATATATAAGTATGTTCAAGAGCTTATAAGTTTTATATGTAATATAATACAGGAGGTACAATAGCCACCATTTTATTTCCTTTTGATGACGATGATTCTAATCGTTTCTTTATTTCATAATCATTTTTTTCTACATTTAATACACCATACTAAATTACATAATACAATCGAAATGGATCCATATCCTGCTTAAACAACATAGTAAAAAGGGTGGAAAACTTGGTTCATTCATTTTTACAACCATCTTCTTCCTTTCGGATCCAGTTGAAAGGAATACAGAGTAGTTATTATATGATTTTTCTTGGAGTTGATTATATGAAATTTTTAAGCTTCCATTTTTTATTCTTTCATAAAAGTCAGCTCGCCAAATTTTAAATGAATCTAAAATCTGACAAAGCTTATGTGCACAATGATAATAAGGTAAAGAAAAGGTGCAATGTGCTCAGATAAGTAGAAAAGGGCACGTGGAAATCCTGTCTTAAGCACACGACACACGATATCAACGAAAGTAGTAAAACACGGTTAGTAAAAAAGAATGAGAGATAGACTGACTTAAAAACTACAATAATAAAAAAGCCAAGCAGGTGAATCCGGTCGGCTGGTCTTTATTTTCTTGGAAAAAAAAGTGGCAGACATTAACTTTTATTTCGAGTCCTTTATACCTATGAAATTAAGTAAGTATCCTGTGACTTGATATGATATTATATATATTATTTTTCCGTCCATGAGCCACCTTCATCGACTCAAGTCATAATCATTCAGTGGCTCGAGCCAAGCTCGCACCTGAAAAGTTAAGGAGCTCTTATCACATCAGCTCTTGAGAATATCCCTATTATTTTTTTCGTATTAAAGTTTTAAGTAACTTAATAAAAATAAAAAACTCATGTATGAATGTGTTATGCACATGGTTCGGTCCGTTGGTTTGGTTGACTGATGCCACAGGAAAGGAAGTCTTGCCGGTATGAGAATATAAGCAGGCATGCATGCGTGTTTCATTGTGGCTTCCTTTGCTCTCCACCTCCCTCTGCTCCGCTTGCTGAAGCATATAGATAGAAAAAATGTGAGTTTTTTGGGGGATGAATAAGGCAGTAACCTTATATCCTTCTAGTAGTCTACAAGTTCTAGAGCTACTTCTCTCTCTCTCTAATATACCTTGTTTTTTTTGGAGAAAAATGTTTTCTTGATCTTGTTGGCTTCCTTTCTTCGTAATAATAATTGTGATTATTATATGAGGCAGTGTGGCTTACAGGTAGAGTGGATAGAGTTGCTCCCGTGGCATGTTGCTCTTGGGAGGTTTCAGTCGTCGGTCAGTATCTCTTTGAAGATGATACCATGCCAGTTCCTGGAATCTGTGTGTATTGATTTCGATTTGAACTGAAGAGTATATAATCTTGATTCACAATCATTTGCGTCAAGATTTTGGTTGCAAATTTTTTGCTTTATAGTTCAACGCGTTCCTTCTCCGAATCCGTGCGAAGTAAATTAAATCAAGATACATCTTCATTGCTCATTGCACATCTAAAAAAGGGGTGTACAATCTCAGTCTGCACCAAGAAAAGTTGGGAATTACCTGCGTAAAGACTGCTCGTCAATTGTCACTTTTTGTCAACCATTTTTTAAAAGCATCTCCAATCTCTGAGGCAAACAAGCTCATCCCCAATTGAGAGAGGGGAGCTAATGCAGTGAAAATGAAGTGACTAAAGAGTGAAGTTGAAAAAAATATTTTTTTGTATTCATCATCATGTTCTGTTTGCACAGTCAGTGCACACCACAATGCTCCACGTCTTGTTGACAGCTCAGCAGTACACCGATATAATATAGCAAGCAAGAGACGAGCTCCTTCGCATCTCATCCTTCCTTCCTTTTTCAATTCTCTCATAGTAAGAAGACAAAGTCATCAAGTGTGAAAAAAGGACTGTTTGCTCCTGTCTCTTTTGACAAAGTACATCACTGATGTTGACTGACATCCATTCCGCATCCATAAGGATTCATCATTCCGACTTGGGCAAGCTAGGTGGTACTATTGCTTCAAAGGTGTTTGGTGAAGGATTCAAGTGAAAAAAGTCAAGTCGGGCTTTTTGTGTTTTGAAAAAAAAAAGTTTTCTTACCTGTGGTGTGGTAAAGACAGAGTGGCAGTGCCGCATCTTCATTCTGGCTTTGTCAACTTGGTCTTCATGTAAATTTTCCCTGTCGTAATGTGATGTGTGAGCTGAAGTTTGGTTCATGGAAGAATTTTGTGGTGCGAAGAAGCATGTAATACAGTGCAAAAACAGAACACTTCGCTGCCTCTTTTCTTGCTGAAAAAAAAATCTTCAAAAAATACATATGTACAATACCTATATGAAATGAAATAATCAGCTAGTAGGAGGTACAGACTACTGTGCAGTACCGATTAGTAAATATCCGGAGAATGTGTAGTATTAAGTTGTAGCCGGTACAATATGCATATTTCATAGAAAAAATTACATATTTTCTTTTCACAAGAGTGAATTATCAGTTTCTTTTCCCAACTTCTTCATTTATTAAAAAAAATTAGTTGAAGTCTTGTGGAAACCCTGCCGTGACAGTGATGTGATGTGCTTTACGCATTTGGATGATTATTGAGGCTCTAATGCCACCAGCAGGAGCAACATCGTCATCATCATCCACAGACACCTAAACCAAACTTGATTATAATGATATTATTATTTGGATACTCCTTGTGAAGACAAGTACAAAAAACAAGTCTCTGTTTTTTCAAAAGTTATTCTTGCTGAGGTGTCGGATTCTGAAGCAGGCAGGAGGGTTTCCTAAAAAATAGAGACATATTATATCATCATCATATCACCCAGAGTGAAGCATTGGCTCTCATCAAATTTTTTCACGACTTTCATTGAGCCGGCATCGTTTTTAATTTGTTTGCTGTGTTATTCTCATCTCAACTCCATTCCATTGGAAGAATCATGTAATCTGTCAAACATGCGTACTTGGAATTCATATGATCATGTTTTAGTTGGATTATTATTAAAAACTGTGATCAGTTGAGTTTCCTTCATTCATTCATTACGTGGCTGTTCTCAAGATGTCAAGAGCAAAACTTTCAAAAGGAAGTTATAATATATATTGTTCAGTGTAACAATTGGTGTGCTAAGCTAATTTTCTTGTGGTAGTGCTAGTGTGTGGTGAGGTGTTGACATTTCCATATAATTTACGAGATTGAGTTATTCAAAATAATCGTATATGACATTTTTGTGGTTGTTTTTTATCTGTGGTGCTGCCAAAAAGAAATTTACTTTGCACATTTCCCTTGAAGTGAAACATGTTTAGCGTGAGTTGGATTTTGGAGCAAAGGGTGCGATCCAGGGAAGAGAACTAGTTTTTCTCTCCTTTTTGCTTCCTTGGCCAGATTCAACAGAATTTGGATTCATGGTGTGGTACCTTCTTGATGATTGAGGGGATATTGTGAAGACAGAGCCCCCATCGTGAAGTAGATCTTTTCAGGGTGTTTGTGTGATCGCTCCCAAAAGTTCTTTTTCGCAATTTTTAATTAATACATTTTTTGCCATCTGCAATATTTTATCAAGTTATGAGGCCAGAAACTCCCCCTTTATGTGCTTTGAATGAAGTACTATCCTTGATCAAGGGGAGAAAACATAATTTTGATTGAAATTTAAATCGATCCAAATTATTTTGAGATTGCGTGATATCAGTTTAGTTTTCATGTCTTGTGGGTCAGTCACGATTTGAGGAGAGAGATGATATATTAATTGGTATGTTCAATGTTCTGATAGTCTCAGAAACATTACCAGCAATGTTGCATATTATGGTGTATACCATTGAACAATACAAACATAACGCTCAAAAATTCTTATTTATCGAGTACAATTTACTCCTAATATCCTAGGGATATCGCATATCATCAAATCTCTCAAGCTGTCACTTGTTGAGTAATCAAATCATTTTCAGGCTTACAAAACTTTTAATAAAATTCCTAAGAAAAATGAGTTCGTACGCATGCGTGCGTGCTACTTGGATTGTCTTCGTAATATCTTATTATGCCACTATAAGCTAATCAGATTCTGACCTTTTACTTTCAGTTTGTCAAATGTAACTATAAATTAAGATCCAACAATTTGGTAATAAATTCTAAAACAAAATAAATGTGCAAAGCTACGTGAATTCTTTAGGATCATAAAAAGAGCTACTTACTTTGTGAATGGAATCGCATACAACTGTGTGTTGCTTTGATTATTGCAGCGAAAATTAGACGAGCGGAAAACATAATTATATACTAAAATGTAATACAAACAAAACGGCAACTGCCACTAGTATCATTGTCCATTGTCCACCAAAGTTGATGTTATGATACAACTGAATCCACTCCATTCACTTGAAGAGTTTATGTCCAATCTAATGCTGAATTATGTATGTTGCAGTAACAGGTAGCTCCATCAATACCAGCACACATTTATAATGGGATACAATGCTCTTAAATATGATGGCATCTGAAAGACCTGTCTATAGTTTTTTATGTTTGTCTCCTTCTGTGTACTTTTCATTAAGATAACCTTCTTTTGTGTTTATTGAAACTAACTGCAACAGCAAACACACCTGAAGAAGTATATATGAAGTATGTGTAGGTATTATATAAAGCAAGTAAATATTATTCTATACTTGCAAAAATAAGAAACTGCCAAATGAAAAAATATGGTTGGACTTGACGAGTAACTCGAAGAAAACATGTTTTTGGAGCAGAGAGATGCTTCATTAATGCTGTCTGTGTTCTTCTACATATTACAGGCATTTTGTATTGTTGTAACTGATGCGAGCCCGAGTTGACGACGACGTTGAGTACTTTATACACTCGTACATAATCGTAATGATGATTATCAAGCATAATAAGCATTTAATCGTATCACATCACACGTCCTTTAAAAACGTCTCCCTGTTCTGGAGGATTATATCAATTACACGTGAAAAGGTAGGATAATCAGCCGAGATGTGAGTGAGGTACAATTGTAGAAAAGTAGAAACTCATCTAGTCCAAATTGGTAGAGGCATATACATGCTTTATTAAAAAATATATGCCACAACAAAATAGGGGATGGAGAATTAAGTAAACCTGTAACCGTAACCGCTCATTCTGTATTAGAGTCAGTTGTTTTTCCCTTGCAACCAAATACATACTTCTTTCTGATCCGTGGACTCCCATGCCATAAGTATGCAACACAGCACCACATTACACAACCCTTTTTCTTGTTCTCAAAACTGTCCATGTGGCTTTGGGGTTGAAGGAAAGAAGTGTGGTATCTTTTTTAGGTACTGAAAAGCATCCTTGTCTTATACCTGCGGACTGACTGACTAGGAAAGCCGAGCTCACATCACAGTTGATCTGCTGCTGAAGGATACACAATAATAACACTTATCTTGATACACATTTGCTGTTAGACTCTTTACCATTTTAACTTGTTTGTATGTACACACACAACGCTATATATACAGATATCCGCATCTAATCCTCTACTATGCTCATATTAGTTCTTATCTACAACAGCCCTCCTCATCTGAAAAAAAAAACATTTGAACAAGACAGCTTTACAAAGATCCAATTCACAATTCTCACATGGACATGGCCACGTAAGGAAGCACGCATTGTGAGGCTCTGCTAAAATATGCGTGGCAATTTACTCCTTTCGGCCACAAACCTAAATATACTCATACATTTTTCGTTAACATCAACAGTTAAGGTGTTTGGCTACCCCTTTAAAAAGTAAATGTAATTAGCTTCCATCAAGTTCGTGAACCTTCACACAAATTATTGTATTTACTCATAAATAGCTAAAGGTGCTTCGTGCTCAGTTGTGTCAGTCAACCAAACAAAAATGATGCAAAAGAAGAAATCATTTTCTTAAGCGGAGGACGTCTCTTTTTATGTGATCCTTTGACAGTTTATATTTTGCATTCATGTAACAAACTTTAGGCATCCTGTGTGTAGTAATCATCATTGTCAAATTGTACACTGATAAAGTAGTAGTCACCCATCATCATCTATTCTTTTCAAAAACTCGACATCATAACTACCCTGTGTACCTCACATAAACAATGTGAAAAAGACAAGCAAGCGAGTGTGTAAAATATTCTAAAAAGTGTGAATCTAAAAAATAGCAAGTTTTTTTTGGTGGGGGAAATATTTTAATCGTTATATTATTAAGCCGTCATGATCAGCATTGTTAAAGAAGCTACCGCGTGATTACACACTTACCCATCATCATCAATGCAACTCCGTCTTCTGTGCGTAATTTTGCTTTCTATGCAAAAATCTTGCAAAGTTGTGTGTGGGGAGAGTAACAATACACAGTAATTATCCACAACAGACAGGCAGAGATGCCAAGAGATATCTTTTTATTGAATACTAAATTGCAAGGATAAAAATATGTGAAGAAATTAGAAAAAGGGAGAAAACTCTGAAATATTATAGTTTTCTGCTCTTCGTGATGTCAGGGGAAGAATGTGGATGATGATTACGATGTGAACAAGAAGAATAGGTATACAAATCGAGAAAATAAACCGCGTGGTGTGGTATTGTCAAACTACATATCGTGTGGTTGGTTGTGCACATGTTTTGCAAAGTAACTTTGTGTGTGGTTAGTTGGTTTTGTCATTTTTCTGTCATTTATGATCCCATCGACATGAGCAAACAATGTTCCTTCTGTTCATGTGAACAACAAATACAAAATAACTAAATGCCTTCAGCTTCTCAAAGCTAAAACGCTCAAGAGAGACATAGGAAAAGGTTTAATCTTTTTGCATACCTTTAAAAATATGCACGTTTGATTTGACATGGTTATTGTATTTTCTTGTGTGTTCTTTGCCGCTGCCTCAAAGAAGCTTTGGAGTTCTAGTTTTGTGCAATCATAGCACAGTTGTTGAGGCTAAAAGAAGATAAGAACGAGATGAAAAGTGGTAATAAAATGTGCAACAAGAAAATTTATTCTTCTTTTTAAAATGATAAAATGACAAGGAAGGTCTCTATAAGCTGAACGTCTTGGTTGTAGTTGTAGTCAACGAGTTTTTTATTTGATTATTTGTGAGTTTGTTACAAAGTAAAATGATATTTCAAGTGCACCAGTTGCCTTCTAGTATATGGTACCCAACAAAGCACAAATTCTTTAGCTAAGGTCCCTTAATTACTCTTCACTCTTCAAAAAAAGTTATAAAAATCTGTTGAACACAACAATTCTTTGATAGTTGTCATTGGGCCGTCTATCAAGATAGATTCGTGAGTTAGTGATTCACTTTACCACGTCACATCGCTACAAATAAGTTTTCTGTGAAGTTGAGGGTTCAGTTATATTGTGGACGTGTAGAGCGATGATGCGGTGTTGTGACAGTTTTTCCAAGAGATCCGTTGCATAAACTATCAGTACCTCATGAATTCATCGTCTTTCGGCAGTAATCGATTCAATCTTTGTCAATAATCGTCACGAGCTACACTAGATAAACCGATAGAATGTGCATCGAATCATTGTATTTGATCAAGCAGATCCATTTGATTACTTTTTTCTCATTTCCTTAAGATTCACCTGAGAGTGCTGGTTGTAGTTGTAGCAAGTGCGCATGCAGCATATTATTCAATACATTTTTTTGCTCTCAAGATGATGATGATGATAAACGGTCTATATCACGAATTGATCATTGGAGTCCTCCCTCCAAAAAAGATGATATTTTGATAAATGTTTATTATTTTTATTCCTTTTCGTGGAACGTGCAACGAATCATCATCTCATCATCACCACCGGCCAAAAATACAATGCATATAAATTCACAGCAAAAAAGAGTGGAGGACGGACGAGAAGTATGAAGCAATAACTTTGAACTCTTTGTTTTATTCCGTATATTATGTGCTCAGTTCAGTTCAAGCTCAGTTACGTAAAAGGATAAAAAAGAGAGTGCGTGAGATGAGGCAATAATAATAATATTAACTGCGTTATAACAGCATCATGGCGATGAGGAGAGGAAAAAATATATGCATCATTTACCCTCGGCGAAGAATCCATTAAATTATTAACGTTTTATAGTTGCTCGTATGTATCATATACACTTGTTGCTAATATAACGATTATGTAAGGGAAAGAATGGAGAAAGAGAGAGGAGAAAATGAAAGACGATAATGTAATAATCTCTCAAAAGTGGGCATGATTATTGGTATGTATGAATGTACTCAAGTTGGGGGTGGAACACTAAAGACCATAAAACTTTCTTATTCCGAACACTTCCCAGATTTCTTTTGCTGTTCAGAGTGCAAAGCTAGTAGTAGGTAGCAATAATTGTGAAGAAAAAAATGTATTTTTTTGTTACAGGAAAAAGGTTATAATATTACATTTATTCACTTGCATAATAGTTTCCAACGGGTAGCAGGCACTCATAAGTATTCAAACCAAGTTTCTAAAAGCTGGCCGTTGATTATTAGTGTCCATGTACGGATTGGTATTTTGATATTAGCGAGTGTGTAAATGTAAAACAAACATTTTTTACGGACTGAGGGGGCAGACAAACTGGCGAGGCTCAAGAATTTTCCCACTATAAACGAAATATAGAGAGAGAGACGAAAGAGTGTTTTGTTTTTTCGGTGCGTTGAAAAATGCTTCACCGTTGAAATGTGATTGTTGTGGTTAAGCAGATACGTTGGAGTATTATTAGAGAAAGATAAGTTGTGGCTAAAAACTACTTTGTGGATATGTGAACAGTTTTGTCTGATTACTTACCTTTATCAATCCATTCCACTTATGTATGTATGGGCTGTGAACAAACATCAAGTTTGATTGTAGGGTTTTTATAGTATGCATTTTACATAAACATATAATATGCAGGTGTACGTAGGAGAGTACCCTTGTAACTAAACTTCCCACAATATCGGACTAGACAACCCTTTCTTCGTCCAGAAGTTAATGACTGGTAACGCATAGCCATTCTCCTAAAATTGTATGAACAGTGCATTATGAATCCACTTTTATCAACAAATTACAGCCAGAGATTTTAAAGAGATTTTTTACCGTTCGATATGGGTACGTGTTATTACGAGTTTTCTCATCAAAAGAGCATTTCCGGCAGTCCTATAATCTTCACCACAGAAAAAATTCTAAAACATAGATAATTTAGACGTTACTTGATATCAAAAGAGTTTTTGGTGCGTATTTGCCCAGCCCATTCAATTGCAGTTTAAAACGCCCTTGCTCATACCACTGTAGATATACACAACATTCAACTTAATCAACCCACTCACTTTAAACATTTAATCTTGTAAAAAACATGAACACACACGACACAACATATTATCGCATATTATGATAATATTATTCATTCGCCACCCTCCTCAAATTATTTTCGTTCACCCATAATCGTATCCCATTATCCATAAGTTGTCTAAAATCTCTGTTATCCATACGATCTCAGAAACAGAGAAATGGGATTAAAGAAAAAGCCTTAGACTTGTGTATATGTTATACATATTCATTCATTCATGCAAAAGTCACTGCGACTTAAAAAGGAACGCGATCTGATATTATAATCCTTGATTGCTACAATATCAGGCCAGGTGATATTCCTTCTCGCTCTGTTGTGTTGACTGACACTCATTTTTCATTAGAATTTGAGGTAAACATGAGATTACAATATCAGAATATAATATGCAAATAAGCATACCCATTAAATTGTTCTCTAACAGTAAAGTATTTACACTCTCTAAATTCTTTCTCTATATATATAATCCATCTAAAGATCATTTCCATTCTCGATTCGACTTCGTCGTTTTGCTAATTGACCCGTGAACAAGGAGAGATAATAGAAACAGCAAACTAATATCAGTTGAAGGAACAATAATAAAAAAAGGAGTTTATCCGCTGCTGCTCTCCTTTCCATTCAAAAGATTGTTTTCAGCGTACTACACGCTACATGCATTGTTGATCCTTACCATTCACACATTGCATTGGTGCGTGAATGATGAGATTCTCCACGTACTGCCCTATGAAAGGAGAGTTACAGGTGTTACACACCTGATTTTCTTTGAATTTTTGATCAGCACAGAGAATGAATAGGGAGAAGATGGATTGACAATTGAAATTGTCATGTTGCAATAAGTACTACGCAAAAGGGATATAGTAGTAATAAAAATAGCTATATAAAATTGTACTTAACGAAAAACGAATTTACTGCTATAGTTAAAATGTAATTGTACCAAACCAACCAATAAGTATCATCTCTCTCTTTCTCCCTTTGACTTGGATATATATACTCTTGTTGTCTGTCTGATCCCAGCCTTTGACAGTGATACCATACAAGCATGTCTTGTTATGGTTCACTTATTGTTATGCAAAATCCTAAATACGGATCTAAGGATGATGGGGCCTATTCATAAAAAGGCCCAAAAAGATTTGACATCGAGATATTACATTCTATTACATAGTAAATGTTGTTAATCGTCTCACTGACAATTATAACAGGCCAAGGAAGAGTACAAGGAGAGAAAAAATATTCTTATGATTATTTGTCTTCACAGGATTTTGCAGTGGTTGAGTGTATAACAACGTCCTGACTGTGAATACGGCGCATATAATATTATAAACGCTGAGTTGATTGTTAGTGCTTGCCAAAAAATGGAATTTATATTATCTCTAATCCAAAATGGAGAAATGCCTCAATCAGATAAAATGACAAACTTCACCTGCTCAAGCCAAAAAGCACATGGATGATAGTCTGTGAGTTTTAAAGAAAACTGGTTTCTACCACTATTGTGTGTATATCACATCACATCTTGATGGACAAGAAGAAGTCGACACAATCCTAGCTCGTTCGAACTATGCTTTATGAGCGAAAAGATTTAGCTAGATTAGCAAATAATATATATTCTACGAGGGTACACTTGTTGGACTGGATTTAATGGTGCTCATCATCAGAATGTGTGGGGATGTATAATGGGTTGAGGAAAAGTTGAGTGGAAATTCATTTGTGGGATGCTATCAAATTAAAGTCCTGGACGGGCATTGTGCGTAATGTAGTTTTGAGTGATTCCCGAGTTCATTAGAGTTCTCGTCAGAAGCGGTGGATTATTTCTGGCTGTCTACATTTTTTCGTGAAAAATGTATACAACGCCTAGAAAAGTGAAGCAAGAGTCAAGACTTCGTCGCTCTTTGTCTTTGACAAATAGTAACAACAACAACAATGGGCGACCAAATTCAGGTGGAACCACCAGCATATTATACTACTTCTCGTGTCTTTGGAATTCATAATATATTTGCTTTGCTAGATGATTTCGTGTGTCTTTGCCTTAATTTTATTCTAGTAATAGTGCAACTAAAGGTTTACCATCATTTTCATTCTACTCAGACAGTTGAATTTATGTCATCATGTTTTTATAAATTTTAGCTAACGGACCGGAAGCAAATGGGGATGATCAAACATATAATCGGCAACATCAAAGTCACCATCATTTGAATGGCATAGCAGAGTTTTCTTCGTCTGCCACCGATCCATTTTCAACCAAGCCCATTCCTATAGAGCTACAAAACGGAAATAGCAGAAACAGATTCTCATACACAAGCTCAAGTGGGGCTGTTATTATTCCGGACGTGATTGACGTGAGCCAGACGGACGGATCCTCACTTGATTTTCAACATCATTACCACCTTCCTCCTTCGTCCCTGTACGAACAAAGTGTACCTCCTCCTTATAGAAATCCCCCTCCTAGAACAGGAGTTCCGACATCTCTGTCAGATCACTATCAGCAGAACGGTGGAACAAACACTCAGCATTTCACCACTTCAGCTCCGATTTCTCCCCAATCCGTTCCGGATTCACCTGTTGATTCTTTTCACACACATTCAGCAAAGTTTCCGGTAAGAAATGCTTTTATATCTACACTTTGGCTATAATAAATATTATATTATGTCAATTGTCACAATAGTGTACTTCACCTATCGAGAAATGAAAGTAAAGTAGAAGGTAAACCAAGCCATAAAGTGTCCTTTGCCACGCATTGAGCTTGCACAATTGGTATTTAGCTGTATGAATTTGCGTCATTTTTTTCTAACAAGAGACGAATGATTGAAAAGTATTGAATATTGAATTGTTTGGTATTATTCACTTGCACAACGCAAATATCATCATGTTATGCTATTGCTACTAAAAGAGTTTTTAAATGAACGTCAATTAGTATTATTATGCAAATCCCATCGCATTCCACCCAACATTCTAGCGATTCAACAAATGGTATATCAAATTCCTGGAATATACGCTCAGAACTTAAATATATTTTGTATTACATTTTTCAAAAGTGCGTGCTAAACAACCTTGTAGTAAAAACAGGTCTAAACTTACATATCAAAATATTATGGCCACTTTTAATTATAGATTCATCATTATTATTGCCCCCACGCTCCTGTCATGCCATTTCCTGTACCCAAGTTTCAACTTTGAGTTTTGTACAGCAGGGTTTTTTGTATGCGTATTTTTCACTACTTTACTGTCATACGAACGAACGAACGACAAATATTATGAAAGTGTCCCACGCAAAACACGAGCACATAACACAGGAAGCAGGACAAACTTGTTAGCATTGCCTCCAGATGTGCGTCATTATCTGTTGCTTCTGTTTCCCTAAAAAGTTACTCCCTTCAACGTTACTTTGTGTGTAACAAATATGCGCATCAACGAAATGTCTTGCGAGGCTAGTAAAAACCAAACCGAAGCCCAAAGCTGTGGGCCATGTATAAGTAATAAGTACCCCTTTCATATTATTACTGCCAAGGAACTTGTTACCGTAAGGAACAAGCATGTTTTTGAGGGACTCCAGATGTACGGACAGAGATCTTACATACGATCAACATCTGTGCCCAATGCCGGAAGTAAGAAAGGGTTATGCCATGGTACGGTGTCTAAAATAAAAATACTCTCATCTAAAAATGCAATTCCCACCTGTTGAGTTTTTACGCATTCGGGTTGCTAAATGAGCTCATGCCTGCAGATGGATATGGTACTAACAATAAAATTTTCGTTGAATTTTTGCACGACCTTTAACAACATGTGGTTATATACCTGGGACCGTATCGTACCTCAGCTCACTCATATTCATTGTACAAAAATGTCTAACTTCCTGTTTTCATGCAAAAAAAATTCATGAATTACTCATACAAAATGAGACATACCTCAGCTTCAGGTATTATGACAAAATGCTTGTAATGCCTTAATCCTCATGTATTTCCTGGAAGCAGCCTCCCAAGCAATGGAAATTACACTGTCAATACAAAACTTTATGATGTTGTGCTTATGCGTTCATTTCAAATGTTACAAAGGGTTGGTTGACTTTTCATTATTTTACCAAAAGTAATATTCGTATATTGAGCGATAGGCACACACATCAAATGATTAAAGTGCCGGTGTACTGGTACCCATAAATCCTAATGGCACATCACTCTTTTCCACCGGAGGCACATTTTTAGAGTCATGCACATGCAGGCAAAAGTCGTTCTTACCCTTGTCTTGTGCACACTAAATGTTATGCCTATTACCTATAATGTTTACTTTATCCTATACCGACTTGCATTTACTATGCATGGTGGAAAGGTAAAAAAATGAAATTGTAATGCATAAAATTTATTGAAACACGTAGTATCCATAATATTATGTGTATTAGCTAAAAACGTGTAACAACTCAACCACTGTTAAGTTACTTGATATTTAGCTTTGGGACATACAGAAAAAGATTTTTTTGGCCTGTGTAGGGGTGTACGCTGTGTGGCGTTGTGAAAGACTCATTAATTTTCAATGCTCTCAGCACGCCAGCATGTTCCTTTCATTGGGATTGTAGTATAGTTAATATTGCAGGTTTTTCCTGTCTACTGCATTGCATATTACGTTTTATATTCATCCAAGCATTACATCGGTGAGTTTTCTCTTTTATATTTGTCGTTTTATTCAGTACTCCAACTCGCTCTGGTTACGCTAGGATATGGTTAGGGTTGGAAAAATGATGATGATATATTATAGAATGATGCTGGAATGAAAGTCTGTATCTATCTACTGGATTTTTTGTCATGTTTTATGGATGGCTGAGCCAGAGAGACTCGCTCTTGTTTTCATGTAGTTTTACTACTATTTGGCTTCTGGCTCACTTCAGTTTTATTTATGCTTCTGAGGGGTACTTACCTTCGAGAGAGGAGTATTTGAGTTGTGTTATTTTATTGTTTTCGTTTGTTAAAACTGTATAACTCCAAGTGCCGTCGCTTTGAAGTTTTCATCCTGTTGGCTATGATTTTTGAACGTTGAATTGCTGGATAAACCCAATCATATTTCGACGTTGGAATTAGATGCAGGTGCACATGTGCAAGAGGTTTCATAGTTTTACCCTATACATAGCTCCAGGACCGAATTAAACTGTAATTTATTGAGGTATTTATTTGTCGTGGAGTAGTGTTCATCAGCAAAGTCGATAGGGCGTCTGGTGCCGAAACAATGTTTAAGAATGTTGTTTAACTTATTGCGTAAAAAGTTGTTGTTATTTTAAAGTCTTCACAAAGATTTGATTTGATGATGGTGGATTTTCCAGCTGAATCCAGCATCCAAAATATGATGGTAGTAATTTAAAGTCCGGCAACCCTAAAATTGGATATGGTTCATAAAATAGAAACTCCAAAGTTGATTACCACTAACAATGAGAGCTGTCCTCGTGGTGCTCCGAGCAATACTACAAATAATAATGGTTATGGCAGTACAAAAACGTATCATTTAATATTATGTGAACAGATCGTGAAAGAAGTGATCATTTCCGAAAGGGAGATCCAAAGTGGTCCTTTAGGAACTTTGGGTAGCACTCCACAAAGATCCATTTCTGCTGGAACGTTACCCCACTTACAGCCAACACCAACATCTTCATCATCCGACCCACCTACACTTCCCCAACAGATACCAACATCATCAACTTCCTTGTTAACTCCAGAATACATTAAAAAGTTTCAGAATAAAAAACTCACGAAACATCTTGCATGGAAGGATGAGAGAAGAGCTGTAAGTCTCATTTGTGTGATAAAGTAGCTAGTCAAGTAGAAATGTAAAAATTGTAGTGTTTCATGAGCACCACACTTTCTGATGTCTTTCACTCTATTTTATTGCACTGCACCCGCACCCTCTGCAACCCCTTTTTTGTCTTTTTGAAACCTTATTAAAGAACAGATCATATCGTATGTGATATGCTGAATATTTTAGCTGTTGGAGCTTTTGATACTCATTTTATCTGGCTTCTTTCACCTTTTGCGCCTAAATTATACACGCGATAATGATACCGATCTTGAGTTAATCCTTACAAGATCTTGGGCACATGATCGTTGTAAATACCTTCATGTTGACTTGAGTATCCTTCTGCTATGCTCAAAGTCGCTTTAACATTTGGATATTACTCACATTGTCATTATTAGGCATTCCACGAATACCTTCGAACTCTTTTGTAAGAAATAAGGTATATAGTGTATTTGTATTCATGACCGATTGAAGCCAATTTAAATTTTTTGTGGAAGTCTGCCATCTGTTCCATGTGAGCATGAAAAAAAAACTAGCCAAACTTGCACATGACTTTTCTTTGTTTTCTTCATTGCCAGGTAATTCATGTGGAAATAATGTTATGGTACGAACGAGTGCATGTTGACTAGCCCTAGGAAAGATAGGTTGAGCTTGGCTATGTTCAATGCGGCATTTTTTATAACCTCATCTCAACCAAACAATATCCACTGCATTTCCAATGATATGATGCAACGTATCTTTACTTTTGTATGTAATTTTATAGTTCTAAAACACCAAATCAACATAGAACTGTTATAAGCAAATCCGTGTTATTGAAAGTCTTGTGATGCTGCAAGCCATTTGTTTCAGCCTTGCTTAATTTATACCTTACGACAACTTACTGCTGTAATTACATGGAAGAATGTGTGGAATGATGAGGCTAAAGGGAAAACTTTCCGTTAGCAGATCAGTATCTTGTTTAAGAATTATTATTTCTACCTCAACATAAAACTTAGTTTCTTTATGTAAAATGTATGTATTTAGATGGGTAGCTATATAGTAGTTAGTGATGCTTAAGCTAACTGTAAGCCAAATATGGAGAAAATGAGTCCAGATTACCAAAAAATCACTAACGAGAAAGCGTTCAATTTTAAATTATGAACTTACTTGTCATAAACCAACCTTCAGTGTATTAATTATTAACAATAGACGGAGAACGTTTTTGCTGCCTCAATATTTATCGTCAGTTTTCAAATAGACAGAGAGCTACTTTTCAGGTCTCCGTCTTTCTTTTCATTGAAGAACAAAACTTGTTTGCATTTCTGTACTTTAGTAACATTCTCTTCTCTTTGGTTTATGTATTTGGTGTGGTCTCTCTTTGATAATAAAATGTGATGTGTGGTTAAAGTCAAAAGACTGGTAAACCCTTTACAATTTTCGACAACCTAGAAATGTATGTGTGGATGCATGTCATTCCATATTTTTCTAAGGAAAATTAAGACGGTCATGTCTGACTTTGAAATGTAATGTGAAATCGCAGCCTTCTTTTGCTCGCTTTGACTATAGAATAGTATATGTGAACTGAAATATTCCATGTTATTTACCACTTGGTTGCAAAAACGTGAAAGCATCTTCTTTTCCTATAACTCATCTTGTCCTTCTTGTGAAAAAATATAGCTACCTGTTTTCGCAGACAAGTTTTTTTTGCTAACAAATAACGAAATGTGTAAGCTTCCAGTAATTTGCACCTAGGCGAGTAAGTAATAAAACTAAATGCAAAACCAACACGTTATATGTACATTACGTACCTACTTATCTTTATGTTTGCTTACACTGCACTCAATTGCCAAAAAAAGGAATTTTTATGAACTTTGCCAAAATCGTATAAAACTATGCCTTGACATGCAAAACAGTGATTAAGAGACAAGTGATTAGTTATAGCCTGTATCTCTGCCAGAGGAGCAAATATATTATTTACTCCGTGTCAATATCAACATTTGACATATACAGTGAAACTTTGATGAGAAATGCAAACGGTTAAAACACTTGTTTCTTAAAGACCGGAAGGATGGCATTAATTACAGTTAATAAGTGAACGACATCAATAAAATAAAATATTTTATGTGAAAATACAATACTGCCTGAAAGCCCAGTTTACTGTTCTTTTTTGCTACTCATTCACTTCCACCTTTACTTCTCTCCTTCTTCCGGTCGTTCCTCAACAAAACTTCAGTATTGTCGCTTCTGACGATGATAGGCAAAGTCCCAGAAAAAAAGACTTGAACAACTTTTGCCTGCCATCTCAGGTGATATTTTATGAGACAATAAAATGCTTCGAGAAATTAACTAGTCTGTAGCATGTCGCTCTCCGCTGGCTGAATTAAGATTAACGTGACGCTCGCGACGCGTCGGAAAACGCGCAGTAAAACTAGCCCATAGTGCACCCACCCATCATCCATTTTTTTCCTTTTTCTGCTTCCTTCCTCCACGCACGCAATAATGGAGCACTCTACTGAAAATGATAATTGTAGTCATTGTGTTTTTAAACAACACATTATGTGACTGCACGTTTATTTTCCCTCTCTCTGAAACTGTAGTTATCTATAATTTTAATATTTAAGCCTACCATTTATGTGGGTATTAACCTCTAAAAAGTGAGTTGAAGTAGAAAAAAATTGCTGAGCTGAAGAATGAATGGACGGACGAATGTTTATATTTTTTATGCTTTTCATGTTTCTTCATCTGTCAATTTCATTTTCTATTTCAGTTGACACTTGACAGTGAGACGGCAAAAGAGCTTCAAAATCAACTTGCTGCCGCAGCTGCCAAACAAAAGTCGTCGGAGGCACAAGGTGCAGGTTCTTCTACTATAAGACGGAGTGGAAGTGCTTTTGAGCTACAGAAGCTTATCGAGGTGAGTGCATGAGTTCATTCATACGATAGGATATATAGTGAATACTGTCTTTCATGTTGAATTATCATCAATCAAGTGCGTTTAAAGCTCTACTGTAAAAAAAGGATCGTGGAGGTGTTGCATTTGATAAAAATGTAGATAGACCTCTTCTTGTTTGAAGGGGACAGAAGTGAAACGTTGTTAACTAACTAAGTAAACCAGCATTTACGTGTTCGGCAAGTTTTTTGTTTCAAACGAAGAAATAAAAACATTATTGCAAGGAATGGTCATAAAACTACAGAGTTATCTGGTTATATCGGTATTATTGCAGTTTAATGGGTACAAACTTGTCAATTTTCTTTTATATGGTATATATGGTATCGTGGATTGACGGATTTTCTTGGTTGCAAACGAACTTGCAGTCGTCATAAAACAACCTATCGAATCAAGTTATTAAATGATGAATTTTCAGTTAAGTTATCGGAAATTGCAGTGTGTTATAGTGATTCTTAGTTAGTGGGGTAACAGAGAAACCTTCGTCGTAGTGTCTTTTGTATTAGGTATAAATTGAGAATAAATTGTGAACAAGCCATTAAAACGAGCCATATTATTTTCTCTCAGAATTATTATAAAACCTAACCTAGCGTCTTCTTCGTCATCAGCAAAACAGGAAAAGAAAAGAGAGTTGAATAGATTTTTGTGTACTATAGAGAGAGGTTTAGATATTTGAATTTTGTTAAGCCGAGCACATATCATTTTTTCAATCATCTCAGAAATGCCGTTAAATCCATAAAACGCTTGTTTATGGCCTTGTTTACTACCGTTGACCGTCATTGTAATTGAAAAAAATTGCTGATACACATGCAATATGTCGATAATATCTCTTTTCAATTGACAAGTTTGGAGCAGAATGCAGTAATGTCGGCTGCTGCCACTTCTGTGCGGTGACGGTTTGTCGCTGTAGCTCAGCTCAGGTAGAAAATTGGCTTCCCGTAACGCATACAACAAGAATGATATATAGACAGACTAAATTATTCACTATTACGTTGTGTTATGATGCTTCATCATTTTACGGAGTCGATAATACACTGCTTTTTTACAGAGAAAAAATCAGGCTCGTAACTTACATTCAACTAAACATGTGTGTAGATCATTTTTCTTGTGTTTTGGCTGCATCTTTATTTGCATGCCACGTTTTCCTATTTTACAAGTGCTAAAGATCGGCATTTATCTAGAAAGTTTTCAGAGTGCCGCTGCCATCATCATTTATATGCGCTGTGAAGTTGTGAATCAGGTTGTTGTGTTGCGGTCTAATTCATCTCAAGTCATCATGATGATGATACGCTACTGTTGTTAATTAATGCAAATTTTCGTAAATGAAATACACCTGCTGAAACTTGATGAGCTGAGTGTCATCCTTTGGGATGATATTTTACTGTCAAATGATACTGTAACAGGGATGATCAAGGTGTGAATTAGGAAGTCGGAAATTCTATAAAAACCTTTGCACATTGAAAAATTACGGTGATTAATAATATGAGCTAAATGTTACATATAATGATATCGAAATTTTTGGCAAAATCAATTAGGATTTCTTTCTACACTTGCATAAAAACTGACAGCTCCGTGTCGGAATCTCTGCAGTAATACATATTAAGTGTACCAAAGCCGTGTTGTGTGGTGATATGAGGATGTCACTAATTAGTAGAAACCAGAATGGGTAATAAAAGAATGACAAGTTTATACCCAACAAGAACATAAATTACCTGTCAAGGTATAAACCTTACGCTGATATTGCACAGGTGTCCAATGAATTTGAGAGAGAACTTTCTTGAGCCGAAGAAAGAAAATGTTGAAAAGAACGACAGCCCTCAAGTGCATACACGTGAGTTTCGTAACAGTGCTAATGATACGGTGCTAAATTGCTAATTCAGAGCATGTCATTTTCCTAATCTGAGTCAGCCATAGTAGTATTTCATGTAAAGCTGCAAAGTGTACATCACAACAGCTTCAACTCGCCTACAATTTTCAATATAGAGTACATACCTACTTAGACAATGTCAGCGAGACAAGATAAGACAAAAAGAGACATGTAGCATCTGATATGGTAATGGGAAATGATTGAAATTTCCTGGAAATTACTACCGTAAAGTGTGTTCATTATGAAGGCGTATATACTTCAAACCAACAAGTGTGTGTTTTTATGCCCTTGAGCCATTTCGCTTCTTCTTTTTTTCTTACAGCTAGGGCTATTTATCTTGTCAGATTTAATTCATGTCTTTTTGAATTGCAACTTTGTATGATTATTCCTTACGTGTTACCATTTCGCTGAACGAATGAAGTGAAGTAGGAGCCAAAGCCAAGCCAGCGGATGTGGAATGACAAGCCTTTTAAGAGAGTTTTGTTTGTCACGAACGGAAAGAAATTTAGATTTTTTATGCTAGAAAACAACAAGCCGAAAAGCATAATTTTAATTGAATGAAACGTCGACCAGCCGCGGAGGTCACAGAACAATATCGTTTTACAACAAGATTTGCAATTAGATATTCTTATGGTAATTGGAAAGAGGAGAGCTGCATCATATTTCATCATTTTCGTTTGGAATGCAATGGGTTTTCTTAGCCAATAATGATTTCGTGCGAGTGTGAAATGTCCCATGCGTAGATGAACCAATACTACAACATACCAATTGCTTCAATCGGTTTTTGGAAAAGAACCAACTTGCAAACTTACCTTATCTTTGGAGTGATCAAGACATAATGTAGCGAATTTTATACAAGCCAAAAATCCAGCCTTTAATGAGAAACACGCATCCTTTGAGATATAAACGAAAATATTGATCCATGAAGGCAAACCTGAAATATAGAAAAGTCTTCTGGGAGGTAAATGATTCTCAGGTATAAAAGCCAGGCGCATTTTTTGTTTCATAACGATCCAAAGAGGCTCATCAATAACAATCATGCAATCTTCATGAAATATGTTTTCTGACACCCCTTTGGGCAGTTATTGTCGTCTCATATTACAGTGTACTTTGTTAAAGAATTTCTGTAGTAAATTCAATGTCATGTCATGACTCATGGCATGGCATTATCATGTATCTTACCTTTACTCATAAATATACTATATCGAACTTGCATATCGTGATAAACAATAATCTTTGAAAAACAGACAGCTATTTGCATGTTACATGAGGCCACATTCTTCTTCAGTGTTATCCTAACAAATCTAGACTTAAAAACATACAATTCTATGTTTTCTAGATTGACATCTTGAAAAATATATACCATCATAATGTGATGTAACTGGGAAGTTTCTGTTGTTGAGCCGTATTTTTTAGTCACAAAAAATTCGCTACCTTTAGGATTGTTAATGCATTCGTGGCCACTCTGATTAAATCAAATTGATCAAATTATAACAACTGCGGTTGGTAATAAAGAAAAATATTTGCATACAGATGACATGACGTTGAATTCTTAATCGAGTGCATGTAAGAAAAGATTCGAATTCCTGATAGTATACACAATTAGATTAACATGTTGTAAGTAACACATTGCATCTCTTAACAATAGGTTTTTAAAAAAAAAAAGCAGTGCACTTATCATTAGCCGAAGATAAATACATGGTTCGATTTTTTCTCTCCTTTGACAAGTCAAGGTTTGACTTTTATAACTAGCACAATGTAATTTAGACTTTAAAACATTAAAATTTATTAATAAAAGTGTGCAACGTTTTTCAACAAAGTATGCCGCACAAGAACAAGCTTAGGAGTGACTCTCAACTCAATCTGTTTGCAAATTATTACAACCTTTGATGTTAAATCGTTCCTACACATTTGAGTAACAAGAAAAATGCAAAAATATTTTATATCTGGTTCTGACTCAAATGGCGAAAACTGGGTGGTATAACATGAAAACATGTACATTTGAATTTAAAACATAGTGTAAACACTGTCAAGAAAGCACTTTGGACGTGTGAATCAACGAGCTTGCAACTTGTAATAGATATTTTTCCATTTCATCTACCTTTTGTTTAATAACACATTTCAAATGGGGAAGGTATTTCATTTTGTACTTTTTTTAGTAGTTGAGGTAAAAATCTGAAACGAATTTATATTTACGCTCTTGATATGATGGATTTTTTCAGACATCAAACCGCATGATGTACTTCATGTTATATCTTACAAAATAATAATTTTTCATTGCAAGATGATGCTGGTACGTTGATACGTAGTACGCAGCCCATCCCATAAATATCATCCCATGAATTCAATTATTCACCAAAAAATCTTCTTGTTAGTTTGGATGGAGAAGTATTTCAATGTACCAAAATGTTGAGCAAGTAAAATAGTGACAGGTTACGCTTGTTAAAAACCAAGTTTATGCATAGTTAGATATCAGCACAAGCTGAGCATGACATTAAGCGTGGGTGTGTAATCTTATCTTAAATCTTTGTCTTGTTGAACTTTTCGGATTTCATTGATGAAACAATATGAGCACGATGCTGAACTTATATCAAAAGGCAAAATATAAATTCAAGAAAATCAATAGCATTGGAAAAGACAGAAAGTTTTTACCAGATGCATCGGATAATTGCATGCTTTCTCCATGAGACAACATTTTAGGCCATGGTCAAGGGTAAATATCCTGTAAATTCATGAGACTGGAACATTTATGCTAGGTAAATACGTAATACTGTCCATCCATACCAAAACACACATAATTCTGATGTAATAATGCTTTAGTAAATCCTTTTCATTTATTGCATTACACGACCGGATGTAATGGGAGTTTCGATACATCATATATCACTGTTTGTGATCTCACAAAGCTTATGTATACGTATGTAAACTTTTTACTAATCCTACCATACACGGTTGACTTTTGCTTTTAAAAGTTATCACCATTGCCTCCCCACTTCCGTTCCAGCCTTTAATGTTGGATCATTGTTCGCAAGCAGAGAGTATTACTGCTATGTGTGGATACATAACATTATTTTCTCATTTTCACCTTCGTCCTGGTCGTTGATTTATTTAGAAAAAGCTCATTGTAGCTCATCTTTGTATAAAATTGTGGGATGCAAAGAAACGGTTCGCTGATTCATTCTAACATTCGGAGTTTGAAAACTCTGACAATGTGACATGGGGTAGGCCATAGCCATGTCTTGTTATATTCTACACATCGCTGCAAATGCGAGCAACCGCATGCATCCGTAGCGGATATAAGGTTAAGCTTGAAAAGTTTGGATTTAGTTTTGGTGGTTTCTGGTACAAATGGAATGATTATCATTAAAAAATAGGCAAAGAGGAATCTAACTCAAGGTTATCAAATTCTACGGCACATATTTATAAATCTTTCTTTGAAAAGATCGTATCTATTGCATGTTTAAAAGCTAAACCTGGTTTTATTTTATTTTAGGCGTTCAATGAGGAGCAACATGCTCTTGTAATGTCTTCCCTTCAACAAGGTCTAGTCCCCTCAAAAAGAGGTTTAGATGGCATCGATAACCCAGCGTTAGACATAGGATTTCAAAATAACCCTTCATCAAACAGTCACCCGCACAATATCGGAAACAGTGCAAATTCCTCCAACCCATACCTTGGAAATAATCCAGGCAAAATGGCAGGATATTCATTTTCTGACTCGTCAGCTTCCCAAAGTTTAAGCTTGTCATCTTCAAATACTGACAGCTTGGATACTGTTATATACAAAGGGTAAGTTTAGTTTAATAAAACATCATTAAAAGTTTGTACAATTACCTAACTTTTCGGTAACTTTTTTAAAAATTGTAGTCCAAACGCTCCGGCAACCTCTGTCCGCGATTGGCAAAGGTCCAAAGAGACAATGCAAACGGATTTCGGTCACCGCAATGACGGCAATTCAATGCCAATGCGTGGCGATTCGAAGGGTCTCTTTGACAGTCGTTCCTACCCCATGCAACAGGTACATTATTTACAAGCTACATTTACATGTTTTTTGTTCACATAGATCATACTAATATATTCGATTATCAATGCAATTGAAAAATAGCCTTATTAAATGCATCCCTTCCATCTTATCACCTCTCAATGATGTTATAATTGCTCTCTCATCATAATTATGGCTAATTATAGCTATGGTCGCACTCCATTTCACATATAATCACAGTTTTGCTCAGGTCAAACATTTATAATTGCAACATAATTGAAGATGCGGTATTATAATTTAGCTTTAAACGTTAAGTTTATGTTTTTATGAATGAACAACTCGTTTTCAGTCTGCGTATGGCATGACGTCCGACATAATGGCTTAATTAATTAAGCTAGAAAGTTATTAGCGAATGATCAAACCTATAAAAATGCAGATATTTTATTAATTGTTACTTTATCTTATAATTTTGAAGTCTTAATTTCCGGCCAGTGTAATATTTCATTTTTAATTCTACGCTTTTACAAGAAATTTGCATTCAAATAGAAATGGAATGAATGAAACCGTGTAGAATATTGATGCGGGAGGGTTTAGTACCATTTCTTCCTCCCCAATCTTAAGTAAAACTAGTGTAGCATCAGCATCAAGTTTGCCTGTCACAATAATCTGTGTCATTAACGCTTCTTCATCAGAGTAAAACCTACTTTTTACGACCATATTTGCATACGGGGAGATAAGAGACAATCTAAACGTTCTGCATCAAGTAGGAGCCCAACACTTAAGCGTCCTCTAATCTTATCGACTCACCATATACCTGAGAGTTTGTAGATTATTGAAAACAGTTTGAGAGCAATGAAGATGGTGTTAGTTATGTAGGCGGAGGAGAGGATGCTACAAAACAACCGTATTTTAACCTGCTAACCATCCTGTCATGAAAGCTAAAAACTGTTGACTCTTAGAAGAAAGATGTGCATTGAGAAAATTAATGGAGTATATGTATCTCATCGTGGTGCTCGAGTTGATATCACAAGACATGACACATTAATGTTGTCCTTTATAGCATAACTAGCTAGACAGTTTTTTTTATACTATGCAAGTCGGTACATATCTGAATGGCTACTTTCTCTGCAGCCAGCAAAGCTACAAAACGCTGTTATTTATGTGAATGGTTGTGGAAGTTATAAAGGTGGGATTGCATAAAAACTTGAGCCGTATAATTAATTTCAAGCCGCATAAAACAAGTAAAGGATTAGTAGAATTGGATTAGGAAGGAAGTATCACCTGAAAACTATCACAGAGAAGGGGAAAAAATGTACCTAGTACATAATTTCTTTCGATAACAAATCTGAACTAAAATGGTAATAATTATCACATATTTTCTCATTTCCTTTCTTGCTTCATCTCTTGTAGGCATCTTCCTCCCCGTACCAACCCATGCAGTTTAATGGACCAGGTGGAAGTGGCAGTAGTGGTCAAACACCTTCATCCGCAGTGAATGGTGGAGGGTACGCAATGGAATATCGTCACCAACAACAAGTTCAACAGCAGAATCTTTCTGTGCAGTCAGTTCATCAGTCGCAACCGCCCCATCATCATCATTCGCAACAAAACGGTGGAATGAGACAACCCAACGGACCCACTCCGACGGCTTCGCAGTTGTCATATAACGCTTCTGCGAGTCCTATGCTGCCAACTAAAAGTCCAATGGTGACCCACAAACCTTTGCTTCCTCCTCCTGGACCAAGTCCCTCTTCGAGTTCTAACCAAAGTGTTCCAAGTGTTGGTAGTGGTAGTTCAAATTTAAAATCTAATTTAAATGGCGGTGTCAGTGGTAACAGTGGTGGTGGTGGAGGTGGGGATACTTCCTCTGTGGGCTTGGATAAAGCCAAAGATTCGACAAAAATGTTCCCCACGAAAACATACAACCACATCAAAGACATGATCTCTAGTCGTTTCGGTAATAATAATAGTGCTGCGAGTGCGAGCTCAGGCGGCATGCCACCAAAAGGCTTGAATAATAGTGCTGCAAACACCAACTCCAGTAATAGCAATGGCGCTAATACTACCAATGGAAATTTCAATATGAATGGCCAAAATGGTATGAATTCTTACATGGACTCGTCGCCTGCATCATCCATGGGAATACCATCACTACCGTCTTACGGTCACAGTCATGGGCATATGCATGGACACATGCACGATTCTTACGGAAGTGCACCAACATACTACGCAAGTCCACCTGCAATGTCTCCACCTGGTAATAATAATGGAGCCAATAATTCTGGTAATAATCAGCAGTCCATGATGAATGGAGCAAATTCCTATCGCAGTCCTCCAATGAATGATCGTAAAAATGTGAACACGAGCTTCCGAAAAGCCATACACCAGAGCACAATGAAATCAAACCTGACAGAAGAATCACTTCAGTTGAGACCCATTATGGAGAGTGCTAATGTGAATGGTAGTAATAGAGATTTGTATCGGTCCATACAGTATCCGCAGCAGAATGGTGATCAAAATCAACAGCAGCAACAACAACAGCAGCAACAGCAGCGCTATGGATTGGGTCATGAGCCACCGTCACCATCATTAGTACCACATCACGTAGAAAGAGCTCAAAGGGCCTTGGACAAATTATGTGAACCCGGCGGTCCCCAGTTCCACAGAACAGGTTCAGGGCCAATGACTCACCAGAACGGAATTAGCCGGATGGTGCAACAATTCTCTGGTGGCAATAATAATGAAGAGAACAGAGCAATGTATCCGAATGGTTATAATGGAGCTCAGGATAAAGGAAAGATTGGAGCAACGTCTTCTAGCTCAGGTGCAAGTCAATTAACAACAGGAGGTGAGCTTGGAGCAATTCCACGAAACCGGTTCAGTGTCACACCAGGTCCGAGCAGTAGCACGTCTAATTCATCTGGAGGAATGGGTGCTGGCTCAGCAGCCACAGCTCATAATACTGGTGGCATGAGTGTAGAAAGTTCACTTTCCTCACCATCTTCATCGAGCTACACGCATAGTAGTAAGCATCATGCTCCCACGACGTCTTTGCCCAACGGAAACAACACTGGTAGTAGCAGCAACAATAATAATAATAAGAGTGGTGGTAGTAATAACAATGATCAGCCTCCACCATTGCCAACATCACAAAAGCCGGAAGTGTCAGGGGCGTCTGGACATTCCTCGTCGGGTCTTTCACATCATCATCTTCACCATCTTCATAACCACAACACGCTAGGTCTTCCTCCAGTCCTTCCCTCAGTGCTGGTCGGAGAGAAGAGGGAAAACGGGGATGGAAGCAGTGGGACGATGGAGACACCTTCGTCGGGAACCATTCATTTAGAATCTGCACAGGGAGCAACAGGTGCAGCAGCAAGTGGGAACGCCTCCTCGGCTCTTGCATTGAACAAGAGCAAGAGTGAGCAACTGAAGAAAATCACGTCAGACTTGCATAATTTGGCCATTTCGGTGGCTGCGGAGCAACATTTTCATAACCATCATTTGCAGTTTGCTTCTGGCAGTGGAAGTAATAATAACCAGAGTAGCAGTAGTGAATGTGAAAATAAAGGTTCGCAGAGAATTGGTAGTGGACAGAGTCATACTACTTCGGATTCTGGTGTTGGGACAGTGATGTTGACCAAGTCCCCACTAAATTCTATTTCGGACCAGGAAAATAAAATTGGAGAAGACTTGCTAGGAGGGGAAAACCCCAAGTTTGGAGATAATGTTATGGATAGCGTTTCTTCAGGTAAATGTAAATGCACTACTACTCTTTTAATCTAAGATATTTAATTTATATGCTAATGAATACTTTACCGACATCAAGTAACCAAAAATCATTTCTTTCTCAATGATAGACTATTTTCAATTTGAGAGTATCTTCTTTATAGTAAAGTCTGTGATAAATTCATGATGAACATCAGATTCAGAATAATATTACAGTATAACTACGTATATTATAGCTTCTGAACCGACTTGTTATATACAACTACTAACTAACTAGTTACCCCTTCAATCGAGTGTCATAAAAAAGTAATTCCCTTTACCAAATCCCAACAACATCATTAAACTTTTAAGCGAAAATCCGCCTTTTCCTCAATTTGACTTAAAACTTTATTCTTGTATTATTATTATCACTTAACTTAATTGCAGACAGTATAACATAGTTGTAAGTAACCGCAGTAGTCTTCACATTCACATATTATGTACGTTTACCTTTGTAACGTACAAAGGAAATGCGAAATTTCTTTGTTTTTTGATTCACTTTGTTCTTGAAAATCGCCTGAGAATATTACTGCTTGTATGAAAAGCGAAGAAAGTGTGCACATCCTGTCTGTCTTTATACCATGTTCATGCACTGAATAAGTTATATGCTTGCTTCAGAGAGCAAAGTGGTTTAAACTTAAATTAAATTGACAAGTGCTGTAAAAGCTGACAACGGGAGAAGTAATCCAAGAGTTATATTTGCCTTGAAATACTGTGTAGTGCAGTGAGCTGACTAAATATCGAGATAATCATAAGTTTGTTTTTAAATTTAATTTTGAAGGTAACGATTCAGAGTGGGTTGACATTGTCGAGCCAGAAATAAGACAGATTCTTGAGTTGGAAAAGAAGGCAAAGCCTGGAAAGAGTTTACGTCCCGGTGAAAAAATGACTGGAGTACCTTTGGTGACAAGTACACCTGCACACATTACACAAGGCCATCATGGCAAAGTGAACCCAATGGCAAATGGAAACCCTAGCAGTAGTCACACAAAGAATGGAGAGCAACCGGATTTAATGGGTGATATCACAGCTTCACCAATACCACACCATCGACTAATGTCCGGCTCCCCTTCTCAATCCCCTAAAATTCCGAAAAAGTTTGATCTCAATTCGTACAAGTAAGCAGAAATTAAATAGGCCAAAAAAAATTGGCATGTAGTGCCGTGTATGTATAAGCGGATGTAAAATATATAAATGTTTTGTTTTTATTAGCAAAAAGGCCAGTCAAAACCGAAGCCAAGAGTTATTGGCCGGTCCCTCAGGTAGCAGCGGTGCACAAAACGGAGGTGGTCCCTCAAATTCCAAAGTTAAATCCCCCCGAAGTACAGCCAAAGTGAATCGTTCCAATTCTGGAGCTGGACAACAGAGGTGGAACGGGAGAAGCTCGAGGGGAGACAAAGGGGGCAAGAACGCGAACGCTGCAGCCCATAGGTTAATAAAAGACCTGGGGCTGAAAGGCATCAAACTTAGCAGACATGCTGCAAGTAAGGAGGAAATGTTCAAATGTATTTGATTTGATAAACTTACAAATTACATAGAATGTTTTACTCAGCCACCGTGTTCCGATATGATAACCAATGTTATGTTACGACTAAACTTTGTAGGTCAGATCCTGTATCCTCATGATGATAACGGTGATATGACTTCCACAACAACTGGTCTAGATTTAGAATCCATGTTGGATGGCCAGACAGAACAAACTTCGGATGATGACGATGATATGAGTACAACTATTGACACCACGGATGCTCATGCCATTCGCAGGCAGTTGGAGAGCTTGGAGTCAATGTACACTGAGGTAAAGCTTATTCTAAAATGAAATGAAATGAAATTCATATAGAATCGTTTTTTTTAATTTTGCATGTTGAGTTGTGAACTATACTTCTGATAATAACCTTTGATTTTTTAAGGTATTGAAAGTTCTTGGGGCAAAACGATTTTCTGGAAATCGGTATCCCACGAATGACCTCAGAAATGCCAAACGACGACCTTATGGTAGCATGTCATCATTACCCAGCTCCGTTAGTAGTCGACCGTTCCGAGAAAGAAAATTGAAACTTGATGACAAGAAGAAAGTTAAAGATATCAAGGTAATTTTGTCGTTCCTTGTGCCTTGCTCTGACTTACTATGTAAAAATTAATTTCCATGATATAAAATTACTTTTTTCTTTCAGAGTATCAACAAACGTTTCCAGCGATTGGAATCTCACGTTGTTACCCTTGCACGTAGTGTCGCTCACTTGTCTTCTGAAATGCGTACTCAACATATGATGGTTCAAGTAAGTTTTATTCGTTAAAATGAAACTCATTTTGGTCGTAATGTGTTGAAACCATATTAAACATTATGATTCTTATCTTATAATAATAATAATAGGAAATTGAAAGCATCCGTAACGAGATGCAACAGTTGAGGAATCAAGTAGTAAAGTCTTCCATGCAAAATCAGTCTGCAGCAGCAGCAGCTGCTCAAAATTTTGCCAGAGTGGCTAGTGGTCGTAATGGAGCTGGTGTGAACCTTGTTAGTACAACAGACTGGACTTCCTTTCGCAATGCTCTTCCGTCCTTGACCAACCCGTGTCGTGTCAGGAAATTGACAAAATTCTTTGGAGATGAACCACCGCTTGTAAGAATCTTCCTGAAGAAACTTGGATATGAGGTTGGTCAAAACTTTATTAATTAAAAACAATTATTAAGAAATTTTACTACATGATTGCAAGCGATTCTGCAGGACAGATTTTATTTTTGGGCTAACGATGACGCGCATTGTAAACTCTGTTTGTCTCTTTTAATCTTTTAACAGAAATACGCATCAGCCTTTGAGCAGGAAAGGATTGGCATTATGGAACTACCATATCTGACGGAAGAGCGTCTAAACAAAATGGGAATCCCAATGGGTCCTCGACTTCGTATCCTTCAAGAAGCGCAGCTTTGTCTGAAGCCTGGTTATCATCAAACTCACGAATCACATCACACACATCATCAGAGCAATAACCATGGACCAGGGAATCTGAGTGTTTATGTCGTGTAAAATTCTACATGAAAAGAGCTTTTTGTTTTTGCACGAGCTGTGTGTAATATAGTTAATTTGTATGACATTTAAGGAGTTTCCTCTTAAAAAGCATGACGTATATGAGTTGAGTGGAAGTACTTATGAAAGCTGCGCAGTTTTGCATTTTTATAACTTTTAGCATAGTATTATGCATATGTATTTAGACATGTTTGCGTTGTTGTGTTCGCAATCGCACGACAAATGTTATTTTCAGATTTTTATACAAGCACCATACTCTTTCTTCCGAGATCTTTCATACAAACAAGAGATTATTTATTTTGCACGATGTTTTACAAGTTTTGTACAAGTTTTAGAGCATTTTATTGTGTGTATAATAAACTGTTTGTAGTTAATTTTCCTTAAGTACCTAATTGAATTCATTTTGTACAAATCACGAGTAAACTGTCTCTCGATAATATTTATGTATATATAAATTAGTGAATACACTATATATTTGCAGTTTGCGCTAATGTAAATGTACATTTTAGAATATTTCCCTATTTGTTTGTACGATTGATACTTTAATGCGTGTTGCTCATTTTGATACCGACCGTTACTATTTATAAATATAAATCATTATAATAAACTATACAAGAATATTATTCCGAAATTCGAACCGGAGAACGTTTAACTTTCCTTGTCCTTATATTCATTTTGTGATTTTAGCAAACATACTAATTATCTCTCGCATGATCAGTAGTTTTGGGATTGGCAAAACTGGAATGGCATGACGCAAGGTGTTCTTAAAAATCTTATCCAAGCTATTGACAGCAAGAAGTCAGCAAAGAACACGAAATTCTTTGATGACTTTGTCGAAGGAATTTCTGAATTTTACAATGTATAACTGCTAGTAGCATCATGTAAAGGTTGTCCAGGAATACTCATAACTACGACCGTCAATTGAACGATTAGTAGGGATTGTAGTAGTATACATTCAATTTAATATTAAACTCTTCTGCAGTCATTCATTCCATCATTCATCCAACAACAGACAAGGTTGGACGTATGCATGTACGCTTACATATATCGGTATGCATTGTATGAAACTACGTATATCTATAAGATTATTATATACTCCAAGAAACGCAAACAGCAGAAGTTCAGAAAAGGTCAGGATTATTTGTCCAGCGTAAGTTAACATCGTTGCTCCATACTTTACAGGATGTAATAATTGCAGTATATATGACATGTAATGAATATATGTGTATTAAGTACGTGTAATTCCTTGAAGAATTAATTTCGAGAACATGATGATGGAGACAGTGAATATGAACGAACGACGTAATCAAATACGAAGCGTAATATCAGTCTTCAAGTAGAATGATAAAAGGACATATTCATTTAATTAGAGTATCCAGCGTATGTTTTTAGCATTTATATGAATTTACTCCAGCATAGATTTCTAATGCATGTAAAATTTATATGCACTAGATAAATTGAAGTTAGTTAACACAAACGGATAGTTCTTGCCTTCCGACGTAAATATATATTTGGTATTGAACGGTAATCGCTCATTCAAAGCCCTTTCTTTAGTAGCGGTGGACGACATCTTTGATGTCTGTGAGAACAGTACAAGATTTCCAATAAATTTAAAAGCAGTGCAATAAAATTTAATATTTCTGTTTGAACCTACGTCGTGTTTGTACAAAACTAACCTGTAAAATGAAAACCGTGCTATTTTGGATCCTCGTTGGATCTGTTACTCTTGTGACTGCTGAAGTCATTGAAAATACGCAATGTGACACAGGCCGTGATGCAACTGGTAAGTTAAATCAACCTTTACGAGTAAAACACAAGCGAACCTTTTTAAGCAAAACAGCAAACTTTCAAAAGTGTTTAGTTTGATGTACTTTATCATTTTGTTCTAGTTTTGAGCGCTTTGCATGAAATAACCGTGGACCCTTGCCCTGGAGCTGAAGATGGAGAGCCATGTGAATTGCACAGGGGTTCTAATGCCACCGTTTCTTTTAGATTCACACCAAGTAAGTAACGCATTTACATTAATCAAATACATGGTACATTATTTCATCAGCTACAGCAAAAATTTATCTAGATCGCAGCTACCTACTAATTTATAAATGAATTTGGACTTTTTTATTTGATACTCAATATTAGCACACACTCCCACGCGCTTGAAGTCATCAATTGCATGGGTGAAAGGTAACACTGACCTAGCATTCCGAGCTATGAGACCTGATGCATGCTTGTACATGGATTGCCCAGTGCGTGCGAATGAAGAGATGACATTCAGTGCTACACTTTCCCTCGGTAGCACATTGCCAACTGTATGTACAATTCAAACTCACTCATCAAAAACATAATGTTTTTACATATATCTTTCCTGATCTTTTAAAATGAGCTAACTGGAATGTGGGATTGATTTTTAGGGATTATATCCATTGAAAGTCAAACTTCAAGAAGTTCGAGGACGTAAACGAGTGTTTGCTTGTCAACTTTTCGACATCAAACTAACGGATCCGGAATAATTATATTGAAAAATTTGAAAGCAAGCACCCTAACATTAAATATTTTTTGGTAAATTTTTGTTACAATTTGGTGAAGGCGCAAGACAGCTTTGGAAAGGAGTCAGCTTATCGAAATGGAAATTACTTGTAACTTATGAATATTCTAACCTTCAAAGGTCATTTCCAAATACATAAAATTAGGATTAAATTACTAATACTAACATCTTCACAATTCTGTAAGAGTCTTCTCTGTAATAAATATTACGTTCCTTTACTCCAAATGCAAATCATATATGTAATATTATTGATAAAACTGTTTTATTAGGCAAGATGCTTAATCTTGTCTGCCCAAGGAAGAATGAAGTACTTTCAGCAAGCTTAGCTTCATGCTGACATATAGTCCATATATATTTATGCAAGTAACTGCGCAAGCAGAGATAATGTTCACAGTTCACCCTCAATACTGTCATGATGCAACAAGATGAATAATATGGAATATGAGATTTCTTCTTCTCAAGCTTTGATTAACAAGTTGAGTCATCATGAACAAGCTTAAGATTTCCACTCCAAAGTCAAAGAAATGCATAATTTCCTTCACATAAAAAAAGTTCCCCTCTCCAGCTGCATTAGTTTAACAAGATGTCTAAGTTTTTATTGCCCTCTACATTTGTGAAGCTAGCCAGCATATGAAATGCATATAATATCAACTCTGATGAATCACGAATGTAAGGGAAGGGAAGGCATGTACCCGAAAGCTCAGAGTTTAGCTAAAGTTATCATCATCACTCGAATAAACGAAAAACCAAATGCTTACATATGAACGTAAACATGTAATGTATATGCATATCTTAAGAGGACATTGGATTTTGATCCAGTTCTTTTCTTTTTGGTTGTCACCCTTCACTCTCACAGTCATTTACTCTAACTCATTTCATGGGTACATTTAATTTGTTTCTTTTCATTTTTAAACGTTTGGTACAACTTAATATAATTTACTTTCACTTGTGCAGCTAATTAAAGTAATTATAAATTAAATTAAAAGTGCAAGAGAAAAATAGCAAAAAAATCAGTTCGTATTATACACATTCTTTCAAATCGCATACAGTCAATATGTTGATGATTAAAGAAATTTTAATTCTGGCCCTGATTTACTACTGGTTTATTGCTGTGTCTGCAGCAGAAGTTATCAAGACAAAACCTTGCAAAAAAGGAAGGGATCTTGACGGTGAGTCAAATAAAAGCTTTAATTTTATCTGAATTTGATTGCGCTGCCGTCTAATTTCATAATACAATACCATCCATGTTTTCTGTGTTAAATTAATCTTTTAAATGTCTTATGAGGATTTTTTATGTAATTATTTTAGTAAAAAGTGAAGTTCATGAAGTGAGCATATCTCCGTGTCCGAATGGAGGATCATGTGAGTTGTACAGAGGCGAAAATGCAACTATTACTGTTAAATTTACCCCAAGTAAGCTAAATACTAATAATAATAATAATAATAGAAATGCATGATAGTTCATATTGGCATTAATAGCACCAATTTGAGAAGTAAAAATCCATCCTTTGTTGTATAGCTGAAGTTCCTGCGATCTCAACTTCCTGCAAAGTGAAATCCAAGCTGGCGTGGGTATCCAAAATCGAAATGGATTTTGGTGGCATTTCATCCAATGCTTGTGACTATATGGCGTGCCCCATACAACCAAACGTTGAAAATGTGTTCAATGCAACTTTCTTCGTATCTAAAATGTGGCCTATTGTAAGCACCTATACAAATTGATGCATTTCTCGACTACTATATATGCATTCTCCGTGATAGCAATTAACATTCGAGATTTGATTACTAATCATTCATCTTTGCAATTTTCCGTAGGGCACATATCCACTCAAGTTAAGAATTCAGGAAAAAGGAGGACCAAGAAGAGTATTTGTATGTCAGTTGTTCAAACTCAATCTTGCTGACCAGCCCGCAGATAACGTTGTGTTCTAATAATTGCATTGCAATATAATATAAGGTGGTAAACGAAGGCTGAAATTGTCTGTGTTTTAGAATTTAATCTTTGAATTATTTTGTTGTTTAATCTATTGATTTACTTTCAACGATAGTTTTATATTCAATTTTTTTTTGTTTTATACAAAGTTAATATTTTCAGAGTATCATGCATAAAATTATGCAGTACTAACTGCTGTTCTCTATTAAACAAATAATAGTGGAACTATCGAATGCGTTTCTATTTAATCTTCGATGTGATAATGGTTAGAGTGTTACTGGAATATTTTAAATTTATGGGTCACATTGAAATCAATATAAGTTTTGAACGTTTTGAAACGAAAACTTATGGAATAAACTTTGCTAGAAAGATAATTCTTGTAGTAGTATCTTTTTACTCTTGAATTAATATTGATTATGTTATAAATTAATAAATATAGTTTATTTTAATGATTTGGCGATGCCCTTGACTTGACTCTTTCATCTAGCCTTCATTCAATACCAGTGGTCAGCTATTCTAATGGATTTAGACTGCATCTGTACTTTTCCCAATTGCCATCATAGCGAATCCAAATGCTGGCAACTGCAAATCAATGATAAGAAAGCTTAGTCGTAAACCTGTTTCTATTTTCGCACATACTGCTGGCCTTACAACTTGTATTTAATTTCCATATTATGCATACTTGATTTGGTTCCATGTATAATTGGACATGCCCCATGCGTTGTACTGTAAACTGGACTTCCGTTTCGTTTCACGTTATACCTTTGTTGAAATAACATATAACGGTAATTTTGTTGTAGGAAATTGTAAATCATAATTAATAAAAGATAGGTGTATACTAATAGATAATTAAGCCATTCAAAGGTTTGTACCAACCAGAAAATAGCCGAACCCTTAATGGGATTTGATGTGACTCCAGCATCAACAAATACGGTGCCGCCGCCATATTTAGGTACATCCAACTGTGATATTAAAAATATTGAAGACATAAGATACCATTGGAGGCAACTAAACTATGATGTATTTTATCGTATACTCCAGTTAGTATTTTACATACATAATACAGCATGGTGACCATCCTCTCCCCACCGTGAGTTGCTCCAGCAGGAATTGGTGGAATTAGGAGATGCGGTTTTATTATCTGAATTTTCAAAAATGTTTTCAAAAATATTATATATTTATATAAGTAGACAACTGTGCTTCTGTAAATCCCTTACGTTGTCCCTATGATGTATATAGTGGCGTCCAGGAACATAATCCGCAATTTGAATTTCCTCTGCAGTTGTCCAGATTTTCAAGTCAGTCATTAGCTCTGCTTTATTTATGAGTTCTGGAAAATCCTTGTGTTGTAGCCATGCTCCTGACGAAGTTCGAACTAAAGATGGTAAGTTTAACCCCTTCTCGGTAAAAACCACGGATTTTTCTAGGTTATCCTTGGATGCTAACTGTAAACCTTCTATTTGGCTCTCTGATAAAACGTCGTACATTTGAAGTATTAGAGGATCTAAAGATAACTCTTCAGTTTTAAGGGGAACCAGTTGAAAATATGGATTTGTCATTTTGAAATAACACTTTAATTGTGCTTGTATGGAAGAAGGCTGCGATAATTACCCAAAAATTGATTAAAATTCAAGCATGATTTTATAATTTTTGTGAGAGTTTGCTGATAAAAATACGATATACTTGATAGTTTGAGCCAGAGCACAGTCCCCAAAAGTTTGCTAGTGGATCATTATAAGGTTTGACTCCAGCGAAATTCTTATGCCATATTCTCCTCGCTCTTATTCGACCACTTTCTCCTTCATAGGTTTCCTTATGAAAAAAATTTAGCAATTTCGACCATATGTCAGCTCCTTTGTATTGGAGAGCTTTTCTGAACTTCAAATTATGCTGAAAATTGTATTAAACATGTTAAAGGAGTAGTTATCGTATGAGCATAATTTCATAATGGTGTTTGTAAATATCTGAATTTTACAATTTGAATGGTCTCATTCAGCAAACTGGAAACTCTGTGTATGTCAATGCTACGATCTTTTTCATGGGAAGTTGACAGATTTTTTGCCAATTCCAGCCATTCTATTGCGGCATAGTAGTGCGTTAGATTTAGTGCTATCTTTCCTAATTGGTAGCATTGATAAGCGTTCAGTTCTCCTCCATATGCACTGTCAACTTCTAGACCTATTCGTAGCTACTCAAAGGAATGAAAAGTTATTTTAAAAATTAAACCCGTCGCTTACGACTAGGATGTTACCTGTTTTGGCTGAAAACCGTAAAAATCGTGAAGTCGCTCCACGTCCATTTTGCTTGCTATATACTCTATATTTCCTGGCCATCTTCTAATTCGCTGGTTTAACAGCTCTGCAGTTTGAAGCGGAACAATTCTGAATTGCAACGGTTGCTGTTGAGTTCGATCATCCAGTTTTGTTTCTAATGCTTCATTTACCTTATCTAAAACGATTATATTTTTACGAACAGAAGTAACACCAAGTCCATTTTTGTCTAATATATTTTCACCTGCAGAGTTTAGATAACCGTAGCTTCTCTTCAACTTCCGTAAATCATGTAATGACGAACTGTATCGATGACTCATTAGTAAAGTTAATACTGCGCTTGAAGCAACAACATTTGCACGTTGTTTACTCGTGGGTTTTGGTTCATAAAGGTGCTTCATGACTTCTCCAGTCGATTTTTCATAGTCCTCCACAAAACTAAAGATGCAATAGATTTGTGATAGAAATTTTGATATGCTTGTGAATCAAATTAATTAAGAGTGAGATAGATTGTTACTCTACTTATTCATGAAATCCACTTCCTGTTGTAGGTAATTCAAACGTTCCTTTACTGCTTTGTATACCATTTCTTCCTTGGCTGCCCAAAATGTGACGTTTTGAAATGATCCTAAGATTCCCAAATCAGGCATATGTAGCCTGGAGAGAATTGTGTGTTCATTATCGTCCTCGTCATCTTCGTAATCCTCACATGCTTCGTCATAGTACTTTTCGCTCTCATTTTGCTTGATAAAATCACAATTCGTGGTATGGTTTTCGATGTCACAATTCTGTTTCACAAATTTTGTGTCTACATCAGCTAGGATGATTGTAGTTAACAATAGAATTATTATGAATTGGGATGCTCGCGTATTGCTTGCTTTTGGCAATTTCATCTTTGAAACATAACACGCCAGTTATGAGGAAAACATTGGAAATGAATGAATTACTGATGAAAATAAAACTCAATTTATATAATAAAATGCAAGGTTATTAAAGCCCATTGTTTATTAAATGCACTTTCACCTGCAGAATAATACTTGCGATTAACAAAGAAAACAAAGCAAGCATATCACATCACAATGATAACTATTATGGCCGACAACAGTTGTGTCAAAGTCAAAGTCGATACTAAATCACTTTTATGGCAATCATAATTTGAGAATTTGTGCTACAATGCAATAGTTGTAATGAGATTCACAGGCGACATCAAAAATTAATTTAAATACGCTTTCCTATTCATTATTATTTACATTTTTATATACTAGTAAGTTACATTAAATACTGAATAAATAAGGTCAAATATAAAACTCAATACAATTATGTACATTTGTACGCTCTTACAAACACACATACACAATCTCCATATTATAATGAAACAAGTTTAATAATTATTAGTCTATTCGAATCCCCCGTTAACTTGTCCCTGGCCATTTTTTTCTTTGGTGTACACGACGGTGTCGTAGTGTTTCTTTTTACCTGACTGTCCCGTCGTTCCACCAACTGCCGTGCTAACAGTGGCAGTAGAGGAAGTTTCCCGAGTAAAACTTGAGGTAAATTTGGATATTGCGGATGTGAATACTACAAAAAAATTGAAGTTTTATTTTCCAATGCAATTCGTTTGCAAGTTATGAATATGACGTTTGAACTACCTTTGAATATTGGATGAGTCTGCTCCAAAAGGTTGAGAGTGGTTCTTTTGCACACAAAAATAATAAAAATGAGTATTCCTGACAGAGCATTGTATATATCGAATATAATCCACACCACGTGGTTCTCAGCATCTTCCTTTGTAGCCGCCCAGCTTATAACTTCGAATATCCAAAGAAGTCCCATCACCACGCTCAGTTTCAAGAACAGCAATACACTAAAAACCACAACGTTATATTCATTAATCCTACAAATGGACAATTTAAGAAATTCTCACAATGCCCATACGTTTGTTTATCTTCTGCTCGTTTGTTGGACCTCAAGTTATTAGTGCCCTTCTTGAAGGAATACAATCCGTACAGAGTTAGTACAGCAAATAAAAACGCAATAGCGATGATAATGGAGAGAATATAGTAAACGTAGTAGCCTTGGGCCCATGGTGAAACGAAGCAAATAGGGTCTCCATAGTCAGGGACAGGGACTCTTGTCCTGCGGCATCTACAAGAAAAAAATAAATGGTGAATTTTCAAACTTCGGATTCCATAGTTTAATGGTTCAATAAAGCATACGTACTTATAAATTGAATTGAGGGTCAATGATACTCCAGTGACAAGTAGCGGGAAGCCCCAACCTCCCAATGAAAAAATGAGAAAGCGTTTCCATCCCTTACCCCCATCCGGGCGGATGGAACTGTTAAAACAAACCAAGAATTATAAATTTACCACAGAATTCTTATTGAATACTTTTCCTTCATAACTCATCTCTCACGCATACCTGAAAGTGCACCAAAGGTCGATATTTACAACAAGCAACCATGTAAATGATGCTATCAAAAAGTACTGTGCTACGAAACCTTGAATAGAAATACGATATTTAGCTTAACTGGATTTAAACTTGCTATATGGTCCTTTTAAAACAAGTCATTTTTAATCAATTACCATTAACAAAGCAAAAACCGCCAGGGTTATCATTGCCAATAATGCCAAGAAGGTGAGCTGTCCCCATACACACATTCATGAAGAACAGAGCTGTGGTGCAGGAGCACAGTACTTTACCATGAATATTTTGTTTGGGCCACGTTATTAAATAAAAGAGACTAGTCAGCAGATGAAAAAATGCCCCAACGTACATACAAGCCATGTAAATACGAGACGTTTCATTTTTAGTTTCCTGAAACATTATATTTTAAACATATATGGACTTATTTCAAAAGTCATTAATTATTGCTGTTTTTAAACTGAGAAAAATAAAAGCTTCCTCACAGGTTGTGCTCCAGTTGTACACAATACGATGATATTTTTTAATTTTCCATCCTCTGTTTGAGACTGTTCGTAACAGTACGGAGCGTCAGAAGGATGGTCGAAAAATTCCCAATTACGATATGCGCCGATAAAAGCTGTTTTGCCGTTTATTGATGGATAGAACCTACAATAAAGAATGTTGTGAATTTGCTTGTCACTTGTCATTTGTCATTTTTAATAAAATTATATACAATGCTCTACAATAAAGTTAAAATTATTCATTAGCATCTTACTCATTGTTGCAATCGTCCTCTTCCCAAGGCTCCCTATTTTCACAGCCCAATCTTGGAGAATGGTAAACTGGGCTGAAATTTCCATCAGGTATAAATAGCGTAAGGGTTTTAGGATCCAGGTAACTTGGAATCCACTTGGTGTTTCCAATATTGACACAACCCCCTTCACCAAGAACCGCTCCTACTGGACAGCACTTATTGAGCACTGGTCTAGATTTTAATGGATGACAAACTCTAAACGTTGCTGTTGCAGTTTCACCATGTCCCCTATGAAATAAAACCAATTACTGTCACGATCCGAAAGCTAAAAGTTATGTAAGTTTATAAAAGTAATTTCTTACGTGATATCATTCAGACAGTATTCATCCGGAGAATAATATGTTATAGATTTGTCCGACGAATTTGACACTGACAGGTAGCCGTTATCCAATAAAGCATTCATGTATCGTATAATTAAATGCAAGTTTGTTTCTGTCAAGTTTTCGCCTTCGGGAAGGAGATTGAAGGCAGACTTTGATGATGTAGAAATCTCGAAAAATGACTTTTCTCCGCTTGGGCATGCATGTAATGTATTTTCAAGGCTAAAATATTGAATGCAATATAGGAAATGATATATTTCATCTAGTTTATATACAATAAAAACGAAATTTACATATACCACTAATTTTACCTGTGATTTCCCAAAATATAATCAAATTCAAAGGAACTATCCATCAAGAATATTGGGAGTTCAACCGAGCTTCCGTTTTTCAGTTTGCTCGTTTCACATTTCCTTAGTTTCAGTTCAGTATTTTGCTGAAATGCTACTTCTGTATGATCTTCCAAATTGTTTGTTGGGTTATGGTCGTGACCCTCATCATTGCCATTTTGGAAGCCATCCTCAGTTGGATTCGCGCAACTCACGAGAGATACAAGCGATAGAAGGATGAATGCAAAAATTGCATGTATTGTGAAAATTTGACTGATATTTGATGCAGATTTAAGAACACGTTGTTGTTGTTTTTGTATCTTCATAGTGGTAGTGTGATGGGACTGTGAGTCCATTTTGTATTCAACTCATAAGTTATTCACTTCCAACTTTAAATATGTTCGGAACACTTAACCTCAGGCATTTACAACAACTGAGTATAGCTTAATGCCCACCAACAGTGTTAACTAGAAGAAGATGACTGTTGATCTTGAATGAATTGTTGAATTTTGTTTGAGATGTATATATATCAAAGATGCACCTTTGATCTATCCTGATGTATTATTAAAATTCATTTTAAAACTTTTTGATGCCATGCTATGCAATTCGGTCACACGCTCACACGTGAGTTTAGTTTCATTGAACAGGTTTTTTAGAGACTTCATGCAAATTAGCACAATTGAATGTTGCAACGATACACGTCCATTGTCTCTGCATGTATGTGCATGCAATGTTTTAGGTAGCACAACTGAAGATAGGAAGACACAGCCAACAGCACAGTGGTTGGAGTTTATAGCGTTATGGGCGATTTGATAAATAATAACCTCCAACGTTTTTGTCGTACTGTGCGGTATATTTTATCGTTTAAACGAACGAATAGTTCGAAAGTACCAATCACTGTGACATAAAAATGTTAGGTAAATAAAACACTTTTCGTCAGCGTGAACTACGTGATCACTATACAACAATTATTGCTTGGCAAGATAACGACAAACCATCTCCTTTTAATGGTTGATGTGTGAATGTCTCATTCACAAGTTATACATCAAATATATATTTCATGCGCTTGCTAAATGTATACAGTCATCACATCCTCAATATCTTCGACTAGCCGCAAACTTCTGGGCACACAAAGTCATTTTTATGTAGAAATTTAGTTTTATTCTTGGTACAAATTAGCCAGTAATTTGCAGTGGTTGGAACAAGGTATTACAATAGGTAGTTACTAGATAATATGCTACATTATGCTTCATAAAATATTCTATTTACGTAAGTACCACAAATTAAAGATTGCCATGCGTGTTGCCAGTTGCTGGAAAGTGGGCAAGGGCATGTCAGCAAGAAAACAGGAAGAGAAATAGAATAGGAGACCGCAATTTACATGTTAAATAAATTTAAATAATGTTTTTCAGTGTAATTCTCTAGTTACAAGCTATAAGATAACTTGTTTCGTATTTTATAGAAACATGACATAAGTTTTGCGGTAATCTGTGCAAAAATTAGTTGAAACCAGACTATGCTATGACACAATTGAGAAAAACTTACAATGTGCGTATTATATAATCGCATGCATTTCGCCCTAAAACTACAAGTTGTAAAACCGCTGCGCTAATGTTTAAAGTTATATTTAAGGAACTTACATGGTATAGATTATATTCTCCACTATTAAAATGACCACATCACAATTCACAACCATAATTTACAAATTATTCCATCTACCATGACCTCATACAGAAAAGTTGTCACTTGCATCGACGAAAATGATATAGTAGAGTATATTCACGCTTCTACTTGTTTTTAGCATTTTATTCCAGAAAACTGAGAAAAGTAACCAAACACGACAAACATTAGGTGGTTGTTTACACAGCTATCGAAATTAATAAGCCAATGATGACTGATTAATCTGATTTCTGATTCATGACACTATTACGTGATTTGCTGTGGTGTATTAGCAGTCTCACTCCAGCCATAATTATTATGACAAATCAAAAATGGTAATTGTGGTATCACGCACGTTTTGGCAACTTAAAACATTCACAAAGTCATGCTAGTACGTCATGATATTAACAAGAGCTTATAAAATGTTACTGTAATTATGTACTAAGATGGCTCTAAAAGATCTCCCCTAAACTCCAAATAGGCCCGAAGTGCCTGGAGGATTATGACAATAATAGAAAAGCAGCTTGACTCGTTCAACAAGTTGTGAGATCTTCCATTGTAGCAGTCTTTTCTTTGCCAAAGTCGTAAAAGAGCTCTGCTGCAAAAGAGTTGGTAGTAGAAAATGAAACCATGAAACCCACTTGTCCTATGAATTTTAAGTCGGATTGGAAAATTAGAACGACCATTCGCAGCACAGGTGTGAACCCAGTCCAGTATGTGTTTTTAAGGCATGCACACATTGTATTCAATACATACTACACATTTTTAGAAAGGAAAGCCCATTAAAAGTCGTGAGTTATGAATAATGTATACAATACGCTGTATATAATAAAATATGTTTGTTTACGTGACATACGTACACAACAATGGTGATATTGATGGAGGCTTATAAAGAGCTCACAACTGTGTTCAACAACAGAAATATTTTGTGTGGTATAAGCTATGACGTGATGTTAGACGAGGCTCAAAACAAACTGCTGATGTAAATGACTCAAACTTGAATATAATTTCAGTAAAGTGTAATGTCGCATGTAGATTACTTCCCGTATCTTTACGTGGGCTCACACCAAAAGAACATTATCATACTCATTATCACATTTGGTTGCCTCTTAAGCATATTTGCACTTTTCTTTGAACAGAATACACAACACCAATTTCCCAGAAAGATCATATATGTTAATAATATTTTTATTTTACATCCAGTGCGCATTGATAACAAAACAATTTGTGTAGCTTTAAAATATTTAGACTTTTCCGTATCGCTGGTTCCTGTTGCAGATGGTAGGTAAGTTGGCTTAAGAAGATTAGGATGATGTTTTTTCTTGGAAAATAATAAAAGCTCTATAATTGATGCTTGGGAAGCAAAAAGTGCGTGAAATATAAGCATGCTTTGCGACAACTGGGCTAAGTAATTAATGCCGTCCAAAAAATGGCACATCACAACAATTCAATTGATCCGGTTCGACTGAAATCTGCAGCGATGAGGGAATTGCGTCAAGAAATACCTGGAAAGTGATGAAAAGCGGCTCATTAAACCGTAATGTTATGTACGCTGGCGTTCTTTTAAAAAACAAGTTTAATATGGTGATAATGTATGCATGCCTGCAATGCAACGGATGCTATTAAACTTATCACTAATCTAATGTCATGTTGTGCAAACTGAGAGTGGATTCCTGGAGAGTCATTACGTACGTTGATAGTTATGACAGAACTTATAAATAGCTGGTTAACCAAAGTCAAAGTGAGAATGATTGAACTGTTTGCTTGCCTAATTTTCTAATTTACATTTTTTCTTTTTATCAACCAAAATGCGCTCTAACGTAATAAAAACAAAGTATTACATCATCAGTTTGAAACTAAACTTTTATTAGCAAATAATCCATTAAGCAATATACATAATTAAGATATTATTTTCTTATCTAGTATTTATTAGATAACATCTTATTGTACTGACTGTTTTAATGTCTATTCGATGTTGATTACGTTAACGTTTATAATGTAATATTTACGTGTAGTTGCGCGAAGATTATAAGATAGTTGTTTTCTAAAACATATTCCCTGAACTGAAGTCTTTCTATAATAAGAATACCTTCTAGGGGCAATGGAAGAAGAAGAGAAATCTTTGCCATTAACTTAGCAAACTGCTTCGTTTTGTCAACTATTTTGCGGTTACGTTGAATGCGACCATCTCGTTTGGAAATTGGTTATCTGGGGTGGGGCACTTGATTTATCCTAAAGATTTGAATCATGTCTGTGAGCTTAAAACATGATGAAGCAAAGTAGGCGGTGAGGCAATGCTCAATTCATCGAGTTTCTAGTTATGTCAAGTGGCTAGATGACATGAGATTCACGGGTTTTTCAATTTTAAATTTCGTCTTCCGTTCTAATGTCACGATTTCATATCTCATGTTTTTTTTAAATCTCATTTGAGTTGGTGGACGTTTTCGTCTTGAAATCCATATAGGGCATCTTTCGTGGCATTGCTCTTATAGATTTACAACCATAATTTCATAGAGAAGATAATCATAAGCGTAAGATTAAAGCGGACGGTTATCTTCGAGAGCGTCATTTTGGAATTGCATAATATGATTTTTTAAATTAAAACATTAGTTTTTCAAATGCAGTTTTCGGGAATCTGAAAATCGTGATTTCGTTGGTGTATGCAGGCTTGTATACAAAATAAATATATGGTTTAAAACGAATTGCTTTCACCGATGCGTTTGTATATACCAGTTACGGCCAAATAAATTTATATCTAAATTAAACTACGTCCCAAAAATGTGATTAAATGCCCATTTGCCAACCTTTCCATACACCCTTCCATTCAGGAAGCCAGGCTCAAAATCCGGTTTACCACCGTCACTGCTCTTAACAAACGATTGTGACGGCGGTTGACAAGCTGGCGTACCCAGTTTGTAGTTATAACTCGGTCCCCCTATAACATTAGCTTGAATGCTTTCATCCACCTCAATACTTGTGTCATAACTCATATAATTCCACCATTTCCATAAATCCTTGTACCATTTGTAATTTCGTTTCTGCATGGGAATTTGAACGCGCTCGAAAACCTTTTGGCAAATATTGCACCAGCCCTGGCCACTTACAACTTTGGATGTCGACTTCCACCGAAAATATTTTAAATACTCTTGCTCATTCTTGTTCAAAAACAGCAAAAAGTCTGCAAGATCTTTTGGTGTTTCGAAGTTCCTAGCATCAATGTATGAATCTGTAGGTGCTATTAGGGAATAATCCTCAGCACCTGTTCCACCATAAACAACTGGTACAAGATTTTGCTTCATTGCACTGAAAAATTTCTCCGTTATGTAATCAGTGCATAGGGAGTTTTCAAAGGATAGGTAGAACTTGTATGTATTTGCAATATGAGCATAACAGTCCCCATGTTGTGGGCAGTCTTGACCACACCAACCAAATACGTCCACTTGTATATATTTCTGAAGCTCGTGAACCAAATTTTCCCTTTTAGAATATGAGTCACAACTTGAAACTATCCACGCGGCGAGTCGTGTTTTATTTTGGAATTTAACTGTTTCTTCAATATTATCATGATTCTGATCTTCACCTTCGGTTGATATTTTTTCTATATGTCCATATGGATGATAAATGTCGGAATCACGCCTGGAAATAATTCAGAATAAAGGCATTATTACCAACTAGTATGAACAAGGACCTTCATTACATACAGTTAGGTGGAATGAACTCCTGTTTGTTTACCTGTAGGTCATAGTCCAATTAAAAGTGTCTGGGTAAGCTTGTAAATTTAGTTTGGTATAAATCGGACATTCCTGTTGTAAGTATACCCATAGCTGTTCCCTGGAACGCTTTTTGGGTACATCTTCACTGAAATAATAAAACATTCATGAGTTCATTAATTCTGCATGATTTTCAGTGTTCGAGAAGGATGTACTTACGTCATGAGATCAAATGAATGAAACACGAGAGCATCACTTCTTTCCATATACCTCCTATCGAAAGTGATCCTACATTGAGAAAATTTTGACGACAACTCATTAGATGGATGAGTATAGAGACACTTATCTCCGGTTAATATTCTCGGACTTTCGTAGTACTCCCTGAAAATTCTTGTCCAATGTAAAATTATCACTTCATTGTTATCCCTGGTTTTTGCTTTTAACAGGCTTATGTTGTAGTCTTTATCATGCCATCCTATATATGTCCATGGAACTTTAAACAAAATCATTGGAAGGATATGATAGGTAGCTAAGAAAATTACGAAAATGAGGAGAAACCTAAAAGGAATCGGGTTAGTATCAAATATTTGAATCTCACAAGGCTGTAATAGTTGAGAATCGAGTAAGGTATTAATTGTCACGTGGTCACCTATTGAACTCATAGTAGATTGAGATTTACATTAAAAATTGCTGAATTATGTAAAACTCAAGGTGTGATCACGACTACAATACTCAATTAGTTTGGCAGTTTTATGAGATTCAAATAATTTGATGAAACTCCCCTTTTATTGATGAGAATGTGATGTAATGTAGGAGTTATCCTTCTCTGTTTTATACAGATGTACTTTATTCCTTTCATTTTTTCAGTTCTTGTGTAAATGACAAGTTTTAGTAGTGGAAAAAATATAAGTAGGTTACTTTCAGTCGTTCGTCAATTCTGACTTTCACACTTTAACACTCATCATGATGATGATAATTTTGTCACATAATAAACTTAAAAGGACACAGTCAACTACGCTGAATGATTTCATCTCCTTTTCTGTTCATACTAAATAAGTAATTGTTAATGTAGCTTTCGCTTGGCACAACTCCGAATTTTTAATGCATTCTGAATGTAAATGATATGCATGTCCAATAACATTTATGGATATAACCAACCAGTACATCGTATAAACTAGCTTAATGGAAGGCTTCAATTGCACAGAATAGAGGCTCAAAGATAACAAAAGGTGAAACAGATAAGTAATCTCAATCACAGGATGAGGAGTGAGTAAACAACAGTGAGGCAAACTCATCCCATTCTATTTGTTTGTCTACTCTTATTTCTGATTTGCATTATTATTTGAATGATTTATTCTCTGCTGGGACAGGGAATTGAGGAAAACGAACTTGAAATATGGAGACTGAGATTGATTCCTGACATTTAATACTACCCAAGTAATTCAATATTTTTTCTAGCACATGAATTGGGAATTGTTATTTGACACCACCAAAGTCAAGTTTTCCAGCTTTCCTCATTTCCCAAAAGTAAATAGTTAATTTATAGGGATTGGGTTTCAGTATCCTCTGACCCATTCCTTAATTTTAGTTTGACTATTTAATTTGGGTGAATTGAAATTTTTTTCTTCTAACAAGGTTGTAAATCAAGCACTTTTTAAATGCAAGCACAAAAGCAAGAGAGCGAATGATGAGTCAAATTATGGGAATGCCAAATAAACCATTTTGGTGGGTAGATTTGTGTCAAAGACTCTATTGATGCTGGTTACAAAAGACTTAATATTGGTGATACAGACGTATTTTTCTTTCTGTAGGCAGGCAATCTGAGGACGTGGTTCAGAAGATGACAAGGTAAAATTGAGAGTTAAGCAAATACTACGTGTATTTTATATTTGTCTACCAACCAACTCTTCTTATTTAGAGATAGGAAACTATACTTAATAGGGATGAAAACTGCAAAGCATGATCTGAAGTTATATTCACTTCTAGTAATTAAAGTATGTACCTAAAACCTAAACTAAAAGCCAAGTCTATCCATCGTAAAAGTCACCAGATGCACCATTAAAACAATAAACAACTGTCAAAAAAGTATATATGATTTTTCACTTTCTCTTTTGACAAGATATGAAGTGTCGTTAAATGCGTTGTAATTTTGCACACCCCCACCAAACCAATCCTACTCGAGAGCTTAGCAAACACTTTTATAATTCTTGGATATTGTACTCAATCTCGATCTCCAGCGACTGTGACGGGAAGAGTTGAAATACTTCACTTTAGTTTCCTCCTATGCGTGATGTCAAGTCAAGAGTTTATTATTCTGCGGTTGAAAATACTAGGTAGCAATGGGCAAACTTTTTGATGGGTGGCAGTAATTTATGATGTCTCATTATCCAAAGAGCCTCTCTCGAGGATGACACGTTGTATGCTAATTTTCTTTTTCATATTGTAGAATATCAAATACATACATGCAATTCTATTTTTACCTAAAACCTAGATATTTACTTGAGCCTAGTTGATGGAATTGGTGATAGAGAAAAACAGTTTTGATAGACAGCATACGTAATGATAAAAATGATGGAATGGAAGTGTACACAATGTCACTAATACTTCCAATGCCGAAGGAGACACGCTTGGACTTTATATAAACTAAAATAAACTGGCTTTTCCATTTGCTGGAAACTAGATAAGCACCTAAATGTTTTGCATGAGCATAAAGAACTATTCTAAGATTTGCATGAGAATAGCTATAAAATGGAATTATAATAGGACGCTCCACATGAATAGATAAGTTGGTGCACGCATTCTAAACGATAACGCTGTTTTGTAAAGGACGAACATGTCAATTTTACTCCTGAAGCCGTTTTTTACAAACAGTCTATGAAGAATCGATCCAGTGGATTGTCAACTGTCTCCTTAATTATGGACGATCTTCTATTCAATGCTATATCATTGTTCATTTTGCTGTACTCACGTTGGAACATCCTTGGTAATGGTAACGCATGCAATCCTTCAGGGGTACATGCCTTTTCGAGAATTCAGAATTACGTAAAAGGGTATGAACATCAACCCGTTTCTCATATGAATGTGTCTAGTGAGAATTTACACCATATTTTATTGAATGCATGAACTCACAAACAAATAACATCGATGGTAAGGGACAGTTAAGTATTTTTGCAGAGAAAACAATCCAACTAACCCATTATCGTCAAACTTGACTTGACATGCATTGAAATGTTTTTGGGGAACAAAAGTGAAGACTTTGTTGCGTGTGATACCTGGAAATACGTCGGTTTTTGGTATTATATTCCAACTATATCTAAGGCGTTGTGGTTGCAACCTGTAGATAAATTTAAATTCACTAATGAACCAATATTCAGTTGAGAGCATTTCAAAATGGTTGTATATTTCAAAATATATAAATGGCTTGAAATTTCTTCGTGGTTGAAACAAGACTTCGTCCCTTTTTGTGGACATCAGCAGTTCCCAGGATTCGTTTTCCATTATGGAAAAAGAGGTAATGCAGCTCACAGCTCTGAAAATTTGCTGAAAGTGTGTATGCTAAACATTTAAATTTAGCTGGCATACTTGACCGTCTCAAGTTATTGTGAATAATTAGCAATCACAATTAATGAGCAGAGATAACAAGTTTACGAACTGTTTCCAAAGAAATATATTATTATGCTGGTGGTTTTTTGTACATTTTTATTTCAGTAATATTTCTGCATTTAATATTGCATTTTCAAATTAAAGTCTTTCTAATCCATCTCTTAAGTTGTCTGAAACTACTTGAAACGCTTACAAGAAAGTTAACGTAAGTTTTGTTAATAAAAATTTCGCTTTGACAAGCAGGTGCATAGTTACTTGAGTCTTCAAGACTTAATCGTTCATTTTCATCAGCCTTTTCCGTTTGTGAAACTTCTGTTTCTTTGTAGTCGGCGTATTTCCACCATTTCCACAGTTTCATGTGAACTTTTCTGTCCGAAATCTGTTTCTGCTTTATTGCCAATTGGCTACATAATTTACACCATCCATCTCCTGGATGAACTTTAAACTTTGACTTCCACTCAAAATATTTTAAATACGCTTTGGGATTCTTGTCTAAATAAATTAAATACTTGGCTAATGCCATCGGGCTCGAATACTCGTTTACATTAATGTATGAATTTGGAGGAGCTATTGACTTGTACTCTCCTCCACCATAAACAACAGGGACTAGATTGTATTGTAAAGCATTGTAAAATTTCTCCGTGATGTAGTCAACGCACAGAGAGTTTTCAAACGATAAATAAAATTTGTACTCTTGACCGATATCTTCAAAACACGCTTCTCCTTTCTGGCCGCATGAAAAGTCACCGCAACTCCCGTAAATGTCTACGGATATGAATTTCTCTAGCTCTTCGACATAGTCTTCTCGCTTCCCTTCTGTCTGGCAGTTGGAGACGATCCATGCTACAAGTTTCTTCTTTGGTTTCATAATTTCATTGAAGTTGTAACTTTCATTGGTTTTATCTTTGGAGTTAATGGAATGTATCCTTTTGTATGGGTGGTAGATATCCGAATCTCTCCTGGTAATAACAACAATGTTCAATGTTAACATTCTAGTGTTAAAACGATTCATATTTGCAGCAAAATAAAATACACAATCAAGTAAGTTTTCTTTTTTTTACCGATATGACATTGTCCAGTTGAATATACCGGAATAGTCCTTCAAGTTTTCGTGTGTGTAGAGGGGAGATTCTTGTTGCAGGTAGACCCAAATTTGGTTTTGTGGATGTACTTTGGGTAAATCATCAAGTCTGAAAGGTTTACATTCACATTTTACTTCAGACAGTATAGCAGTATGAACGCTGAAACTGATCAAGACAAATCGGCTCCAACTTCCGATAGATTTTAGCAATATGTTGACAAGCAAAAGCAAACACCAATGCCGGTGTTTGTACATGCAATGCGTATATCCGGTGATTAGTTTCACATTCAACATACAAACTAGTGACTGATGATTTTATCATGGCATTTTCTACATGCATCAAGTATTGCTAGTTAAAATTAATGCTATTGTGACAAAGCACCTACAACTATGTATAATATAGTATGAATGTATATACTGCATACTGAAAGCATTTAGCAGTATTTTGTTCTCTTTATAACACCCTTTCGAGTCTGTTTGCCCATTACAGCGGTAGACGTGCGTTGTGTATTCGTCTATGTAAACGTCTTAAACACGTAAAAATATATGCAAAATTTTGCAGACCATCACCATCAAGCACATATACTTACTAGGAAAGGCATAATATCTCGGGAAGGAATAAACTAAAATTGCAAATAGCAAAATAACACAAAGCAACAAGCATTATTGTACATGAGAAACCCACATAAATCAAGTTTAGATAAGAGTAAACAGGATTTAAAAACAAGATAAGAGTGCAGCGTTATACTAATCAGCTCATAGCAGCAATTCACGCATACCGATTTCCGATAAAAGGTAGGCGCATGCACAGGCATACTGTCTAGCTAGTAAAACGCTGCGGTACAATACAAGCATGGTTTAGTAGGTAGATAGTGTTAGCTAATTACAGTGTCGCTGGTCCCAACCTAAATAATTTTACTGCCGGAAGTTGGAGCGTTTATAGGCACGTGCACATAAAATCTTGAGACTATAGCTGATAGCACGAGAGAAATAAAAAAACTGAATTGAGCACACAAACCTTAAATCTCTAGAATGAAATATCACAGCATCGCTAACCCCAAGATAGCTTCTGTCAGTCACAATCCGACAATTTGTAAAGCAACTGGGGTATGCCAATGTGACATTAGGCTTGTCCCAAGCTTCTCTCTGGTCACCCCAAAAATAGGTTGTCCAAAATAAGATGATTCTCTCATTCTCACCTATTTTCTCCACGTGTGAGATCAATGGATTCTTGAGGGTATTGTGTAAACCGGATATGCCCTTCTTTAGAATAGGTGTTAACCTCTTCAGACGATTTGTGGTGTGATAAGAGGATATAAAAATGACGCCGATGAAAAAAGCATTGCACAAGAAAAACAGAGTGCAAAACTTTCTTGAAAATCTTCTCCTCGTAAACTTCCTCATCATACCAGGCACAGATTTATTCTTTGACATTGTATCGTATGAAATCAGATTTGGAACTCGGTTCCTAACTATGTTTTAAGCATATAGCATAATGTTATTAGCCCTTTCCAAGTAAACGCCATAATTATTCACGTTTAGAGAACTACACTTTACTCACTGAACTTTCAACTGTCTTTGAAATGTGCTTGAGTCTGAAAACAGCAAAGTAAACCCGTAACGCTTGCAAATCTCCATTATATTATTGCACAAGAGAGTCTAAAAAAAACTCGCAGTTCTAACTTGAGTAAAATCTTTTGAGATTAGCTCTTGTATGTAATGTACAAAATTCCTCACCATTTATGATTTATTGCGATATTCAAAACTGAGCTTGACGGAGCTCGAACAACACCGGTTTTCGACATCTCATCTCCTGCTCTTTCTGCTGCGACTGCACTGCACATTAAACCTAGCTGTTTCTTGTGATATTATTCACATAAATTGTTGTTCGATGTATGCGTATGCAAATGATGATTAAAAGTTGAACGATGCATGTTATTACTTGCACTAGTGCCAGTGTCCAGTAAAAAAACGAGTCCGAACGTCTCAACCCCTTCCTTATTCTCAGCGTGATGGCAATAGCAAAACACTCTTCATTTCATACCTATATGATTTCATTTAACCAAAAACTTTGTTCTCATGGACGGAGCTCTTGATGTGATTTTAAATAGTCAAACGCCTACAGTTGTGTTGATGCAAAGAATTTCTTCAAAATCTACAAGATATATCGTCTGTACATGAGATGAAATGTTAAATTACACGGTATGGCTATCAAGCATTCGAACACGTTTATAATCATTATTTGTGTCCATCCCACAACAGAAAGGAACTGTTCAGTGAATACCTATGGCTTTCAGCATAATATTGAAACCTCGTTTTTTACTGAGAGATGGTACATCTGCCCGTCTTCCAAACCTGACTTATGTTACTTTTTCTTTCATCTAAAGTTTTTTGCTAGCAATTGTAAACACTGACGAAGCAGCTTAGGCAATACATGCATGTACGCACTTTTTGCTTATTCATTCGTTGCTCGTCTTTTGTACAATTTCTTTCCATTACTAATTACACCATACCAGCAAAAGAGCTCGAGCTAGTGGTTCTTATGCTTTTTTTGGACAAAAACTGATCTTGAGTGTATTGGAATTGCTCAGAGGAACCAAATTGAAACATTTGTCAGTATCCTTTCGTTCACAGCATAGTATATGCTAATTTGCTAGCAATATTACACAAAAGGTATTCACAATGTGGGATTGTTGCTGACGTAATCCTTTGAGAGACAATATTAAGAAGACGTATACGTATGCAGATACAAATAATTTTTATTGTTTACAAGAAAACCTCGTCTTATTTAACTTTGTTTGCTTTGCAACTAATAATTATTATGTTCCAGCATCTTCACTTAGCACTTCACAAATGACTGACTCATGCAGAGGTAGGAGTAACCAGAAATCTGTATTCGAGCTCAGAGTCCATAATGCGATGGGCTTCCCGTTCAAATTTGTGTATGAATCTGAGATTTATTTTGCGACAGGTACGAAGTAGATGAGGATCGCTTTAGACAATCATGAACACGATGATGATGCTATAATATGCATGACACACCTACGCACACTCTTGACGTTCTCGGGGCTCTGAAGCTGGAGGTTTAGGATATTTCACCTTGTGTGCATTAGGATGTGCATGAGTATTTTTTAAGCACACGCCTTCTGTATCCTATATTTGCAAGAATTTTTAGGGTGGAATGATGAGATGATGCACGATAGGATGATTGCTCGGTGTATAATTTCAAGTGTACAAAAACTTTATTTATGATTAAACAATATTTTTAATCGTGATGTGTTGCATGAAACAAGATCAAAAAGCGACTGGGCTAAAGATAAATTTCCAGGATGTGAGGGGAAGCCTTTTAAAACTCTGAATATTCAAAGGCATAAAAGTTTCTACCATGTAACCTGTGTTTGTCAACTGTGTGTAGGTTTTAGAAAGGCTTCACATCGCATATCCAGTCCAACACTATGATGCTTGCCGAGTAAACCTTACCACCGCATACGAACGTCGAATGCATTACTTGCTGGAAAATGAAACAACTGGTCTTTTTTTCATACGATTACGTGACTTAAATACTTCCATGGCTATTGTATTTTGGCTCGGAGCGTGCTTATTACATCTGATTTTTTGTAGCCATCAAAGCATAATAAATGTAAATGTAAAAGTTGAACCTTTTCTCTTGTAGGAGCCCGAATGAGCTAACTTCTCCTTCCTTTTACTCCTTTTGCACGTATATGAATTCATATCATGCGTGTGATTCGTAATGTGATACTACATGATGTTGTTCCGTGTCGTCGTCATGCATAGTTTGGGCTACCTATGTGCTTTACCATATATCCCTTTCCTTCCTTTTTAATCCTAAGAAAGAAAATGATTTTAGGTTCCATGCATATGCATGGAACACTGCCATATTATACTAATATTACTAAGCCTGGCACTAGCAGTAATAACCACTGAAAATATCGTGTATGCATGAAAAACTCTGAAACAGCCATTAACAGTATTAGGATCACTAGTAAAAGTCTTATAACTACTTACCCTTGCTCGTCACAGTATTACAAGTTGAACTGGTAGTGGTAACGCACGAAACAAAACTTTTGGTTCCATTCTTCCCTGAAAAATTATACGCTTGTCGCTAATGATATGATATGAGGTTTCAGCCAGAAGCATGCTGGTAAACATATGTACTGCTGTAAAAAAATGCACGACATTACTTACTCGTTTTGTCTCAGACTGTCACGGAATGTGATTACCAGAGCATAATACCGAGAGGACAGGTGTGTGGGTACAAAAGAAAAGAATGATCAAATGACAGGAAGCGAGGAAGAGGGAGGGAGAACGCTCGTAAATGGTCCTGATCGGTGGTGATCAACCACGAGCGTGTTTTACATGACGATTATGGCTAAACTCAACTGTTTGTTGATTCAACACAGTATTGATTGCGAGGTTTTACTTTGAAGTAGGGCATAGTGGAAATGGGGGAAAATTGTGCCATGTTAATTGCAGTGCTGCAAATCTATTAAAAAAAATTTATAGGCTATGCAAAATATGTTAATAGTATAACGAATCGAACCGAAATCGAACACCATGTCTTACAGGTTGAAACATTGGGAGAAGATGAAGTACAAAGGGATTAATGCATTAATTCACTTTTTCATGCAAAACCTCAAGAATAAAAAAGGTTTTGTTGATTAAAAATTCTGCAAAAGATAAAAAAATAGATTATGATTGTTTCTTACCTTTTAGCGGCGGAAATGCATTACTTTCAGTTTCAATAACATATAATATATGAAGGTAAAGGGTACGACAATAGCTTATAACGCGTGATTTGTGAATGCACACAAATAAGGATGAATCCATACAAATGTTAGTCACTTTCTTCATGACATTCTTATGAAATTGTGAATAGTTGATGGTGACTGAACAATATGATAATAAAATTTACGCATTTTGCTTGCAAGTTTTTGCGATACTGAATACGCTTTCATGATGAATCATTCATATCAATAAAATAAAAATGTCGGTGTAGTTTCATTCAGCATAATCTTTCAGGGAGGAAAGTGCAATAAAATAATCAATTTAGGTTTCCTCCCGTTGAAGGTGAAACTATTGTTTAAATTGTTGTCAGTAGTAAGTCATAAAAACGTAATAGTATGCCCTATATTTACTCAAAATATAAAATTTCTCATAGATTATTTTTATGATTTTATGCTTTTCCACTTCAATGCATGTTATTTATCAAACTAAACTTGGGTATCAAGCACTATTAGCATTAAGGTTCCTAAACATGCAAACACAAGACCTTACACTCACGTACCGCTACAGGCTTAACTCCCAAGGACAATAAAATTCCAGATAGTCATCTTCAGCAATCCAAAACCCAATAGAATGGCTAGCTACTTCTTGTTTAGTACCTACTAATACCATCACATTTATGAATCATTGAACTTATCTTGGCAATAAAAACAAAAATACCAGCATAATATTTATTCTGCCAAAAAATTATGTTATTGCATAACCAAGTAATCTAGGATGAATATAGTGTAAAAATTAGGTAGAACAAGCTCATTAGCTGGCTAGTCCTTCGTACTAGTCTGCAATAATTCACAGAACTAACGATAAATAAACTAAAAATTATGCATCTTTCATTCATTACATGTCCCATTTCCTATAATTAAGGAGTTAATACACAATAGCTGTATTAGGGTGATCAGATAAGATGTTCTCGAACAAGCAAGGATTAAGCGAGTAATTGTTTGTTTTGACATCTCTACAAGAAGGGGTGTGTTTAGTTGAGTGGTGTGTGGCGAGGCGACGTTATGACCATGTTTGCTATGTTGATCAATGAAGCAAGTGTATTATACTATGTTAAATATTTATTGTGGAATACTACGAAGAAGTTGGGCAATTGGTTTTGTGAAGTTCAATAACAGCCGTCATAATAATTATACCTGACGCAACAGAAAATCTTCTTTGCTAGTAGCAAGTAAAGTGTATACCAAATCACAGAACTTCAATTGAGTCTTCGCTACCAATTTAGTGCTAAAGTTGATAAACAGGAATAAGAATTGATGCAATATTAAGCTTTAGCTTATCTAAACGGCCTTACGCCTTACACATTCTTAAACTTAATTCTTTCGTTATATACAATTTGTATAAGCTAAGTCGTACAAGCATGAGTAATGAATTCCTAATCAGATAAGTTAAAAATGCACTTATGCATGCGGTTGGTAATACAGTTACAAAGTTTCGAAATAAACGCAACCATTGACAAATTGGCTTGATTAGTTAAAACATCATTTTTCAATCAGAACTTATTTCAAGTTTTTAAACGTATTAATTCCGTTTATTGTTCTGAATACAATTACTCATGCGTTGTGGTTAAGAAATACTCAATTTAACTAACGATAACCTTACTGTTTGAACTTGAAAGTTAATGAGATGCACAACTGCATGCAAATATGGTACGAACTCTAACTCGCTGCAAGAACTTAATTATTACATGTTGCATAATATTTCTTTTCATATGAACTCTAATACATTTAGAATTGTCAAATTTGAAGCGAATAAAGTTATTACTTCATCAACGACTCAGCTAAAACTTTCTAAATGATTATAGTATTACAATGAGAATCATCCTGATTCAATAATATTCAGGGGTAAACCTTGATGATCGCATGAAAGTAAAATATATGTACGTAAAATTATCATAATTAATCAACTCTTTATGTTTAAAACAAGGAATCCAATTTATGTCAGGTCAGTAATACTACTTCAGTTTCTCATTTTATAACCAGTATTCAGACAGTTTTCATAATTAGCTACTAATTTTATTATGAATTTTATTGTTTGTATGAAAAAGGCAACCATTGCTATTATTCGAAAATGGGCACTTGCAATCGCACGTTCACTCATTACAATGTACTACTTCTCCTGTTTGTTTCGCATGATTTTTAGTAAAAAGTTAACAATAGGTTACAATCACCAATCAAAGTACCTCTGAAAAAGTGCATTATTCTTCCCAAAACATGGGACGAAGATTAAAAAATGCGTTGGTTTGTAATCCAACAATAAACATTCACTTTGAATCTTGAATGTCAGTTTACGCACGCATGATGAACTTTTCGATATGCAATTTACGTTGTTTCATTTACTTTTTGCACGTTTGTTACCTCACGTCCACATTGCTATTGACAGAGACCGTCATTACTTGCAAAGTTGAACTGCATATTATTATGCACCTGCGTTATGTAAGTTATGGTTAGTATTTCTACTTTTTGCTTGGTTAACATAATCTATTCAAGCCAGACATATGACCTACCTTCCTTTCCTGAAATCTCAAGAAATGTGTTTTACACGATCATAAATATTGCAAAGGGAATTCTGTCACTAAAATCCCAATCCAGTTCCCAGCTAAAAGTTACATTCTTTTGCTTAACATTCATTTATATGTCCTTTGGTACTAAAGTGTGCAAGAAAAAAGTTACGTACGCATAAAACGACACGCTTGAATAGGTCCGTTTTTATTCCATTTAATTTTCATCACTATTAATATATTTATTGCTACCCAAAGCAGCTCAACCACTAACGTCGGAAAGGAATATGTTTTCATTATGTAAGTTTAACTCGACACAATCAGAAAACCAAGTCTAATTGAATTCAGTCAACTTTAATATTTTGTTCTCTGAACGTAAAATGCAATCAGCTAGTAGAGTAGAGCAGTACCCAATTTGACAAGAATTAAATGCATTCGTCTTACAAACTAGGAAACGTCCTTGCATTCTATAGCTTGATAGCAAACAGGCAATAAAGTACTTTTGGTATATAAAAATGTCACGAAATGACAAGATAGCAGGTGCAACACGGTAAAGTCCTACTGTGGTTTAGTTGCATTAAAATTATATAAAGTATAAAATCTCGGCAAGATCATTATTATGCACATGTGTGTACTCATCGATAACAATCTTTGATACAGTGTGATTGTCGTTTTTGTCGTGTTTTACCTGCTGAACCTCGTTACTATTCTGGCAAAGTCACTTAATTTTTCATGCTTTATATATCAGAGTCAAGGTGCCTTCCTCTTGCTCACTGTCCGTATCGACTAAACACATTCTTAAAGGATAAATAAATGCCTGAGCCAAAGCATTGAATGACACTTGCAAATCGTCGTGTAGCAAACAGTAAATGGTGGTTGGAAATTCGTTACCTAAAACCAGACCAATATGCCTTTTCTTCAGCATTTCGACACAGCCAGAGTTCAGCTGAAATTTTCTCCGGACTGGACACCACAGGAATCTGAAAGATATATATAACAAAAGGCAGTAGAAACCAAATGTCATGAACCTTTTCCCAAAACATAATTGATCTCATATAGCTCCGGTGCTGGTACTACATAGCAAACTCATTTCATTTAATGTGTTCGCCTTTCAAAATTGTGGCTTTTGCTTTGTAAACGCTGAATAATATCATCTCATAGGTTTTTGCCCAACCGCCGAGAACATAAAAAAAGTGTTACACATCATCAACATCATCAATAGTCCACGCAAAAGCCTTTCAGCAAAGTTTTTTTTTCTGTTGTGATATTCTCAAATTACTAATTCTCTTTGTGATTAGGCATGGGAATGGGAGCACCGTGTAGTGCAAAGTACAAATATTATATTGTCTTTTGTCTCTTAATATGAAATGTTTTTTTCGACATTCAGTAGTTGCGGTACAAACCACTGCCACATATAAATTTAATGCAGGTCTAATATAGGTATCCATAATTCTGTTCTCTTTTCATCAGTGGAAAATAATTATTATGGAAAATCTTTCGAACACATATTGTTTCAAACAGATTGGTAAGGTAGCAATTATTAGTCAACCTCATGAGTTCAGAAATGCCGAGACAAATTTCCACATTTAAATTTGAATCATCCGTCCGTCATGTTTTGCCATTTTTTTCTAGTGCAATTAGTCCTATTTAGTTTTTTCCCTAGACAGATCCTGTTACGTGTTTTGAAAAAAAAGAAAATAATTATATGCCCCATAATCTCAAGTACGCCTCTGCCTATGCAACAAAGACATCATGTTATTTCCGATTAGCCTAAAATGAAGTGCGAATACATGCACTACTAGAATGTAGTAGCGATAAGCAGGTACCATAATATCGTTTAATTGTCGTTCGTGTACCTTAAAACCTACTAAAGACACTGCAACTCGGCTGTATCAATTGAAAATTCATTGTAAATAAGGAAAAGGAAATGCAATTCGTTTGATACATATATTTTCATTTCTATCCCTTTTTTTCTTATATAATCTTTGTTGTTGTACCGTAATCTTATTTGTGAGGCTCCATTAGTCATGCCTAAATGATTTGCTTTTTCGCTTTTGTTGCAGTTTGTGCTAGAGATAATGAATAGCTTAATAATTATTATCGAGATAAGCCGCCCTGTATGCATGCAACCTCTCGAGATAAGAAATCAATCCCATATTTCATATAAAGCATTTAAAACTACGTAACTCTAGCGGAACAATGAACTATATATATTTCAACCGCCTCCTGCCCCAAACAATTGCTATTTTTATGCAACTTGAAGCCATAAAACACTCGCGTTTGGCTCACAATAACAATCAGTAATTGCCACGTTTCGTGATTTTATATACTTTTTTTTATTATTGGTTTTCATTTATTCTTTTACTTTACGTAATTTGAGATGAACAGTCAACATATATATACGTTTATATAATTAACATACAAAAATATATATTTCTCCTTCTTCCTCAAGAATACCATTATTAATTTTGTCTCGAGGATTATAACAAACACTGATTTTGCGTATGTACGTAGTAGGTACTTTACCTAAATGATATTTTGTAAACGGTTATTCGTAAAAAAAAGTTCTATATTACTTATCCTCATTCTCACACTCAAAAAATCAGTCATCCATTTCTGGTAAGTAATTTTTCTTGCTGCGGTGGTGTAAAAGGCACAAATTGGTTGTTACAAAAAATTGACTTTGCAGATATAATATGTAAAGTCATCGTACCGCCGATTGACTATGGTATTGGGATTGGTACGATGACAAATGTTATGTAACAACAAGAGTTTTCAAGCGACAGGCTCGATGTGGTTTAGCCAGTTACTTATTAATATCGTCCTTGACCGCCTTGGCCACCACCACCACTAGAGTAACTGCCAGCACCTCCTTGACCAGAGAAATCTCCAGCGGATGGGTTTACTCTTGGCCAACACCTGGAGCAAAATTGATGGTGAACTGACCACCATTTCCAAGGTCGAATCCAGCATTGACAGGTCCTGTGGTGTGGGGTTGGTAAGGGTTGGATGCAGTAAACATTGGTCCACTGTAGGATGATCCAAGGCTGCTGATATCGGGAATGCTACCTCCTCCGTGTCCGGAAGAACCAAGACCTTGCAAGAAGCTGGATGAGCCACCGTGTCCGCTAAGACTAGCTCCACCGTGATGGGCGTGACCACCAGCTGGTGCTCCTTGATGTCCAGAGTAGCTTGGGGATCCACCGCCTCCGCCACCGCCACCACCTTGATGACCAGAGTAGCTTGGGGATGCACCACCACCACCCCCTGATCCACCTCCGAAACCAGAAGAACCTCCCAAACCTATTGGAGACGGAAGTTAGGATTTACATGTGTTTGGGGCAAGCTGCTACTTTACAATTTTCTACTGCAATTTTAGTCTTACCTCCAAAGGTTGCTTCGTAGTGGTTAGTGAACTGGGGGAAGGAAGGAAGGTTGCCACCTCTGTGTCCACCACCACCACCGCCTCCAGAGCTGTGGCTAAAGTGATTACCTCCGGATCCTGCACCAATTCCGAGAGCAGAACCACCCCCACTGTGTCCACCATGGTGACTAGGTCTGTATGCTCCAGAGTGGTGTTGTGGAGCTGGGGAATGAGAGGAATAGCCGCCTCCACCACCACCGAAACCACTACTTTGACCTCCATGATGACCTCCATGTGAACCTTGTTGAGGAGAATAATTATCATTGGAATCTTGTTTTGGACTGTACGGCGCACTTTGGGGCTGAGTGGGCAAATGATCGCCTTCAGCAACAAAGCCATTCTTCCCAGCAGTGTATTTCACTGTAATCAGCTTTCCATCTGCTCCAGGATAAGAGTAGAAACCTCTGCGCGTTCCGTCTTTATCAACCGTTTCCCCTTGATGGAGGCCATTATCAGCCTGATAGTTGAAGTTGATGGTACCATCGGTGTTCAGGGTTCGGGTATCGGACAGAAGTAGAGGATAAGTTGCTTTGGCACTGGTCTTACCTATTCCAGAAGAGTAACTTGGGGAACCACCACCACCATAGCTCCCATGATGGGACTGGGGTGCATGTTGTGGAGCAGAAGCCTGATAGGGTGAAGATTCTCCTCCATGAAGACCAGAGCCTGGTGAAGTGGCAATGTATGCTGGCTTATGTTTTCCTCCCTTTAAGGGTTTCTGCGCTGCTGCCAATGCAGCAAAGGCGATAACCTATCAAGAACAATAATAAATTTCATTCATACAACTCGATACTCTTCTTCATTCACCAAACCACAACTTGCACCATTTTCACAAAAACTTTTCAACGTTTGTATATTCCAAAGTTTTGTATAGCACACAATTTTTGCTGACAAGTTTTTTGACAAATTAAAATTTCTGGCTGTTGACATTTTCTTACCAAAGTCAAAGTTTTCATTGCTCCTTATTTATTCTCCTTTGTTCACAAAAATTCAACTTATCCCTTCAAAGGTTCACTCTGATCTGAGTAAGGACAAAGGCCTGAGCTCTCGTTTTATAAACAGTGTGGGAGAAAAACTGCAAAGGGACTTTGCCTCTGTATTATAATAAGTATTGCAATTCATACGACAAAACAAAAACTTTTTCTTTCTGATCACATCGCATAATCATATTACATATATATATGAAGCCACACCATTTACGTGAAAAGTCCCATAGAGCTCCCATTACAACAAGCAATATAATGTTTAACGCAAAAAAAATCATAGTTGGTTGGGTACTTGAGTACTCCTGTGGAGAAAAACACTAATATGTACACGTGTTTAACAGGAGTAGACATTTTTACACAGGTTATTTTTTAGTACAAGAAATAAGAATCAGCAAAGGAATTGCCAATATGTTCAGTAATCAATGACCGTCCGAGTGCGAAGGGGTTTGAGGGGATACATAAGACGCTAATCGTAATAAAGGGTGCGTTTTTGCTGTAAAATTACTTTTTGCAAGAAAAAAAGCATGCAAGCGATGCAGGGTTAAACTTCGTGTAAGTACATGTGTATATAACGCCTTCGTATATGCAAAACTTAATATGGCAGTTGCAGTTGGTGGTACCTTGCATTTATTAACTCAAATTGAGATCTACAGTTGTGCATACTGCATGTCTCAAGCACATAATATAATTACTCGTCAAGCTTAACAAGAGCAAAAATATTTAGAATGAAGTTTGCAAGAAGCAGCTTGAAAAATATTGCCAACGGTTATGAACTAACTATGAATTCCAAAAAAAGGGTAAGTAAAACTAAAAGGAATATAAAAAATTTAAAATATCAACACAATGCTCATAAGGACATTTAAAATCCAAAGCACTAAAACTGTTTGTAAGTTCACAGACAGTTCATCATGCGCAAACAAAAAGGATCTATAATATCCGGTACCGTCCAAAAGGATCTACGAGGTACATAAATAATTAGAAAAATGATGTAACTACCATAAAAAATACGGAATTCGTTTATATTTATTGAATTTTTATTTGATTATCTAACAAATTGGGAAAATGCACGCAAGCACTGCTGTGATATGGATACCTGCACACGCTATAGTGGAATGCTTGAACCAAAACTTATTTAAGCAGAAACCAGAAGTTAAAGCGGTGAGCAGTGATGATGTTTGTATAGCGTAACCACAATTCAATAATGTGTGTAGGTATGCGCAATGGACGATGGACATCATAAATCTTCTATTGATATCTGACCAAGCCCTTTCATAAAACATTTTTATTTGGAAGTCTACAAATATTCAATCAATTTTAGCGAGTTTACGCTGAAAGCCATTTAAAATCGTGTTAGATTAAATGCAGATTTTTAATATGTAGATCGTAGATAAGTTCAAATCACGTGCTAAAATACTTTGCAGTCATGTTTTGCTCTTGGATAAGCTTCGATACACAATTTTGTACTGCTATAAAGCTTACTTTGTTGAGATGACTAATAATTGTATAATTGCACGTTTTAAAACTGCTCGTCGTGAGTAATATTAAGTAGTTTTTAACCTACTACAATAATATTTAGGTGGTTTGCCTAATCTTAATTTATCAATTATAATACTCGTAGTAATATCGGAGATTAATGAATTTTCGTCACGTTTTAAATAAAATATTTATTTAATTTCCTCAAATTTGAAATCAATGCTAAAATTATAATTAAATTCAGATATGATGTGTGCAGTTGTACATAGTTTTGCATTGATCACGTGGTATGCAAAATGTGTAAAGTACTTTTTCAGGAGATTGGGTTTACGAATGAACTACGTACATAGTATATAGGAACGTACACAATGTATCAATTGTATGATGAATGATGAATGAAAACTCAGGATATGATAATGAAAAATAATGATATTACTGATATGATAACCATACGCAGTTTATATCCACTCGTTCCCTTTCGAATCGGAATATCCTTACATGAGGTCAAAAGCTATTCCATTGACATTTGGTTTCCCTAAACATACATGCAATGATAATATATGTGTTTCTGACGAGATATATTTTGAGATTTGATGATACCATAAACATATACATCAAAAAATAGTTTCTATCTCATATAAATGGCTGTGAAAGAGATTGTCAGCATGGAATTCTTCAGTACTTTCTTAGTTGTCAGTACTTAAGTCTCGTATCAAATTTGCATCATTGAACATTTTTCCTGTCGCCACAAACCCAATCTTGAGCCGTTCTTTGACAGTAATTGAACAAAGTTCCCCGTTCCCACACGTATTATCTTAATTAATTACTGTTTGAATACAGCAAAATGCAAATTAATGCGTTCAACTGTTGAGTATCAGTAGATAATAAAAAATAATATCATGAATCTCAGCACTACTGCTGAAGAATTTAAATTGAACACGTATAGAAAAATTGTTGAAGGGAGAGATTTTTGTTTAGTCTAATGTGTTTACTGAACTTAACTAGTCAGTAATGCAAATACTCACAACAACAGGACGTGAGAACAAAAAAAAGTGATCAGTCTGATCATAACAAGGAGGAACAAACGGAATTAATAAACACATTTTCTTTTTACTCTGACTATTACTGATTCCGACTAAAGATGCAGACTGTGAATATGTATGTTTCAAACAAATAAATATAAATTAGCATTTTGATGCAAAATACTACTGAGAATAATCTATGAAAAAGTACACTGGCTTGTGATTTGATACGCTTTGTAAAGACGTTTGTTTTTCATTGGAAAATGCACAATGGGAACTTATACATGAAATGCATTAGAAGACATTTATCCTGTGTCTACTATATAGTACAGCTTACATAGCCATGGCCTTTGATGCGTTTTTACGAAGTGATAATGTGTAAAAAAGCAGACATAAATCATACACACAGGTTAACGATTAAAAGGGAAAGTTTACTCCACCAACGAGCCAAATGGATTTATAGTATTCATGAATGAACGGAATGAATGAGTGCACTATTCTCATTAGGACGGTATTAAGTTACAAACTGCAGTTTACTACATATGAGAGACTCTCTTTTACAATTCTGTAGACTGGCAGAAACTTGCTGCTATTTCCTACAAACGAACAAATTCTGCAAATGCTTTAACCAATTTTGAAGTGGGTGATAAAAATCATGAACATTAGTCACAAGTCATGACATGACTCCATAAAACAAATATTTCTTAAAAACTGACCCCAGCAACTCGATAATAACCATCCGTCGAATTTGAAACGCTTGAATGCAATGATCTAACAACCAAAAATGCACTTTTAGTATATTCGATGTTAATCAACTGTAGAAATCTATGAGTATATACAATTTCATGAAATTATCTCATGCACTGCAGCAGGAAAAAGAATGACATAATTCAACATTCATTCATAACTCTTTGAACTGTAGCTAAAAACTTTCATTTGAAAGAATACCAATAATAATAATAAAATAATCATTAGCATTGCATTTTACACTCGCCATTTTCATAATAACAAAACTTCCTCACTTCCTTTGTAACCTTTTGAAGTAAAAACCGTTTGTAAAGTAAATATCGTAAATTTTGCACATTAGACAAAGAAACGGGACTGGGGAGGTGGTTAAGCTTTCAACAACACACCGCCTACATACATATATACACACATGGTCAATCATTTTTTGCTGAGAAATGAACCAAAGTAAAAAGAAAAGTAAGTTTGCAAAAAATTGGAATTTAATGAAATAATTGCCTCAGTATGAATGATATGTGCATTATGTCTGTCCGTCAGTTATTGCAGTTCTGGCTTTCATTTTTCAAATGCTGCATTGTAGCTTTAAAAATGTTCTGTTACATAAAAATCTGAACATGCATATATAAAAATGTCCTCGTCTGTCAAGTACATATGATGCTAGTATAGTAGTGTAATTATAGTGTGCATAATTGCCCTTCCTGGCTTTGTTACTGACGGAACTGTAATTGATTACTTAAGTAAGAATGAAGGAAATGTGCGAATCATCGTAAACGCTGCAAAAAGTTATGACAAGAGAAGTGTGAAAGTTTTGTATAGTGGTTTGACCTTTCAACTTGTGAGAATTTTTATGTAATGCTGTGTACATAATAAAATACCCGACATCCAACAAGTTTTAACTGAAATATCAACAGCCATTATTGTTGTAGTGATTTTATGGTCGATGAGACGATGAAATGGACATTGCATACCACCGTCATAATGACAAAAATGAATATCATCGAAGCTAAGACAGATTAGCCAAGTATGTAAGATTAGAAATGACAAAGCAAATATTATGCAGTCTTTCCCTACTTAAATCAAGGTTGAAATTGTTGAAAAGACATACATTCACATCATGTACCTACGCAATTCATGTTATGTTGGACTGAGAATTCGGGTACGCTCCAGAGTCCAAGTGTGCATAAATTAAACTTTAACTCAGACTGGTTGTGGTCAACACTGTCTGTATCATGAATGAAGGATAACTGGCAAGGTGAAGCCTTATTAGATAATATGCTAACTCTTCATTGGTTTAGGCAACTTGATATCAGATCTGCCCACGGTAACCTCCTTTACAGGGATACTTACATAACGAAAAATGCGTGTGTTTGTCATGAACAGTCCAGATTAAATTATCATATTACATAAGCTTTGTTTTTGTAGCGACATTGTCAGAACTGAGACTTAAAAGGCAAGCCAGAAGCTCAGAATCCCATGTCCCACAAGGTTACTTTAAGAAACAAGTTATTTTAGAGTTCTTAAAATTAACGGCAGCTACAATGCAGAAATATTGCGGCTTAGCAATTCTTTTGGTAGTAATCCTCCAGCGTAAGTAGTAAAAAAATTAAAACCCCAATTCGATTGATGCCAAAGTTATCAATGATTGTTTTTTTGTTTTGTAGAAGGTTGTTCAGCAGAGTTTTGGGATGATTTCAGAAGTAAGTAGGGTTTTTTTTTAAGTATTATTAATTTTGCGCGTATTTAAATCTAATGCATTTCTACCCTTTTATTTAAATACAGTTACATACAACATAAATGCTTTTGGCCACTTCAACCGGCTTCCAAGAACAATTCGAGATGCTAGTTTCGCCCAACAAGGTTGGCTGGCGACTAGCGCAAATTGCAGTAATGATGGCAATTTCAACGGAATTCAACACATAATTCCTGGAGACTACAGTGCTGCACTACTTTTTGATGTCAACGGAGTAATTGCTGGGATTCAACAATTGGTCAGTAGTATATAGTATAGTAGTTTTGTGTCTGGCCCAGAATATCATAGCATAATAACTATAATTTCATCAATGCCATATATTTTCAGCTTAACAAATCCAGCATTCTAGGACCGGATAATGGTGTAAATTATCCAGCCTTACCTGTATACCAGAGTATCACGTTTGAAAACCAAGAATACTTTCTCCTGACGAGTTACTTTGTAGATCCAGGTATAATAATGTACCATAACAATATGAGCTCAGATACGGGATTCTGTATAACATATACATTTCATGATATGAACAGCAACCATTTGCACAACTGGCCGAAGCGATTCTGATTTGGTTACCGATGGAACTGGAACAAGCCTTTGGATTCAAAACGGAACTAGTCCTTCAACCTCCATTCAAGTTCCAAAAAATCGAACAGAAGCGATTGCAGAAGGCTGGACGAAAAACCAATGCTTTATTGGAATGGGTTCCCACAACTTTTACCAAGTCGAACAATATACTAGCAACAACTGTACTGAAATGTTCCCCGCATTCGGTCTGTACAATAGAGAAGATGCCTTAATGGGCTTTGGATTCATTACACCCGGGACTGTGATCAATCATCGGTTTGAGAATCCTCCAAATGCTGCCATTAGAGTAAGTGATTTAAAAATAAGAGACTTTGAATTTTTTTTTAAAAGCAATAAATTTTCATCTCACAGAAATATTTATTTTTTTACAATAGCTTATTCTAGGAGAAACCCCTGAATGTGTAACAGATACAAATGATAGAAGTAAGACAGATCTAAGATAAAATTGCAAAATGAACCTTACACATTCAAAATGTTCCAGCGTACAAATTAATGCTTATCTCTTATTCTTTTCAGTTGGGCTTACTTCGATGCACACGTACTTTGTGGATACGCCATGGCTCATCATCTGCTAAATATAATCTATATTCCTAACTTGGAATTTATTGTTTATTCAAAAAGCTTTCTAGTAGTTTGAACCCAAAGTATATGTTTCTACTCTATTTTACCATAACTGTGCAAGCTATTATATAATATGCATTTTAAAAGGTTTATTTAATACATGTCCACACATGATCGTGATTTAAAAAGGACCGAATTCTATAATCTGTTGTTATACATTATTATATACATTTCCAAACGGATTATCATCGTTAAAATATCTGTTCCTACTAATATGACTTGAAGTTAAGTCCCACCCTGTTTAATGACATTCACTATTGCTTGTAACCATCTACTAATAATCCCATATATCTTTGTCATATACCAATATCAGAAAAACTACTTACATGAAAGCAGAACAAAATATATATATAAAAAATTGAGTGCACATTAAGGAAGTCATGAACATTTTAAAAGTAATAGACCGAGAATAACTAAAACTAAAACTATTTATGAAATTCTGCAATGCAAAGTGTACAACTCCATGAACCTTCTGGAGGGGCATCAAGGGGAGGAGAGAGACAATACATATGATAACCACGATCACAATCGTCACAAAAAAGGAGTTGATCCTACATCAAACAAAATAATTATTGATAATTATTAGCATGATACTAGTAAAGCGTGTTTTAGTAAATTCATTGCAAAGAAAAAATCCTACTTACATCATTGTCGGAAGTTCCGCAAATGGAGCAGCATTTGCATTCAATGCACTGCCATCGATATTTCTTAACCGAAATTATCATATTGGCTGTAAACTGTAAGCAGCTTGGGTGACCTGTAATAGAACAAGAGCATAATGGATAATTGACATAATGGATATTATGGATATTTCAACTCTGCTATGGTAAAGCGTAACATTATGTTATTCTAACCTGATCTACCACAATCAGAGCATGAGACCATTTCCTCTGGCTCCCCACTCTTTTTGTTTTCATTAGCATCGCCAAGACAAAAGTCACAGTATGGTGAAGGTTGCACACGAGGTTTCATATTATCGGGCCCCTTCTTCTCTCCATTACTGTTAGCCTCTGGATTTATAGGAGGCGGTTGTTGCCCACTTGGATTATTCTGTGGTGCGGGTGGACCACCGGGTGAACCTGGAAGTTGTTGAGGATTAGGATTTGACTGTGCAGTAGGTGGCATTGAGGGATGAAGTTGTTGCTGTTGTGGTGTGTGGTGGCGGGGGTGGAGGTTGAAGATGTGGAGGAGGTTGTTGTTGCTGTTGTTGTTGTGCATGGTGAGGAGGAGGTGGACCACCGTATGGATGTGGTGGTGGCGGTGGAGGACCGCCAACATGATGTGTGGGGGTTGCTGCTGTGGCACAAGATGTGGTGGAGGAGGATGATGCCCATGCATCATATGCGGAGGTGGTGGCATCATCATTCCAGCCGAAGATACAGCAGGATTTTGCATATGCATCTGGTGGTGCTGCGGTGGTAACTGCTGAGGTTGTAAAGTAGGAGGTTGCAGACCACCCGTTGGCGGCATCTGTTGCGGATGCAAGACAGGAGGGGGTAGCGACGATGCAGGTCCACCACGTCTCCTTGCTAATGAAATTAAGAAAAGAGTGCATTTTACTATTAAAAATATTGTTCTACTTTCACCTAATCGGGAAGAATAAACAAGATTCCACAAACAATTTGGACTAACCTTCGCTAAAAACCAGATGGAATTAGAGAGACAGAGCGTATCTTGAAGAGATGAAGATCGTATAGAGAAATCAAACAGACATCCGAAGGAGTCCAAACTGCCTGTGGAACTTGGATTTAGGATAGGACTCGGAGAACAAATTTGGAATCGTGTGAAATAAAACTAATGGAATACTGACTATTATGACTAGAAACCCATTTCATTTCTATTGCTCTTTTTATATAGGATATATTGATTATTATGGAAAGAAAGTTATTGCCAGTTCAAAGTATATTAGGAAAGGCAATTTTATATTTTTCAGATCTTTTCCAGTAATACATCATTCATTGTCGATTTTTATACAACATTTATACGTACTTTATACTTGTAATAGTAAATTACTAATCATTGTGAAGGGTTGTATATTATGCTACATGCGTTTTTTACAGATATTATTCAATAGTTCATGTTCATGTATTTTCCTAAAATTACTTATGATAAAAAATATACCATGTGGAATTTCTAAAACGGGAATGGGATTCACAAACTCATGTATAATATCTTATTCAACAAAGCAAATCATAAGCAACCAACTTATTGCTAACCTCATCATCTTCTTATATCGTTATCACATGCACAAAGGGAAACTTATCAATCAGATATTTCCTGTGATAGTGATCACATGCAATAATATATTATAATTGGGCTTATAACGACTGAAAATGCCGAGCATATTACTGCGTAGGCATTTTTTTTAAAAAATGCGAAAATAACTGCGAGCAGTCTTTCATAAGTCACTTGAATTTACTCCATTCCAACATTCATCGGACTCATTCTTTTTCGTTTCTTAAAATCAGTTGTAAAACTAAAATTGCTACTCTAACTGTATTTATGGTGTATGGGAAATAAAAATGGTTCTAAGATTATTATTGCGCTAAAATCGGTATAATACGGAGTATGGGTAAATGCTTGCATAATACAAACTACTGCACAATTTGTCGTCTATATTGCTATATATACCTATCTATTCATAATAGCGTGTTGCCGTTGCGTCAACCGTTCTCGAATGATGGCGTCCTATCTAATATGAATTTAAAAATGCATTGACAATTAGCGCTCCTTCCTTCCTTCTCATACATATCTATATCGCTCATATTATCCGTATCGCTGAAGATGTCGACTAGTACCTAATTTCCAATATGCGAAGCGCCTACTCTATACTCTATTCTACGTGTAATATTGTAATTAAACGTGGGCGAACAATAAAGCTACCTAATTAAAATCAGTTAAAGTCTTTTTGTTGTTGAAAATCCTTACTCCATTTCATCATTACTCTCTCAAGTCTACATATAGCACCAAACACTGAATCATACGAAATACTAAACAGTAGTAGTTGCACAGTTTTGTTTTAGGTGTAACTATTCAATTTAGTTGCAAGTTATATATATGCGTGCAATAAATAATGCCTGGATTGAAATAATAATAATTATTATTATTAAAACGATCATTTCGCTATATTATTCCAGTAATACGCAAAATGCACTGAACTTTAAAGAAAAGTTATTGCTCAAAACCATTTCGGAAGCTCGGATTTCTTAACTAGAGTCTATAAAGCCAAAGTCTAAGTGACTATACTGCGTCAATAAATACGTGGCTTCGACTTCCACAAGTGACTTGACACCACAAAAGTGAAAGTTGTAATAATAATGTTATGCATACTGACAATTTTCATTTCATAACTGAAATCTAGCTGTAAGATGCCTAAGCGCGGTGAAAAGGTTAGTGTTGTCAATAACAGATAACAAATCCTAAGTGTGAGCTTTGTTGAGTTAGATGGAGTATAGTTTGTTATTGGATATTTTGTAGTGACCTGCGGCATCATCTCGTTTAGGTGAAGCTGGAACCATCTCATCATCTTCCTCATCCTCCTTATCCTTATGCGAATGAGTGTAATGGTAAGTCAATCCAGGACGAGTCTTATAGCGAGCTCCACAAACTATGAAGTGGAGAATAGTGAAGCAATATTAGGATCAATTTCCTACCTTTACAGAAGCTACCTGCAACTGGCTTCCATATAGTTCTTCCAAAATAACAATCATAATCTACAGGTAGATAGATATAACAACTTACTGTCACAAGCGAACGGCTTTTCAGGATCTGTTACAGCATCGTATGTGATTTTTCTTCGACCCCGACTTGCAGGTGTCTGTAATTGAAATAATATTTCATTGAGCCGGTAATTTAAGACGCTTGAAGTGATTTTCATTTGAAATTTTTAGTCACAATGAACTCGTACCCGTGGAGCCTTTGCAGGTGGCTTCTTTTTCTTTCTCCTGCTACTGTACTCTTCATAATCGTAATCCGAATCTGGATCTGGTTCCTCAAAATCCGCAACATCGGGCATTTCAAGTTCATCATAAAACCATTCCTATTTTTAAAGCAAGACAAAGGTCAAGACCATTCATATTTACTTCTATCAAACACATATATATATATATTGAAATATGACATACAGGTTTTGATTCATCCTTAGTACTATCCCTACTATCTTCGTTAAAACCTATCGAAGCTGCGGGTGGTGGGAACGGTGAGCTCTCCACAGAAACTGCAGTTACAGGATCTTCTTCTTTATTTTCTGTTCTGACAGGATATCTTGGTTGCATAAAGTTAATTAAATACTGGCGGCGCTTTTTCCTCCATCGTTTTGAAGGATATGAGTAAATTTGACCTTCCCTTAAACCCGGGAGACGTTGTCGGGGGTCCATAAATAAATTGGAATGATTCTGAGCAACTCCTACATGATAAATCAGTATCATTTATTACATTGGTCTACTTCTAAACTGCATATTATTACTGCATATTATAGTGCATGTGTGTTTTACCAGTTTGCGAATCCAAAAACGGAAGTCGCATTGTACGTTCAGAGGACAACCGGGCATTGTAACTAGCTGCATTTTCAACAGTTTCTCGGTAAACTGGGTCATTCATATAACTAAAACATTAAAGATTATAGAACATTATAGAAGTTGTAATGTTGAAAGTCATTAGTCAATCATCTATACTTAAATACACTCACTTCTGAATCTTCTGAACCAACGCTGGGTTCAGTGTTATCGTTTCAGATGACCCCATTGTCACTGCAGCTTAATTCTGTCACTGATTTATCCTTTGGTGATTCGCATTGCCCATCTATTTAGCATGATGCTTTTCTGTATCTTCTAGTAGTAGCTTTTCGCTTAGTCATAAATTGTGAAATCACAAAATCACCTTTTCCATAAGAAAATGACCAATTCCATGTTTTGAAGGATGCGATGAAAAAACACCATTAGCACAACATAACATTACACCAATTATTATTCCAATGGTTTGGAACCCGATTTACTCTCGTTTTGTCAAAATATGTAAACAAATGACATCCAGATTTAAATATTTGGCTACCTGGCCCTCACCAGATTAACCTATCATTAGCATAATATTAATACTTTTGTGATGAGAGCCGACGATTTACGCGTTATGTTATATATACATGGTTTTAAGAAGCTATGCAATGACGGTGCAATGGAAAGAAGAAGGAGATTTATTGATTCTGGGAAGAAATTTAGCATTGGGGAGGGATTCAACACGGGAAAGATAGTCGGAAGGGAACGATGATGATGATAGTGAAGAAGCGTACATTTTTTAGAACATTACATTACATATCACATATCCCATAAGTATGACATACTTATAAACAGGCATCTTTTGGATTGGATTCGGTCCGGTCTTTAGGCATGAAAACGCGTATGTGTATGTATATAACATCCATATTATGCAGTAAGGATGGTTCTGTGTGGTCTCATAAGTACATCGTACTTGTCGAAGCGTCTTTTCGCTTTATGGTCCTCGTATATGCCTAATGAAATGTTGGATATATTCTTGCGAGTACTGTACCTACGGATATCAGTTTGTCCATGAGTACTTTTTTATAAGCTCGTTCATATTATGATAGTGAATGTACTTATAAAGTTGAATCTTGCAAGCGGTAAGGCAAGTGTTGTGTACATTTTTATACCATCACCGTTCGCTTTGTTTGTTGCTTGTCCGTTGACAGAATTTTGGGTTGTCTGCTGATTTCCATTGAGAAAAGGTTCACTTCTTGAGGTAAAAAAAGTTAGTTGTTTAGTTGGAGAGTTGGTCTCGGTACAAGGGTGTTCTAGGACTAGAGTTTTTGTGAAAATTTCAGGCGCAAGGAATAACATAGCTACTCAAGTGCTTATCTGGAATCTACTTAAAGTATCATTTGTAAGGAGATTATAAAGTGACAGTCAACTTCATCAGTGAAGAGGGGATTTAAGACTTTAGTTAAGACTTCGAAATGAGTGGTGGTGCCGGTGGTGGTTCAGGTGGGTGGGAGCTGTCTAAGGAAAATATACAGCCGTTGACATCAGGTCGGAGGATGGCTTATCTGGCGGAATCACTGCCAACACGTGGTGCAACGTTGAATGATCATGAATTGGAGGCTCAACATTGGGAAGAATTTAGGTAAGATTATAGAATAAGGATTAATCGTGTTATATATGTTATGCATTACAAAATTATTTACTCTGGTATACTTTGTCTTTTCCGCAGTAAACTGGAAGGAGTCGCTTTGAAACAAGCAGGAGATGATCCATTACAAGCATGGGTTGACCTTGTGAAGTACATTGAGCAGCACTTTCCTGTAATGAGTGCTAAGGTCAACTCCAAGTTCAAAGAGTCCTTGAGGAAAGCTGTTCAATTGAACTTTGGAAATGAGTACTATAAGAATGACCGGAGATATGTAGAGTTGGTTTTGAAGAATGTAAGTCATTCATAAATTCATATTCATATATAAGTAAGTCATAATGCAAAAAAGAGATGAACCATGTCATGCAGCATGTCGTGTAAATCCAGCAATTTGTTTCGTGTTTTAGGTCGAGTTCCTTCCAGACATTATGCATCGGTTGGGTACCCTTCGTCACCTTCTTGAAGGTGGCATCGGTGAGTTTGTTAGCCCCATGTATATCAAGCTGGCCGAAATGTATGAAGCCCAAGGTGACGAGAAAAGTGCCTCGGATATTCTCCGCAAAGGAATTCAGAAGAATGCTGAGCCAAAGAGCAGCATTGAAGAAATGCTTACGTAAGAATTTAATGCATTACAAGATTTGAAAATACTTTCTATAATCTATCACCAATCCCAATGTAATGGTAACATATAAACTATAATTTTCTTTCCTACAGACATATTCAAAATCGTTGGGCCGAAAGATATGCAAAGACTCTTGAAAATGGCTCGGCAGGGGATGCAGGTGGAGAGAGGAACTTTGCTTCTTCTGTTCCAACCGTCGGAAGAAACAATGAAGCCATATCTATTCGAAGAGATCTACCTCCAGCTGCGCCTGCTACAGATAGACACAACACTAAGATGCCAATGCCACCGTCAAGAGTTCATATTTTAAATGTATGTACAACATGTATAAACTTAAAATGTATATCATATACGTTTTCCTGCGTAGCAGTAAAATATTTTCCATTTTAATGAATTTCTAGGAGGAGAATTCCGCTCCATCGAGGCTAAGTGAGAAGGAGAACCTCCAACAATTTGCGGCACCAACTAGGATTTCCAGTTTGGAGAGGGCAGAATACGATACAGAGAATCGCCTGGAGGCTACGAGGTGGAATAATGGATATGCCCAGTTGGATAATCCGGCGATTCCTCAACCTCCGGAGAAACTAAATTGTTAGTAAACTATTTTACGTCCTGTTCAAGTTAATATGCTAGCGAAGGTGAAAGTCAGTATTTAATATTTCATTATCCCATGTAGTGTATGTGGAAGAGCCTGTTTCTCACCACTCCGCCTCAAAACCTGAATCATCACATGCAATCAATGCAAGAGCACTAAAAGAAAGGACTGAACCCACAGAAGAATCTGATCCTCAAGCTAACGCAGCAGATAATCAAATACCATTATGTTCGAGTGCGCCTTCTACATATTCAGTGAATCCGATTGTCAAGTTCGTGGAAGACTGTCAAAAGAAGGGCATTGATGAAGACGTAAAGTATAAGGTATTACAAAATACAAAGTGTCTGTGCCTTATTTGTGTATAAGTGACTAATCAGCTAACAAATAAGCTATACATAAATGATTCTATTAAAGATGAAAATGTTAATTTCGTTTTTCCCGTTTTATAGCCACTCCCACCTCGGTTTCGAGTAAATCGCATGATGATGAAAGTAGCTGCTTATTTCAAAGAAAATGATGCCATGAGAATGCAGGAGGAAATGGAAGTTAATGAAGTAGCATCATTGCGCTTAGAGGTGTTGCAATTAAAGGAATGTGTGAAAGTTTTGGAAGAAAAACTAAAGGATCAATTAAGCCTCACGGACTTGAAGCTGATGCAGAAGGATGAGAAAATCGCACAGTTGGAATTGGGCAGCGACAATCTGATGAATCAAGTAACTCAACTTACAACGAGTAACAACGTTTTGGAATCAAGGCTTCAACGAGAAAAAGGCTGTTTTGAAAAAGAGATAGATGATCTGAGAAAGAAGCTCACGAGTTCACGTAAATTGGAAGAAGAGATTGAGGACTTGCGAAGTAAGCTTGCAAACGCATGTGAATTGGAGAACGAAGCTAAATTCTACAGAGAGCAATACGAGAATCTTTTTCAAGAGAAAATGGCTCGTCAATCGGAAGTCTACAAGGAAATTAAGTCGGAATCGGATTATGAACACGCACTGATTGAAAAGAAGTCGAATTTGGTTGATATTGATGTCCAAAGAAATGTGAATTACGTTTCCTCGTCTTCGGAGGAGCAGGACAATGCAGACGCAAGCATATTTCGCGGTGGTGATAATGCTATCGCAGCTAATTCTTATTTGCCAGAGTTAGGGAACGGGAACTCCATTGGCTATAACCAGTCTCTTCGGGAAAGAAAAGGATTGTCGGATATTCATAAAGGCAATGATCATATGATGGATTTAACTCCGGTCGTACTACCTGACGAATTAGACATCCCTCCACCAAACTTTTCTAATCTTGGGCTTAAAAAACCAGCGTTTTCTTTGTATGAGAGCATTTCTGAAAGCTTCTCAAGGCCCAATCCTCCTAAAGCAAACTCATTATTCAATAATAAACGAACTGATATCTTCAAAAGCTTGCACATGTTACCCGAAAACTTACCCCCACCACCATTAATGTCATCCGTTCATTCAGGGCCAGCAGCAATTGGCGAAGAGCCACCTTTTGAACCCCAAGCCGTGACGGTGCAGGAACCAGTTCCAAGAAATGAAAACGTTAGTTAGTTGACAATTATGAGCTCAATTTATAAGTAATTTACCATTTATTTTATTAAAACGAATTTCCTTTTATTTTCTAGTTTCTAAGACCAGGCCCTCCTTCAAGGAAATCAATAGTCTCATTCCCAACAAGTGAAACCCTACGCTCTTCTGCTGACACAAATAAAAATGCTGCCTATTCCCGACAACTGGTATTTACGACCATTTATTTGTGCTCCATTTATATGTTTAGAGATTTTTTGTAAAAGTATAAGCTTATATATTTGTATATTTGTAGGGAAGCGATTCAGATTCTGGTGACGAGGAAATCATGATCCGAAGACATCAACAAACAGGAGTTGATTTGAATATGACTAATCTCACGTGTGCCCTTTCTATGTACCCTGCACCATTGACCAACTCAACTCCGGAGAAGACAAGAAATCGTCCTGTTAGCAATTTTCCAATCTACTCTGAAGAACCTCCTGCACCCGATTTTCAAACCGTTGCTGCATCTCGGATGCCCCGTTATAATTCAGTTCTTAATGAGGATCCTGGACTGTGAGTTAATTCTATTACTTCTAGTGGTCGTGTCGTTGCTATTGATAATTTTGTTATGCTCAATGATTGGTTTTGTACTTTTAGAAACCTCAGTACTATTCAGGAGACTTCTCGTGAAAACAGATCTCGATCCACAACAAGTAGCAGCTCTGGAAACTACACGGCATCCACAACACGATTCGGAACAACTAGTACAACCCCTTTCTACAACAATGTTACGAGATCCTCGTCAATCCCAAGATCAAACAGTCACATTTCACAACTTTACAATAATGGATATCACTCAGACACTAATGGAAAATGAAAGTTTTAACAATAATGATTAACGATGATGCGGTATTGTGAATAATTTTAGACTGTGTTAAAAATTCAAAGGGTCAAATCCTTATACTAAAATATGCTTTTTGTTTGTGTAATACTGTGTACAGTATGTGAGTGATGAATGTAATTATTATAATGTAATGTTTGTGAAAGCATCGATCGTAATAGTATTGAACTAGCACTACGTAATTTTTCTCATAAGATAAAAACTAATTTTAAAAGTTTGTCCAGACATTTTTCTATTTTAACATGTCTCGGAATAAAATGTAAGACAAACAAAGTTTATTTCGATTTCCATAAGGAAGAGCGTTCTTTTTAGGATCGTGCGAACGAGATTTATATGCATAGATGCTCTTCGTTCGTGGCTCTTGTGAGTTCACTTCATGCTGAAGCTCATAAGCTCATGTTTGTAAGTACAATGGATATGGATACACGAAACAAAATATTAGGCATCATGCATGTGTGTTGCAATGCAAGGGCATTTTCCAGATGATTTTTTACTCTCTGCACTGCCTTCTCTTCAGAAATGAGAATTAGAAACTCTTTGTACTTATCAATTAAGTTTTCTATAGCATAAATGATGACCAATGTGATAGCACTAATAATTCCTTCGATGCAATAAATTTGCTCAAGCAATGAATCCCGGTGAAAGTGAAGGTTCATCATTGCTTGCCAGTGGGGAATCGCCTAAACCCCCTGATAAGCCTACACAATCAGGTATGACAGTTTTATTGTATGTAAAACACAATAAACATTTCAACTTACTTGAGTAATTTACAAGTGAACTTATGCGGTGGTTTAGTGACTACTACAAGTGCCGTCCAACTGGCTGTCAACAATTTCGTGGAGGAATTAGAGGATATCTTTGTTAATACAGATAAGCTACTAATTAGGAATACGGAGCAGACTATTCCATCAAGTAAGTTGAAGCTGGTACTACCCACCGGCAAGGTTTACGTGGGCGGAATCATAGATAATTTAATGGTATAATTTCTTTTTTACAAGGTTGTATTCCTGAATCCACCCAACTGGTCAAAGTTTATGAGGTTTTGGACGGCAAGGGTAATCCAGGATTTTTGTTGGGAAGATGCCAAGAAAGCAACAGAACGCTGCAGTTTGTGTTGTATTTAAGGAGCAGAGGATCGGGGGTGCTAAGACTGAAGTATTATGGAATCTTTGTAGGTTCTTATGTCAAGAAGTTAATCATCATTTCCGCAATCAATTAGTTAGGCAATAACCAGATTGCTTGGATGTAATATTTGCAGGACCAGCACTGTGAAATTGATGGAGCTGGAATACTAAAGTTCCGTCAAGTGAGCAGCTTGTTTGGTTATACATTGGAGGATGACTGGAAGAAACTCCTCAAAATTAACTTGGGATGTGTTCCGTTCTGCAGTTGTTTTATTGGAGGAGATATCACCATGTCCTTTCAGAATCTCGATGGCACCTCATCCGGAAGCATGTCTTGTAAAGCGTGGCCAGAGCTAGGGGTTAATGACAAAGTGTTTGCAGTTCACTTTATTCCTAACCTGGATCGGAAGGCGAAGTATATGCTCCTGGCATCAAGCTTATTACCGGTAATTTTCAGATTTGCAAGCGTTTCACATTGATAATTTTATTCATGAATTTATGTATTGTTGAACTTTTCATTTTATTCTAGTTCAAGAAATATTTTTCGTGACCAGTTTGAAACAAAAAGAATTACCCTACACTGGAGAATATTTTCCTTCGACATCATTCATTTTATTATAAAACAAGAAGATTGTTTTTATTATTTATACTTATATAGTGCTCATAACTTACTAGTCCCTTTTACTCAGGTTCCTTACATTTCTTTTGTCCTGTCGAGACAATCCGTTATGCCAAAAATGTCAGTTATTATGTCGTCTGTTATGTCTGTTTATGTTTTAGTCGATCGTTCCAGTAACTATCGTATTATATTTATGAGAAACTTAAAGTAAATGTACTGTAAATGTATATTTTAGCCCAGTCGAGATGAAGTCATATCGTCATGTTTAGAGTAAACTTGGTAGTCAGTCAGTGGTTATGTTATAGGTCGGCAATAAAGTGAACAAAACGCAATAAAAATACAATACCTTAATATAAAATACATTTGAATTGAAATGCCATGTAAGTTGATTTTTACAATAAATTGTTCTAATTGCTGTAAAAATATTCGTCGTCATCAATCGGATATTTGGCAACGAAATTCCTGTACGAGAAAACGATGGGCTTGAAGTTGACATCTTTAGAGTAGCCAAAATGTGCAACCGGGGAAAACAATGGTCTCGCTTTAAACTCTTCACTGCTTCTGTGCTTTTGAATCTGAGGGATTCCTTCAATTCTTTTCATAAATGCTGTCAGATTTTCCACAGCAGAATCCTCAAAACTCTCTGGGCTCAGCTCACGGAACCAATCCAGTGTTTCAAATAGGAGAAAGTCCACATAGGTGATTTTCGACCCAACAGCATATTCATTAGACTTCATGAAATTGCTTAATTCGCCAAGTCTGGCTGGAATAGTTGTTTTGTAGTCTTCAACAATGCTGGCGTAGTTTGGTGCAGACGCTAGAACAAAGAAACCCCATCTCAAGTCATTGACAGCTCCTTCTACCATTTCTATTGTTGCACGTTCCTTTGATGTTTCTCCAGCCAAATTGTATTTTCTTGCGATATGTCGCATGATGGCCAGTGAATCTGTGAGTTTTAAGTTCTCGTCAGAGTAAAATGGTAGATTGGGGAAGTCCAACAAGTGATTATGTTTTTGTTCCAGCCAATTTTCTGCAAAATCCGCTCCTGCTCCTCTAAAGCGAATTCTAGTATCTTTGAAATCCACTTTTAGGTACTGAAGAAGATAACGGATTGGCTCGGAAAGACCTCGCATGTCAAAGTCCATGAGTTCAGGAACCATGGGCGAAGGTGATCCATCAGTCGGACTGTTAGCTGGTGTTGGAGTACCCATGATGGGCTCTATGCAAATTGTAAAAGTTTTTGCCTTACTTTCTTGCGTGACAGTCGTGGAGTGTTTGTGCTTTGTCTTTGAGTCTCTTGGACATCATATTTGGCTACTTTATATTCCAGAATGGCTTAAGGAAAAACTTGTTTCTTCCGCATTTGGACTTCTTGTTTGTTTATTTGCAAGAGTTCAATGAAATCAAGTGCTGCAACATATTACAGCAAGTACACTTACACTTACTTTGTGTGTGTGGTATGAACTTTATCAACATTTTGTATCAAAATTAAGCTGATTTTGTGCGCAAGGAATTTGCTTACATTACCACACAATTTCAATTGTAAGCCCCAAAGGAAAAAAAGTTTGTTGTGCACTTCCTGTCCACTTCTGTCCATTCATGCCCTACTTTCTCAATTTGCATTCATTTTGTAAACTTTCTTACTTCAGTAGCTCATGTTAGGCAAATTGTTATATAAAAGTTTGTGCTTTCATAAGCATAACCACAGACGAGACGTTTTTCTACAAATTTACTTATTAGCGCAATTTGCAATGCATGAAAATATTTTTTCCCAGAACAAAAGTAACAGTTTTTCTTTTGATTGCACTGGTTTCGTAAAATATGATGGACGATCATGACTCGTAAGTTTCTGAAGGAAATGGGGCAGCTGAAATTCGTAATTTATTGGCATTACCGAAAAGTAGTTTGGAAATTCGATTGTCATTAACGGAAGCCCAACTTTTTTGTTACATAACATAACACAAAAATAATGTCAGCATTTATAATAGTAGTGCAGATATAAATGAAAAAAATATCATAAGTATGTAGCATAAATGATGGAACAGCATATTCCCTATGCCCTAATTCCGTTTTCCCAAGAAGTCTCACGTCACCCCCATTTGTCACCTAGTCGCTTTGTATTGATACTTTTTACTTGCTTACCACAAAGGTAAAAACGTTATAATCATGTTGAGTAACTCAACCGAATTTTTGTAGCTGTGATGCAAACCAAAGCTGCATGTGTGTGCTTGTGGAAATATTGGCATTGCAAATATCTCACGAGCGTTAACACAAAAAGCAAAGACAGGGACGGAGAAGAAGCGAAGAGAAGTTCTGTTACCTTCAGATTCACAGTGCCCCATATGTACTTGAGCTGCTAATGGAAGCGTAGAATGCTGAGTGAAAGCAATCTTTGGGGCACTGTGAATACAAAATAAATATTAAATCGTCGTTTTTTCTATTAATCACATTTCTCCCTTAATCCATCTCAAGTTTTCAGCATAGTAGAACTTCAATTAACATTGTACATCATGTTACAACAACGCTGTCCTTGAAACTAAACTAATGTCAATGTTTTTAACACAGTCTAGCTATTTAGTCATTGTCACTTCAAAAAATCAATAAGTTTCTTCACAAGGATTAATAACAAATCACTTTTAGCTTAACAATAGCTGTATATACCAAGCTTTCCATCATCCATACAGTCACTATTCATAAATATTGTATGTAATATGTATTCAATTCAGTTTTCACAATATCCCATACATCATTATCACAACGAACATGCTATTTGCATTATTGAACGGAACAAAAACAATGATAACAACAAAAAGATGACTATTGGCAGCACTAGCCTTGTCTATAATGTGTTTGAGCTGGTGAAAGCATACCAATAATTACGTATCTACGCTCCAAAAATGTCCCACAAACAATCCCACTTCTACTGAAATATATATGTATGTATACATGTGTATTTACATTGCATCACAGACTGAATAGCAAAGGAGACGGTAAAACGGAAATATCGACCACAACCAGACCACACGTTTTTTGCAGAGAAAGTATGTGGTCATCAACCTCCTTATAAATATTTCACCCAATAACACTGCTTCATTATTACTGCTTTCACTTCACAGTGCTGAGCTGAAAGTGTGCCAGAAATTACTACCTGTGTTTGTGGAGCAGTAATTTTGCAAAGAGTGTGCGTAATTTACTTCACAAGTACATATTCAGCATGCTTTCATGACAGGGCTGTAATAATGCTTGCATGAAGCAAACAACATTTGCCAGCGATCAACCCGTATACGTACCTGTTACTCTTTGTATACAATGCAGTTGCCTAAGTTTTCAACTTTTTGCAATTGAAAACTCAATTTTGCATGACCAAGCTCCCTATAATTATTACAAAAGATGTAACAGACACCCCACGCAGATACTCCAAAAGGCACGAACTTTCTCCGTGCCATTCTGCGAATGGACAACCGAGTGGTAGGTTGTATAAGGATGTGGGGCAATAAGAGATAGGAAGTTGAGAGAAAGCGTATTCATCCACTGAAAATTAAAGATGGAGAGTGAACAACCACAAGAAGTCGAAGATCTGCAAGATCCACAAGATCAGCCACTCCAACAAATAGAAGACACTAACCCAGATTTTGTGCTGATATGGGATAAAGCATCCAAAGTGGCAATGAGTCCAGAGGGCTTTGAAAGGAGGAGCATTTTCGAGCTCAATCTTCAAGAAGAAGGCTTGTTGTTGGATTGGGAAAACAGTGAAATCGCTCCTTCACTTCACGTCCTCAAAATATGGGCACCACTCGAGGTTTTGAAGCGATACAGTGAAATTCTCAAGTTCAGGTTACCTATAAAGCAGGTAATCACAGCTTGTAGCTCAAACTTGAACGAAAATTCAACGCCAACTTTCTTTAAGTAATTGTTCAAGTGGTGAAATTTTGCACAGATTCCAGATTGCGATGATTTGAAACCACGTCAAAGCAACAGATCAGATACACTCTTAACGATGTTCAACTATTGTAACAGAATACGTCGATGCATTAGTGTAGACCCAGACGTATTTCCAACAAAATGCAGGAAACTAACGGAGATCTACAGTAGGGATAAAGAATATCTGTATGTGGAAACCAACCATAAGTACTTTTAAAAATTTTCTCCAAAAGTGCCTGTTATTTAAAAATTGTAACTATTTTCAATTTGAAGGTTTGACGTTAATGAATCCAATATGCAAGAAATCTTTCCAATTTCGGTTCGAGCCCGCATAGTTCAATTCATTTTGAAGAGAACTGCCTATAAATCAAAATCAGAGTTGGAGCTGGATGCATTTGGCTTTGGCTATAAGAGATTGATACAGAAAGAATTTTACACGGCTGCTTATCCACTTCATGATGTAAAAGCTTTATACATTGATGTTGGATAAGTCATCTTTACGTTATTGTATTAACATAATTTTTAATTACAACAGGGAAAAATTTCGACCCTAGGTTCTCCCCGACATATTCTTTACATGCATTGGGCAAGACTTTCACAGTGCTTTAAATATCAACCTCTAGATGAGATAAAGAGCTACTGTGGAGTCAATGTAGCGCTGTACTTTACTTGGCTAGGCTACTACACTACCATGCTGGTATTTGCAGCTATTTTGGGAATTTTTTGCTTTATCTATGGACTAACTTCCATTACTGGTGACCCGCTCGTGTAAGTAAATCGGTTTAATCCGTTTCCAGTCATCATCATCAGCCACCAGATTGAATGTATAAAACATTTCGAACTTTTTGGTAATTTTAGTCAGGACGTCTGTAATGGTGCTAAGGAGTACAAAATGTGTCCAATGTGTGATCGCACGTGTAGTTATTGGAAGCTGTCAGAGAAATGTGGCTACTCCAAACTGTCACATTTATTTGACAATGACTTTACAGTGGCGTTTGCACTTTTAATGTCTGTTTGGAGTAAGTTTCAAATGTCCAACATTCCACCTTATTTGAATGCCATGTATATATGCATGTAGATGTTTTGAAATGTTTCAATCAATTTTGTAGGTAATAATTTATTAAAATTGGATCTGTTCTGTTTGGTACTTGTTAGCTGCATTTTTCTTGGAATTTTGGAAACGTTACGTGGCTAAAATAGCTCATCAGTGGGACTTGACGAATTTTGATCTCAAGGATTTCACTCCAAGGCCAGAATATATCGCAGAATTGAAGAAAATGTATCCCTCAGGAACTGGTGGAACCGATGGAGAAGATGAGCGGAAGCGCTATGATTTTGACCTTCGAATCCCATTTTGGAAGAAAAAGTTACCGTTCAGTCTGTTCAGCTACTCCACGGTTTTACTCCTGGTATGAACATAGGTTCGCAACGCAAACCAAACGCTTTGAAACATGATTGATGAGGTAGTATGTCCGTATACTGAATTGCCGGTTCGTTGCAGGTAATTATGGCGTTTGCAGTACTAATTGGGGTAATAGTATACAGGATATGGATTACCCTAGTTTTATCGGAGCTTTATAGCAATCCTGATGCTCCGGAGCATGATTTGGCTTGGCTTCCATTGGTGGTCAGTATATCTGCTGCGTGTCTCAACTTGACATTCATTTTCTTGTTTGGGAAGGTAACCTCATAAAATACTGTTCAGTCAAATTCATGGTAATTAATGAGTGTTTGTATGCAACCTTTGGTAGATTTATCAACGCCTTGCGGAACGGCTTACCGAAATGGAATTTCCTCGTACTCCACAAGACTTTGAAGCAAGCTACTCGTTGAAAATCTACTTGTTAGAATTTATGAACAACTATAGTTCAATTTTCTATGTAGCTTTCTTTAAAGGTGCGTTTACAGG